>JARHVA010005221.1:835000-880000 GCA_037957365.1 Torreya grandis | reverse complement strand
TTTTATTATTTTTTAGATGACATGAAAAAACTCAAAAATGTCAACATTGGAGTCTAATACTTGAAATATTAAAATTTAATGATTGTAATATCAAAATTAAATATTTACTATATTTTAAACCCAACTATTTATTATTAAATTTTAATAAGCTCAAAATTGGAATAAAATAATGTCATATTTGAAATATCTTATTGACATTATGGTATATGAATGTTTTTTGGATAGTGCCTTAGACTATAATAGTTCTAGATTTAATGAAATGATGTTTATTCTAAATTTCTTGCCAATGTATCCCTAATTTGAATATGATAAATATATATGTAAAAAGGTATCTTAATAAGTTTAACACATGATATGAATCAATGCATATTCAAATTACATGGAAGACATTTAGATATTTTTTTAACTCTATATTATTTTAGTGAGTTATCTAGGTTTAAGAATATATAAGTTATTCTAATAAAAGGGTGATAAACTATTATATAGTAGACCAATTACTATAAATATATTTTATATTTATACAACTGAGGTTTCTAAAAATAGTAAAATGTAAATAGTGAGTGATATTACGATAAATAAGAAACATTAGTGCTTAATGTGTTTATTGTATGGAAGCAGATATGGGAACTTGTATAAAACATACAAGACAAATATTCTTGATCAATTGTCAGATTCTATAAATTATACTTCTATGGCCTTGAACACTATCATTATATTTGGATAATACTATTGATGCTAGTGTCTAATAATGATGTAATTGTTTAGTACAAAATAGTGACTAGATCTGGATATGACAAACTTCACCATTTTGGGTTTTCTATCACCTTTCTACTAATATATTTAGATCTATGATAAAATATATTTCTATTCAATGATTGATAAAACCCCTAAATCTTCACCCTTCTTCACCCTTATAATGAGTTTGTTGAAAAATGGGCTAGTGGGGTCATGGTGTCGAGTTTCCCTAAAGACTCCTCTGTTAATGGGTAGTGCCTATAGAGCCAATACTCCAAGGAGGTCCTAGAAATTATGTAGTTCTCCCCTATGTTTGGGAAAGTGTGTGCATGAGGGTGAAAATATATTATATAAAGATGCATGCAATTATCAATCTTGTGATTTGAAAAATATCACTTATGAAATGCTCTTTGAATGTTTCAGACCTATAATATGACTAATTGATTTAACTATTTTGGGAATATTGGAGTATTATTCCTAATTTAGTTAAAGGTCTAAATTGACTAAATCAATAAATAATCTTACAATAATTTAACTACTTATTTGTATAATTTATTTTTATTTTAAATCTTTCTATAAATAATAATAAATATGGAAAAAATAAGACTTGGTTTGAAATGAATTGAAATGGATGTTGCATGACTGGGATAGTGTCACAAATCAAGATATAGATTTTTTTTGTGTGAAAGGATAGGAGCATTGAAATAGGACATCCTAGAGTCTAACACTATTTTCCTCTTCTACCGCTATTGTCCAAACTTCTCACAAAGACCTAACTTTTCTAGGTTTTGTTCATTGTCCCTATGTAAGCCTTCTTTTGAAATCTTGATTGTTGAAAGTCTATGAAACTCATTGTATATTTGGTTTAATCTTCAAACCCTAGATGTCATTATGCTTTTATAAAATTTGAGAGAGAAGGGGGTGAGTGTGTGTAAGATGCACTAAACATGTATCCACACCCATTATGTGGGCACGCTACTTACATACCAATACTCTGAAGAGGAATCAAGCCATATGTAGCTCTTTCACTTAGTGTGCTTTGCGAAATAGTGAATATAGATGCAAAAATGCTAAACTGTGTGTGTTTGAGCTGTTTAGGGATTGGTGTGAGAATTTGGATATGTTTTTATTTGTATTTGATGGTTGTATCCAGAGAATAGGGAAATTTACCTTAGTGGTTTTACTTGTATTCTTGCTTACATTATAATATTTACCAACCTCTTTCTAAATAAAATTTGAATAGGCTTTTATAGGGATCTATTGGTCATGCATATAATGTATTCATGCTAGGTCAAAAAAACAAAGCATAAAAATTGAAAGGAAATAACTATTAAAGCTCAAAATGCAATTGGATAGGAGCATCAAAAATGGACACCTTTAGGTCTGACACTATAGTCCAAGTTGGGCATTATTATCCTACAAGTGCATGACCTAGGGGGATGGAATTAGCATAGGAAATACAACCTAGTTGAGATTAAATCGAATTTTAGAAGTCTATGGATGATTATGAATAAGAAAAAAGGTATTTAGAAGGGTCATGAGAGCATGCAAGAGGGACCTATGGATTGGGTATCACAATCCACACTCAAGCTACCAGTTTTGACATTTTATATGATTATATTTTCCCCCCTGTATTCTAGTGATATAATAAAGTGAAATACTAAGATAAAAGAAAAGTAGAAAGCATACCTAAACTTACTTCTAAGGGTGAAACTCATGAATTTGTGTGATGATAGGTGTGCATAGAGAGAGCACGTTGTGAAGTGTAAATATACAAGAGAAAATAAAGAATAGATCAATTCTTAATAAATACACTATATCTAAAATAAGAAAGTACAAAAGTTGGGTAAGATAGAGAGGAAGATAAAGGAATGAATCCACCTCATTGGGCACATGACCCAATAAAAAACCTATTATGATGTTGAGTGATGTTAGATATGTGCTAAATGATGTTGTACCAAGATTAATATCATAAACAGAGCTGAATGCTTAATTCCCCAAAAGTGACTCAAGAATACAAAGGCTAGCCCTTTGGCTTCATCATCACCCACTAAGTGAAGCTATGTGATCATGCATATGTTAATTGATGTTTGGACTATGTTTCCAATCCCTCTGAGTAGGTGGCTCAAGAATACAAAGGCTAGCTAGAACTTTGGCTCCATCATTGCCCCATGAATTAAAGCTATAAACTGATACTGGTATGAATGTGTGTCATATAATATGGCTCCTAAAACCCATGAATGTTTTTTAATTTAAAAATGTGGTGTGGATAGTTGAATGTGTGCTGGAAACTATGCCACTCTTGGCAACTCAAAAAAGGTAGAGATTAGGCTTGTATGAATGCCACTTTAAATTTGGGCAATAGGCTTATGTAGAAGCCACTCGAGAATGATGCCAACCACATATAGATGCAATAAGGCATATAAATATTAAAAATACCTGGGTAATGTACTTAACTTAGAAATAAAATAAGTCAAATGTCCTACACACATTGCCCCCAATCACTAGTGTCTGAAACATGGATTCTAATCTAGAAGTTATACCAACTACCTAGTCTAAAACATGAAGTGAGAGCCATCATCACACACATGATTCCCCCTATATCTAGATTCTTTGAGAAAAACTATACTAAAACTATTGATTTTGAACTAAACTATTGTTGACAAAACTGTAATTGTACTTAATTTTTTGTTTGTTTCTAAAAAATCAAGTTTTTTGGTTGTTTGGACAAGAGTACCAAAATAAGACAACCTACACTTGGTGCTCTTGTCCTATGCTGATTTTGATGACTGTTTTGTAATTATCACTATCTATCTAGTCTGTTCTGCCTAGTTTGAAGTCTAAATATTGTTATAGGTGTTCTAAAATTTGAATTTTGGACCGGTAAGAAATATTATCTCTGTGAGAAAACCCCTATTTGTTTCCCCCTGTTATGAGGGTAGGAATCAATACCCTGTAATAACTATCCTTAGAATAAAGGTCCCTACAAGTGTGTTATATTATGAGAATACATGATATAGTAATGATAATTGATAAGATATATCAAGATATAGCACGGATTTTATGAGAGATTGTTAGATCAATAAGGGTATGCCGAGATAGTTATAACAATGTAATAACATGTGTAATATAATGAACTAGAACTGGAAGTCTCTTTATTTGTTAGTTGTTAGTTATCAAGGAGGGATGGAACTTGATGTCAATTATGGCACCCAATAAAGTAAGAGAATGCATGATGTAGATCATGGCATTGTAAATAATTAAAAAGCAAACAAGTAACAAACACACAAGGAAAAAATAAAGAAACATACAAGAGTGGCCAAGGGGCTAGGCAAACTAGGGACATGGGCACATGTCACTCCAACTAGAAAGCAATCATTCAAGGCATATTCAAATTCCCCATACACATATAATTAAAAATAAGAAAGGCTAGCACAAGGACCATAAGTGCATAAAAGAGTACAAGGAAAGGACATTGCCAAATGTCCTAAGGAACACACAAGAATACAAGTAAATGACATTAGAAAATGTCATAAGGCACATATAGTAGACAAAACAAGAACTAAGAAATGCAATCATATCTAGGTACACAAGGCAAGAAAGGAAAGCATGTAAATAATAGAAATACAATCTCATCTAACTAATCAAAGTAAGAATTAAAAGTATGCAAGACATGTAATACAAGACTAGGTATATACTAAAAAATACATAAGTGTTATATACTAGTGAGTGTTGATAAAGTAATTTGTGTAAGCTAGTAAGTATTGTACATGAACATGATAATTAGAGTGTATGTTGTATGAATGACATAACCTGGATGGTGTAGTCATGTAGAAGATGTCCTAGCGGGTAGATATATCGATGTATGTCTCGAATGTAGGAGTAGGATACCCCCTCAATGGGTAGAGTGAATAAATCATGTATCTAGATGTCACTACACACACTCAAAGAAGATCAAGTGAAGCATGGTAATGTAAATAAATTGAAAAACAATAACATAAAATAACAAATGTAATTCTACAATGGTACTAGAAATGTAAGTCATGGATAATGCATATAATTGAAATGTTTTTTGGTGTTTTGATCTATTTAAATGTTTTTATATTTTTGATAAATTTGAATGTTTATGTATTTTTGATGTATTTGAATATTTTTGTATTTTGACTTAATTAATTTTTTTTTATATTTTTACCATAAGTTATGTTAAATCAATCATAAAAAGACTATGTATAAGTAATTGAAAATAAGCTATGTACAATCAAGAATTAAGAGACTATGTACAAGAAATTGAGAAATTATGTACAAGAAAGATTGGGAAGAAATGATACTAATCGACGAGTCTCATGAAATACTCTCTATCATGGTATCTTGTATCAAACAAAGGAATCGTGCATGATTTTGAAGCATGAGGGAATGGCTATGAATATGACTCTGAATATTTGTATTCATTTTTAGTATCTTGGGAATCATAATAACCTATATTTTTCCACTCATCATTATCATCTTGATCTTGAACCAATGGAATGCTAGTGTTGAATTTTGTTGTATATAGATATTTTTCTTTGATAAATTATGTTTGTGAATGATTTTACTTGGGATGTTCATTAAATCCCAAACCTTGGTGACAAACATTATCAACTGCTAGAATAGGAGTAGTGATGCCTTAAGCATGCTTTTCCAACCCTTGACTTTGATAATCAAACTATTATAGATATTTTTACCAAATCCATTCTGTTTATGAAGTTGAGCCTTATTTTGGAGAGTTATATTTTGACCTTTTTATGATTTACCTATGCTTGTGGTACTATTTGTTGCTTTGATTTTTCTTTTTGATCATTTTCTTGTTCTAAGTTATGCTTTGGTAACCACTTTTGTATTTTTTCTAAATTTGACTCTTTTTGAATGTGTTCTTGAGTCACTGTGGATTGTTTGAATGATTTACATTGTATAGGGTCCTCATTATTAATTATCTATTGTATATGTTGTTTCAATGCCACAAATGAATCTATGTGATGCCCATGCATTCTATGATATGCACAATAATATCTATATCTTCTCATTGGATGTACAGGAGGTAGTTTGATTAATCTAGATTTAATCATTTCCCTTAGTAACTCACTTGAAATCTTATTTTATCTTTGAATTCTTTTTTAATCGCTATTTGTAGAGTTACTATGTTGTGATTTCTTGTTTTGATATGTAACATTGCTTGCAACCAATTGACTAGGTGAAGGTACATATACATGATTGACACTAAGGTGCCTTTGAAGATTTTGTATTATAATATAATTTTCCAATGTTGTGGTGTTTTCATGCAATATCTGATTTTCCATTTGTAAATCTGAAATTAGCTTGTTCATATTGGTTATTTGATCCCTTAGAGTCTCACAAGTGTAAACCCTAGTTTCTTCTTATTGAACATGTAAGCACATATGTTGAAGAGGACTTGAATAATCTATAGAATAAATTTATGCATTAGGAACAATACTATAGGATATCTAACCTTTTAGAGGGGTGATATCATGGACCTAGTTAAAGAGAAATTAGTTATCACCGTCTTGGGGGAGAGGAGAAGAAGGAAAATCTTTCCTGTGCATAAGATATGACATTGAAGCTTGACAAGTGGTTGTTAACTTATGCAATGGATCCTCTAAGTATGTAATGATTTTATTCTTGATTCAATTACACATAATATGTTAAATAAGTCATTATAGTAATAAGTTTTATAACAATATAATTATAAAGAATATTCCACATGAGAGATAGCAAACAAGGGACATAGAGCATGGAATTATTCACTAATGCATAAAATAATTGGACATGTGCTATGATATTTCTAATATGTGTGGAAAGATAAACTATAAATTTTTTCCATATGAGAGATAAAAATTAAGTAATGAAACCTTATATTAAAGACAAGTAAACATTGCTTTGAAGGAGAGGGATCTTACTATGTTTAACAATTACCTTCTTAATATCATCACATATTATGAAAAGTAAGCATGAAAGGAAAAGAATGAATATTTACATTAACATGTGGTAAAATTCATCATTCATGTACATGATAGGGCCAATTATGGTCTCATTATTTGCAAGAAATGTTTTTAAATAAATGAGTTCCAGTTTTGTATTTATGTGAAATCTGATTTTAGATGTAAGGTGATACCTTAAAAGCAATGGGACCTAGTATATTCAACTACAGTTTTAAAAAATTGTTCTTTTGAAATTACTATGGAATTTTAAAATTTAATGTGAATTTTTTATTTAAAAATGTAGGTAAAAAATCAAAAAAATATTGAAAATTTTAAAATTTGAATGGACCTAGTAAATTCAACTAGGATTTAAAAGAAAATGATTTTTTAAAAATTACTATGAAATTTTAAAAATTAATGTGAATTTATAATTTAAATATGTAGGTAAAAAATTAGAAAAAAATATTAAAATTAGCAAGAAATTTTCCCTAGTGTCTCTAGGGTTTTTGTGCGTAAAAAGACCTAGTAAATTCAACTAGATTTTGTAGTAAATGATTTTAAAAATTACTAAGGTAAATTTAAAAATTAAATGTGAATTTATTATTTAAAATATGTAGGAAAAATCAAAAAAATATTTAAAATTTTGGTAAGGAATTTACCCTAGGGTTTCTAGGGTTTTTATGTGCAAACGAAGTAAGTTAGGTTCACCAAATGATTTAACTATTTGGGAAATATTGTAGTCTTATTCTTAATTTAGTTAAAGGTTTGAGTTAACTAAATCAGTACATAATATTTAAACAATTTAACTACTAATTTGTATAATTTATTTATATTTTTAACTTTTTATATAAATAATAATAAATATGAAGAAAATATGACATAGCTTAAAATGAATTAAAATGTCTATTATAGGGTCTAATATTTGTTGTGTAGGGCTAGGATAATGTCATCAGTTAGGGTCTAATTTCATTTTATGAAAGGATGAGATCACTAAAATAGGACACCCTAGAGTCCGATACTATTGTCATCTTCTATCACTATTTTCCAAACTACTCATAAAGACTTGAGTTTTTTGGGTTTATTATCTGACCCTATGTAAGCCCACATGTGAAATCTTGACTATTGAAAGTCTAAAAAACTCCTTGTAGAGCTGATTTTATTTTCAAACCCTAGACTTCATTATGTTTTGATAAAACTTGAGAGAGAAGGGGGGTTAGTGTGTGTAAGATGCACTGAACGTGTATCCACACCCCTTGTGTGAGAACACTACCTACATACCAATACTCTGAAGAGGGATCAATCCATATGTAGTTCTCCCATTTAATGTGCTTTATGAAATAATGAATTTAGATGCAAAAATGCTAAATTTAGTGTGCTTGAGGTAGCTAGGCAATGGTGTGAGGATTTGGATATGTTTGTAGCTATATTGGATGGTTGTATGCAAATAATAGGAAAATTTGCCTTAGTGGCTTTGCTTGTATTCTTACTTTATTTGTAACATTTTACAACCTCTTTATAAATGAAATTTAAATGGGATTTTATAGGGATCTATTGGTTATGGGTCAAATGTATTCATACTAGGCTGATAATAATGAGAAGGAAATAATCATTAGAGCTCAAAATGCAATTATAAAAGAGCACTAAAAATAGACACCTTAAGGTTTGATGTTATAGTCCAAGTTGGGTGTTCTTGTCCTATAGGTGTGGGACCTAGGGGGGATGGAATTATCATAGGAAATGCAAAGTGTATATAAGGTTCATGAGAGAATGTGAGAGGGACTTATGGATTGGGTGTCACAAGCCACACTCAAACTACCACATTTTGACATTTTATATGACTACACTAATCATATGATTGATATAAAAATATGGATGAATAAGGATGATTAAAGTGCTTATGCAGCTGATTGATTTAGATTTTTCAAGTGTTTTCTTTTTATTATATATATGATGAATGAGAAGGCTTAGACTTGTATTTATACCACACATTTTGAAAATATCTCACATTAGGGTTCAATAAGATAATTAAGCTAACCCATGGGTTTAGATCATTTCATAATTTGGATGAATTTTTTCTAATGGGCACAAGATAAGTATATGGACACTACAGTTGGTGGTAGTGTTCCTTTGTGGTTGGTAGTGTCCAAAAGGTTATAAAACATGTATAAATTTGTAATTGACAATGAAGGATGTTTATCAGGTATTAAGATTTTTGTTCAGTACAAAAGACCTAGGTCATCTGAATGATATGGATCAGACTAAGAAATAATAATTTAGGTAGTAGGGAGCTCCACAATGGAAGGGTAGATCCCTAATTTATATTTGTTAAATGTACAAAAATAAAATTCTATAAACATTTAGTTTTAAAATGTACATTTCCCCCCATTTATTATATTAATGCATAAGGATGAAATTAATAGTTTAAAGGGAATAAATACATACCTATAACACACCTTTCCTTTGCTTGAACCCACTTTGAATACTTTGTTGGTGTATGACACTTATGTGTTTATGCAACATGTTCCCTCTTGGTGCTTTGACTTGGTAAAGATGCTTAATTATGAAACATTGTAGATGGAAAAAGGTTTAGAATTAAACCTTAGATATTTTTAAATGGATATGGAAGGTAGTATGTCCCCAATCCAATGTAAGGATGAGTTGTGACATTACCTTTGAGATCATTATATCTCAATCATACAACTTAAGTGTGAATATATATAATATAGTTAAGGTGAGTGATTTAATCAACTCATCCTATTAATATGGTGAGATTAGAGGATTTAATCACTCAATATACAAATATGGTGATGTTGAATAATTTAATCAGTTTAACTTATAAAATGAACCCACTAATGTAATACAAAAGGCTCGATAATAGTAGATCTTGATGCAAGTAGTGCATATTGGTGAGTATTATAATTGGTATATTTTTTGGTGAAATAACATGGCCTATGCACCTATGATATATATGATCTAGATTAAATTTGTCTTAAATCTAAAAAAAATTCTATTTCAAATCTATGCAAAATCGATGTAACGTATAGGATTATGAACTAAATGTATAGTTGAATCATGAAACTGAATAGGTATTTGTGCAAACATGGAGGTAATGTATCTATGACATGCCCCCACTATAGTCTATGTATACTAAGAAAATGTATAAATGTGGAGGTCATTTTATTATGTCATGCCCCCACTGAAATCTGGAAATTGAGAAGGTATATAAGTGTGGAGATCATTCCTTTGTGACATGCCCCCACTATAATCTAAAAACTATGAAAATGTGGAGGTCATGTTTATATGACATGTACCTAATGAAATGTTCCCCATTTTGAGGTGGTAGAAATATAATGAGGTAGGTACCTTATCTTGAAAGGATAAGGTAGTTATATGATCTATGTATGAATCATGTAGCATATAGGAAAAAATATGTCAAAGTAGATATATCAATTAGGATCATAGTATGTGCTCATGTCAAGTCCTAAGATGCATGATATATATTATGTAAATGTCTAGAGTTTAATAATAAAAGCATGAAAAGTAATCAAGCACACATAGAAGAGCAATTAATGTTATGCAAAAAGAATGTTCAAGGGAGATCCCATATAATGCGTATGTTTAAATGACATATAATTAAAATGAATGAAAATTTAAATTTACAATCATCATAGTATTAGTAGAGGTTCTTGGAAATAATATAAAACATGATAATTATAGGTATACCTTGTAGAGTGAAAAGTAAAAATAGGTGAAAAAGAGATGACAATATTACCCACCATCTATAAGTTAAAAAAACACATCTAAGAGCAAGAAGAAATAAATGCTAAAGAAGTAGGACCATAACTAGTATAACATTTGATGACAGATTATATTAAAACATAGTACTCACTATATGTTAACCATTTATAAAAAAGATAAGTAAAACCATAATAGAATGATTTAATTAATGTCTATTAACACATCAAACTATATTCTATTACATAAAAGTGTTATATATAATATTTTATGATTATGTTATCTCTTCACATTCCATTCTTTCAAGATATAAAAAGAAAGACTCTTTGCATTATTCTATTGCTTGATTAGGATTACTAGGTCAAATACATAAAAAATCTATACAAAAGACAAATTCATACACCTTGCACATGTGTCTATCTATTATACTTCATAGTTTTATTAAACTCCATTTTTCTTCTAAAAATTTCTCAGACTTAAAGTTTCATCTCATCTCAAGATAAAGTTACAAGAAAATCTGATGTGAACTAAAAAAAAACCACAAAACAAAGTCATAGTTATCACTCCAAGTTCCATTTATAAAATTTCACCCATTGCACACTAATTATCTACCCTTTCAATTTTTTGACTAAGTAGGATACTAACCTATTACCCTTTCAGGTTTTGAATAGACTAGCATAAATAGGTGACCGCCCTTTATGGTTTTTTAACCATTCTAGCCCCACTCTTAGTGTTTAGACTATCTTAATAAAAAAATTAATATGCCTAAAGTTACAAAAATGAATTGTGCAAAACTTACTACTATAGTTGAGGAGGTGTTCAACTAAGTGGTTGTGGAGGTTATTTTTTTTGGGCAACTATTGACCCACTAGATTTTGATGTATCCACTACCAAAGGTAGTTACATAGATTATGCCTTTATGTCCATATTTATCTCATTTATGATTTGTCAAATCTATTATGGAGGAATAAATTGGGGTTCATATATTATCAAGGAAATAGCTGGATCAACTTGAGATAGATCCTTCTTGAGTGTTTTCTAGTCTATGAGTACTTCATGTAACATAGAAAGCATAATATGTAGTGGTACTTAGATCATTATCATGTTTTGTAGATAATAATCATCTATAATTATAAGTAATGACTTGGAATAAGATAATTTTAGCTAAATTTCCAAGATGAGCTCATCTAATTTGTTAGTTTTCCTTTGATCTTGGATGGTTAAAAAACTATTGTGCATTGTTCATTATGCCATACTTGCAGCTTCTATATGGAAACATACCTAGAGTCCAATAATTTCCAAAGTGAATTTCTCTTTTTATCTACAGTTACAATTTGATCCTCTAATATGGCTTTAGCTTTGTGTGCAATGGAAAATTTAGGCTTTGCAATAGCCAAGGATTGATTCAAATGTTGTCTCTAATATAACATATCTTGGGCTATCTACTTGGCTTGAATTGTAGTGGTATCTATAACCTACTCATATTCATTAACGCATTGACATATGACTTCTATTTTCATCCAAAGAGCTTGGCCTTGGGTGTGTGATGATAAAAAGTTCTATGTAGGTCCACAACTCTTTGTGACATTTATCAATAAAGTAGTGAATTACTTAACTTCTAATATATCTTGATCACCTATTACTTTCATAACTAAGGTGGGACAAGTGGTATTGATCAATATTCATGAAGTTTATATAAAATCTTCTTATTCATATTTTTAATCTCTTAACCTCAGGACTTATTACTCTAAATTTGAGGCCTTTTGTGTAATGGATTCTTGGAAATCAACTTCTCCTTCAATCTATTTTGAGAGCAGTAGATGGTCATGTCTAATGATGTCTCCACCATAGTGGTGGCAAGTGACATGCATGTGGTCACATATGTTATATCAATAGGTTTGAATTGATCTAATGGAAGTAATAAAGTAGTCCACCATGTTGATGTAGTAGGGACATCCCATAGCCATTAGTTAGAGATCTACGATGCTTCTTTGGTTCCCTTAATGTGAGTTGTAGTTATTTCTTATGCTTGTACTTGTGTGTCCTTAAGTCTCTAAGCTTGCATTTATACTTTCACCTTGGCCTTAATTTCATCTTTAGATTTTAATTTAGCTTCCTCTTCAGCCTTAGCTTTAGCATCATCTTGAGCATTGGCTTTAGCATCTGCCTCAACCTTAGCTTTAACTTCAGCTTCAGCTTTAGCCTCAGATTGAGTTTCTTGCTCCTTCTATTTTATTGCACATTTTTTACCTACTATTATTGGGATTCATCCTATTTTTTATTCTTTCCCTCTATTTCTTTAGCATATTTACGCATGATTTCTACTTCTTTGGATTTATTATTTATAACTTTAGCTTGCTTCCATAAAGCCTCTACTTCCTCACATTTATCTTGTATAGCTTTCACTTCTTTGGCTTGCTTTCTCATAACCTCCACTTCCTCAACTATCTTATATTTCTTATCACCCATACCTTTCTATTTCATAAATTCTTATTGTGTTACTTGTGGCACTATTGGTTGTGTTTGTTCTTTTGTTTTGTTACTTCTTTCTTCCAACTTAGGTTTAGGTGTGCCCTATAAAGTTTATTATTCATCTACATCCTCATTCATAGCTAAATACATGGGTTACTTATTCCTTTAGATCTCAACGTTAGATTCAATATGATCAGGTGATTGTGCTTCACCCAAATTACCTTTATGTACCAACTTCTTTTTCCTAGATTTGACTAGTGGTGTGAGAGTTTGATTTTGATTCTTCATGCCCTAGGGTTGAGGTTATTATTATTCTACCTAATAATATTGCACACTACTTTATTCTATAGGTTTACTAAAAGACACCATCCTTTCCTACATAGTTTGTGATGGTTTAGTAGAAGGATGTGTGTGTTCATTAGAACAAGACTTATGCAGGATTACTTTTTGTAGGTAAATCCACCACCTATGTATTTGATGATCTTATATACGATTTTGTTGAAAAAATCTTGACCTCAAACTTATGTATAGTTACTTCTTGTCCTACATTATCAATAATGATAAAAGGAGGTGGTTGAGCAATATCAACCCAAAGGTATTGTCTTAACCTGATTTCACACTTAGAAAGTTCACATTACTTTCCAAAATAGGAATTATTTCTCTTGTATATCATACACCTCTTTTCCAATGTCTTAAAACATTGATTGAAGAACCTATCATTCTTATACCCCCAACTCAAGTAAGTCACACTCAACAACTATCCATAGAACCATGAGATGCTCAAGCTAGGACTTTGTTTGTCAAGTTAGATTCTTTGGAAGAGGTAGTGAAACTCTATAGATAGGTGATTTTCTCTTTCCTTTCTCTTGATGTATTGGAGATTGTGGTTATGTTGGCTGTGTCAGTTAGGCATATGACTATGTTAATTATTATGAAGGTTCTTGCTCTACTTGTGGTTGTTGTGCTTGAGGAGAGAAGACTTGAAACAGAGGTACCAACCTCATAGCTAGGGCCTTTTGCCTATACACTTCATCTTTAAATTCAACCATTTAAATGAAAAATGATATTGGGTTCATAGATATAGTAGACAACACATGAACCTTGATTTTTATGATATTATTCAAATTGGTAACTAAAGCATGTTTTCCCAAATACCAAATTAAATCCTATGGGATCTTAGGGTGTGATCAGATCAAGGATAGGGATTCAATCCACCATGTATTAAATCACCCTAATTTTTCTTAATATAGTTCTATTTTAGTCCATGCAATACTTGCAAAGGAATTATCAAGCCAAAAATATGGAGTTATGTTAATTGGCCCCAGTTTAGATTTATACTACATGAAACACAATAAAGGGACCAATAATTATACTAAAAGGTCCATGTGATTCTCACAAGTACCTTCTCTCTATATCATTGTTGAGCTTAACTAGCAAAAACTTGGGCCAATTTAAATCCTTTGACAACTTAAGCATGTGATAGGCAATGCATATTATGCTTTTTATCACTTTTTTCTCTTACTTGGTGGTTTTCCATAATCTTTTAGTGATACATTGAACCATGATGTGTAGTGAAGCATCCTAAATCGAGTCAATCTTAATTCATCACCTTATCCTAATGGTATATTTTTCCCTAGTATCTCAATTAATTAGCAGTGTTATAGACTTATAAGGTAGGAGAGATTTACCATGATTTGGTAGATCAATTACTCGTGCCATAGTGTATGTATAAATATAGATTGTAACAATTGAGATAAATATATAGCTCCTTAATTATATCAACTCATGAAAGTCATCATAACCTCATCTAACTACCCAAATATAGGCAACTTAAGTAGTCATTCAGTTCAAATCCTTGCAATGGATGTTAAAGTGTTAGGGCTTGTGCTTTTGTTGTTCCTTAAGTATATTGGGAAAATAAATTATTTTATGTTGCATCTATGAATTCAAATAGATATAGATCATTATATTTATTCTATCAAAGATAAAACCCAATTACCATTTCCTCTTTTTGTGCATATCATAATGGAATAAATAACTGACCTCTTTCCATGGTTTGATCGATGGTATGGACTAAATGGTTGCTTTGATTAATTATACTCATTGGAAATTAGTTCATTATTAGGTAATCAAAAGGTAGATCATATAAATCTCTTATTATCTAAAATTTATAATTTTTTATCATTGTCCATATCTTGCTCTGTTATAGCTATTGTCACCTAATTTCATATCACTGCCTCATTTGAATGTATTGACTATGTGTGTACAAATGTTCTATTTTTAATTAATATTAGTTGATATAAATCACCTTGACAAGGAAATTTATTGCATAGGATATTTAGTTTACTTTTTTGTGAATTATTATAGGTGAGTAACTATCCTTTTAGCTAAATAATTTACTTTGTGTATTCACTTGTCCTTTTATTACCAAATCTACTTCAAAAATGATGCAATATTTTTGAAATGTCACATTATTAAAAGTCTAACCTAACTATTACCCTTTAGTTCACCATACTTATTTTGTTTCCTCCTTTAGATACTTAGTTATAATGCTCAATGTAGTTATAAAAAACTATCTTCGATTAGTTGTATTTGGATTTTGATTGCATCATAATATGATAAGTACTTCTTGGTGGTTGTAATATGTTGCATAGTAACAATTACACTATACAAACATTCTAACCTAAGAAAATATAACATAAATAAATAATAATAAATGAAATTTTAACTATGTGGTTCTTCTCAACACCCACTCAAATTTTTAGCAGAATGATATTAATTAAAGATGATATGGCTTAAGCCTATAACTATTTATAAGTCCTGTTAATATGGTTCCCTTAAAATATTTCAGTACTATGGTACCCTATGGTGATAATTAATTATTTATTTAGGATATTTTCCATCTAATGTGTAACTTTTAAGGAATTACTTTAAATTTGCTCTTGTAAAGCATTACTATTCAGTCTAGGTAAAATTACATAGATCATAAGTTGTGATCATGCCATGATTTTTGACTATATTTATTATGTCCACTATGATCTTAATCTATTTTATTCCATCCTAGTGAAATATATCAACCTTGTCTTTAATGAATCCTGGTCTCCCAATCTCATGATCATCACAATGTGCATACTAGGCACAATATATTCCATAGGCATTACTACCTCAAGGCCATAAACCAATTAGAATGGAATGAACCTAGTACCTCTCTTGTAATATGTTTTATAATCCCACCTAATCATAGGAATTACATCCTCCCAATCATCTCTCTAAAAATTACATATTTTTATTAACATCTTCCCCAAAATTTTATTGGATACTTTTGCCTATTTATTATCCTACAAGTGGTAAGATGTGCTTTATGGTGTGATATCATGAACTCTTCAATTAGAGTCTTGATAGTATTATTTATAAAGTGCATGCCTCTATCACTTATAAACTTAACTACACATACAAACATCATGATGATGTTTTCATATAAAAACTTGGCAGCATCCTTTGCACTGTAACTTGGAGTGATAATAGCTTCCACCCATTTCATGAAATAGTCAGTCATAGTAATAATATATAGGGTATGAATACACTTAATTATGGGAGATATAGGTCTAAATAAATCAATTCCACATTTTTCAAAGGGTTATTCTAAAATCATGGGTACCAAAGGCATTTCATCATGTTGGTTAGGATTTCCCATTCTTTGACAAACATCACAATGTTTAGCAAATCTATGTGTATCCTAAAATAATGTAGGCCACCAAAGACCACTCTGAACTATTTTAATTGTAGTATATTCTC
Organism: Torreya grandis; assembly: GCA_037957365.1. Taxonomy (NCBI): domain Eukaryota; kingdom Viridiplantae; phylum Streptophyta; class Pinopsida; order Cupressales; family Taxaceae; genus Torreya; species Torreya grandis. The sequence goes on along the minus strand of JARHVA010005221.1, from coordinate 863,291 downwards.
TTTTTCAATGAACCCCTACACTTCCTTGATGAAACTCTTGAAGCAATTGTGGTTGCTCATGATTTAGAGATACTCTGTGAAAAATATCATATTTTCCAAGATTATACAAGAATCCATTAATGAGGATATATGGTATGATAAAGTAAATATATTATTCTTATCTTGATCACTACAATGCATATTAAAATCTACTTATTCTAATAAATTTACAATGTCCTTTATGTTATCAACAACTATCAAAGTGATAAATAAATGTGCAATAGGTATTCACCTTTGAATTCCTCTGGTTCATCCCCATTATACATTCAACTGAGGTGATCTATTCCAAAATTATTAAATCCTATCTTAACATTAATATAAAATTCAAATTATTGAAAAAACATCAACCACCTTGATATACATCCTCCTAGCACTGCTTTATTAACTAGGTATCGTAATGCCTAGTGATCTATGAACTCAAAAGGAGTAACCAATAAGTAATGCCTAAAATTTTTCAATGTAAACACCATGGATAGTGATTCTCTCTCTATGGTGGTTTAATTATTTTCTATAGTTAATAGTTTCCTACTAGAAAAATGAAACAGGTGGTCCATCCCTCCTTTGCTTGGCTGCACTAAGACAACTCCTATTATGGCTCCAAAACATCTACATGTATGTGTAATAGCTTCTATCAGCTAAGAAATACTAAGATCGGTGTTATTATCAATATTTTATTTAACTAAATGAATGTTTTTTGATATTATGGTGTCCATTCAAATTTTGTATCCTTTTGTAATAGTTTCTTCATGGACACAAATATAGTTGCATACCCTTTTATAAACTTATGATAATATCTGGTATGACCAAGGAAGGTTTGCACTTTAGTTGAGTTAGTTAAGGTGGAATTATTACTATAATAAAAAACATAGTTGGGTTGACCAAAATTATATCATTACACATAACATGGCCTAGCAAGACACCAAGCGATGTAAATAATAAACACTTTTAATTTTAAGGTGATGCATAAACCCTGGCATTGCTCCAACATTAGTATTAGTTTTGACAAGTGTTCTTTAAAAAGATAAAATATATACTAATCATTTAAATATACTTTTGATAAATCATGGATGAAGTCTTTGAATGCATTTACCATAGCTCTAAAAAATATAGAATGTGCATTCATTAAGCCAAATAGCATTACCTTGTATGAAAATGATCTTGATTTAGTATCAAAGGTAGTCTTGGCGTAATCCTCCTTGGCAATTATAATCTAGTGATATCCATTAAAACCTTCCATAAATGAATATACCTCATGCCCATCCATGGATTTAAGGACTTCATCTATGAAAGGAATAAGAAATATATCATTAACACAGAAATCATTGAGTGCATGGTAGTCCCCACACACCCAAATTTCTCATATTTTTTAAGGTTGAACAACCATGAGACTCACCCACTCTATCTTTTCAAATGGAAAAATAGTTATAGCTTCTTGAATTTTATATATTTTAACCTTTAATTTTGTCTTCATATTAGGATTGAGCATGTAGGTTTGATTTTTGATAGGGCATGCACATTATTTTAATTGTATGTGCATTTCTCCTAAAGATGGATCCATGCCTTTGACCTTTGATAATTTTCATGTAAACACATCTTGATAATCTCTTAATAGCTTCAAGGCCTCATAAATTTCATCATCCCTATTAATCTCCCACTATTGTTATATTAGGGGTTGATTGTATCCCAATATTTCCTTCAATATTTCATAATGGCTATAGATATATATTGCCTAATCTACTAGGTAAAGTATCTTGTATAATGCTTTTACCTTCACATTCTAGAATGTTTATATTACACAATTTCTCCTCTTCTATTTACTCTTTTATTTACATGGTTTGTGATCATCTTACCACTAAGGCACAAATAAATATTCTAGATTGATATCTCCACTTTCACTGTCACTTGATTCTATTAGATCATTGATTATTCTATTACATGGATGTACCAAGAGTTGTTATTTATGGTTAGCTTTGTAATTATGTAGTGTGAGATCCAAGTCCTTCACAACATATTGATGAGATGATAATTCAAGTATGTTTTTGAAATCTTATGAATGTCCATGACCTAAAAATATTTTAATTTTATGCAAGGCATTATATACTAGTGGGTTATCATCTTCAAACACAAAAGATTGAATAAAATCCTATTGAAGTTATGCTCAATGTTTAGTTTCCCTTCTTCAATCTTGATGCATATACCAACCTATTATAAAAAGTGCAAGGGTGTGATTTAATATGTGCACCCAATATCATGGTTATACTCCTTATGTGGTTTATATATACATGCACTGATGGATGTGAAATTCTAGACATTGAACCTCATGAAAGAAAGGCCATTCTGATTTAACACTACCTGGTAGCTAAAACCTTGCATGAAATATTTCACATGTTTCCAACCACTACATTTCTAAATTTATATGTACATCACACCATGTTGTATTAGTTATTTTCATCACATATCTAAGTTCACTAACTTATTTTTATAACTCTATTATATGGTGTTCAACACTCAATATGAATGGATTAATATCCTTTGTCTTAAAATACCAAGGTATCTATCATTCTACAATGAACACCATCCATAAAGGTTGAAACTCATGATCTCTATAAGACTAATTCAATATGTTCATGTTCAATTCACCACTTATGGATGATCTATAATCCCAAGGTAGAATACCTTCCGTGGTTGGTTCAATATAGTCCATAATAGTTTCTCTATTATTATATAGGAAGTCTACCTCATATATTATCAGTGAACCCAGTGAAGGAGAAACATAATATTGGATGTGAACCTACCTAACTAGAGATTTTTTTAGAATAAGTTTGAATAAAAGTTATTTTATTGTTACAAAATACTTGGTTTCTACTTTTGACATTCTATAGACTACACCCAAATTTGCCTTTCGTCTATACCCACTTTAAACCAACTATTGTTCTCATACTCATAAGGAGACTCTAGATCTTTGGGGATATTATATAGCTTTTGTTTAGACTTATTTAAAGGTATGAACACAATGTTATTATTTTTATGCACTATTATTTGATTATGCATAGTGTTAATAGTCATTTGGCCATCGTAGGCCCATTTATTACCGATTAAGGCAGGGTAATGGGTCTATGTTTTCTTCATGTCGATAACCTCAAAATCCCCTGACAAGTTAAACATAGCCACTTTAATTTAAATATATTCTAACCATCTAATGGGTTAAACTCTACCACAAAATTTTAAGCTCAATGTTATTGGACTGTAGCTTAGAGTTGGTCAACCATTGGCTTCCCATGTTGATTGAGGAATCATATTAACTATACTTATGAAGTCAAATATTGTATTTTGGATTTCATATCCAACCAACTAAATATTCATCCATGAATCCACATCCCAAGACTTATTGGTCTTGACAGTCCAAACTACTTTATCAACCTTTGTTTATCTTCATTGCACACACTTTAGGAGATTATGTAGGATATTCTGGGATATATCCTCATTATGTAGAGTACTGAGTAGTTTCATTAGATATATTAAATTGGTAACAATTCCCTCTTTCCCCATTATCCTAACAATTTTCCCATACATTTTAGCATCAATAACTATGTTATCATCATCAGAGACTAATTTATATTATATTCCTATACTACCTACACAACTTGATACATTAAATTCTTTTATATTGTAAGATCAACGTACTTATATTGCTAAAAAAATTAATACCATGATCCTAAGGGATTTTGAAAGTAGGTAAGCCTTTTTTATCTCTTTGTTGCCTTGTGACAAAGTGTGCAAATGTATTTTACTTTGGATATGAATTGATTATATTTACATTGTGCACTTACTACTCCTTTCTTTGTTTCTCAAGAATAGGTAAATATTCTATTTGATGTTGACTTTAAACCTTGTAATATACACTATAAAATTCTCTCTAAGGATTGGTGGGATAGTTCCTTTCATAATGATTATATGATCTACATAGATAACATTTCATAAGGGGTTGAGCTTATCGATTATCATTTTTATGACCTCCTTGATATATACCATGATATCCTCCCTACATCCCCCTCTGTAACCTCCTCTATTTTATTGATATCCCTACCACTAGTGCATGTGAGGTCTAATCTTAAAGTATTATCATGCACACATACTATCCCATAGAGACCATTATTAGAGATACCCCTCTATTAGATATATGTTATAATTCTAGAGGACCTCCCTCTAATCCTTTCCTTATGAGATGTGTTATTGAGTTCTGAGGGTTATAATCATATGGTTTGCATGTTAGATACATTATCTTCTACCATATGGGTCCTTAAATATCCTTTTAGTTCACATGACACCTCAGTTAGATTCATAGATTCCTAACACCACTTCATAATTAGTTCTATCTATAGATCACTTAGCATAGTAGGTTGTGGGACCTCATTTACCTTGTCACATAACATACATGATTATTTTTCCTTTATTTGGCATAGACAACATTGATAGTTAGTCTCTCATGAGACTCATTTGTTAGTATGTTCCTCCCTAATTATACATAGTATCATTCACTATTGATCATTATATATAGTTTTATTTCATGTTGCTTATACATAGTTTATATCAAGGAAATAAAAATATAATATGATATGTAAAAAAAATTAAATATTTACTCAAAAAAATACAAATTATATATTTTATGCATTGCCATGTTTACATATATTATATTTTATAGAAACTACATGTGCTATCTATATTAATATAGTTAGTTTTTATCATACATACATGCTTCACTTATTCTTGTTGAGTATTTGTAGATAATTATAGGACCTAGGTCTACTACATAGATCTAAATTTGCTATTATCTACCCATTAGGGACATATACACAAATACATGGGTTATTCATTTGATACATTCATCCATTTTGGGCCATCCTATATAGAATTTTGATTTCAAGGTTATATCTTTGTAAACTCTACATCAAAAAATTGTGATTGGTATATCAATATTGATCATCCTACACCTACTTAGATTTTTTACCGTTGACTACTACTTTAGACTCAACCTATGTACATCTTAGCTCATATACATATTTGTACCATGTGTTTAGGCATACTTTAATTTATATATTTCATATTTTAGACTTGATTGTGTCTCAATGATTCTTCTATTTGATGTAGTTTAAATATGCCATTGCTTTATGGCTCTATGCCACTTCTTTTCATTGTATGCATTCATTGGACATGTGTCAATGTCCTTGTGTGTGTCTTCTTGATTATGTATGTATCCATTTGGATATGTCCTTTCATGTGTATCTAATCCAAATTGATTTTTTTTTAAATATGTGGACATTTGAACATGTCCTTATATGTCTTTATTTATAACTTTAGTGACATGTTCCCATGTCCCTTGTATTATGGCCCCTTATCTTACTTTGTGTGCCTCATCTGTGTTATATATATGATTTATTATATGCATCATGGCCATAAACATTATTTACTACTTGTTACACTCTCCATTTTTATATGACATGAAGGACCTCATGCATATCCCCTTACTACTTAGGTGTCATGATGGACATCATGACCTATCACCCTAGGTAGTTACTCAATGTTTTAAGCTTTAAGGACTTAATGAATGTAAATCCCATGTTTTTAAAGATATAAGTATATGAAATAATGTAAGTAATATGAAATAAATACATCCACTAATTTTTTTCATAAATTACTAGCTTTGAATTCTCTAAAAATAGTAATATATAGTGCATGTAAGAACTTAGCTTGAAAACAATTAAGATGGATGATCTAGGAGTTGGAAACTTAGGTAGAAGATGGTATGAGTATCATAAACTATATCATATTGTCATAAATCCTCCTAGATACTAGCACCATAATTGGAAAGTAATTCCATTATTGGAAAAGAGGCATTAGTGTCTTGATATTAGTCATAGTGTCCTTTGTATAGGATTATCCCAAGATTTTGGGTGCAAATGTGTCTAGATATTTGAGGTCTATTCTTATGTGCACAAGTCCTAAAACCTTATATTATTACTATAATGAATAATTTATTAAACAAACCTTAGTTTTTTTATGTAACTAGGGCATCTAGTTGGCATGAGCTAAAAAGTGTGTTTGTTAATAGGATAAGATGGACATCCTCAACACCCCATTGTGAAGAGTTTTGCCTACATACCAATACTTCAAGGAGTTAAAATCCTGATGTAGTTCTCCCCACCTATATTTTGGTGAAGGTGTAAGTGAAGTTAGTATGATAATGGCCTTGAGTGCCTTAAATGTGTTTCAAACTAGAAATCTTGGTAATTTGAGCTTAGGGCTACCGTAGATGGTAGTATGTAGAAGTAGGGTAGAATACGGATTGATAACATTAAGTGTGAAAAATTTGTTATGAGTTTGAATGTGTATTTGTAATTTAATTTAAATTGAGTGGTTAGAGGGATACAAGTCATGTATTTATATTATTTTATTATTTATGTAGGTGATAGAAAATGTCTTGGTCGACCTTATGAAGTTATAGTTTTGAAAAGATATTTGTTTGGGAAAAGATAGAGGAAAGGAAATTATCACCATTTTGGGGACACTAAAACCATATAAAACTAGTGTATTTTTATGGTGATAATGTCTAGTTGGTAGAACACTAAGCACAAAGGGCTAGGATTAGGAAATGAGGGTATAGGACTACTTTAGGGATGACTAGGGACCCTTATGGCTTGCATGAAGGTTGGATAAGTGTGACAAAAGGATATAGGATAGGTATATGGATAATTTAGGGATATTTAGTCTCAATTAGACCTTTTATCATTTAAATACCATTTTTTAGTGATTACATTAAGTTATTACTTAGATTTTTTGTTCATATACATTTTTATATCTATCTTAACAACCTTGTGAATGTTAGATATAACATACATCATACATTAAAAATTTATGCTAAGAGTTTATTACATTTTGATGTTATGTATGCACATCATATTAGTTTATTATGCAAATATCATATATGTTCTAACTAACACATGATTTTTAGATCTTATTTTATTGTTAGTTCTTATACAGGTTCAACAAATCCCTTAAAAAAAGGGGGAATTCATAGAGTCTTGTTATAGAGATCAAGATATTTGAATTCACTTAAATTAATTTTTTTAGCACACATGCACAAAGTATAAAAATTAGTTTCAAGAAAACATAGTGGTAAATAGTGACACAAATTAGTTTTAGTTACATATAAATCAAAATAGTTAGGCCTTAGCACCCAAATTATGACACTAATTCCACATTATGATACTATCTAATATATGATAAGACCATAGAATGGCTCATTATCTCCATAAAATAAAATCTTTTTTCCTTTCATAAAAAGTGGATCTAAGTGTAGTTTTTGAACTTATGATTTATTTAGAATAAATTAAATAACTATATCTTATTTATTTCTTTATAAATCATTGTCTTCTTGTTTGTTGATTTTTGTTACTAAATATCTAGAAAAATTTGTTAATGTGTATATATGAAACCCATAATAAGATATATTAGACATGAGCATGAGGTACCAACTAAAGATCAACTTTGAGGTGAGCTACAAATACTCTAGACATAGCTACAACTTACCTAGTCTTGCTATTGACTCCCCCAAATTTACTATGGCCTCACGTAGTTCATATATATGGACTCAGCTAGTAGCTCTACATCCATGTAGTTCATTAATTGAAGACTAGTTCAAACCACCAAACATCAAGGGAGCTAGCATAGTCATAAACAGTTTGAAGAATGCAACTTGAAGAAAATCTTTGAACTTTTTAGGTTCTAAAATCTATGGACTCTATAGGTTCTGAAATCTACACACTTTACAAGTTTTAAAATCTACAGACTGTATAGGTATATCTATGAATTGTGTATGTCTATCTATGGACTAGTTCAAGATTATATCTAAATTTAGATTTATATAATTTTATTCCATAAATAATTTTCTATATATTTCATGAAGATTGAGCTTATGTTGTAAATAGATAATAATGTTTCTCTCCATATTTTGTGGAAGATTGAAATAAGTTAGAATATCTAAGTTGTTATGTTTCTCTCCATATTTAGTGGAGAGGATATAGGATTGTTATTCCTAAATAAGGAGTTGGTTGGAAGCATGAGATTATAAATGCAACCTCCCATACCATTGTAAAAAATCTTGGTTATCAATAATACATTTTGAATCTTTGTGACATAAATCCAGTGTTTTGATTAAAATCCTCTTTTAAGGAATGAGCTGGACACTCATTCCAAAGAAGATGGATAAATTTATTTTTATTTATTTCTTTATTATGTAATTATGCTTTTGAATTGTTATTATTTATTTTTCATGTAGAAATTTATTTTATATAAAGTATGTTGTGAACCTATAGGTGTTTTATGTGTTTATCCTTTATTTTCAATTCAATAATTTACTTTCCTACAAGTGTGATTTATTTTTTTGTAAAGTGTGGTGTGATTTACTTTTTGAAAATGTAATTTAATTTTTTACAAGTGTGCTTTTCAATTCCTGCAAGTGTGGAGTGTGGTAGAAGAGACCAGTTGCTAGAGATATCTTTCTCCTATTTCATACATCCTTGGACACTAGCCCTAGATTAAAATTATTAAATGATGAATTGATGACTCATCAATATATGGTATTATTATTATGTAGGCTAAGTTTCAAAAAATTCTAAATTAGCCAAACAAGTATAGTAAGTATAGTCTAAGTTTACATATGTTTAGTCATAAATTACCAATTTTGGCTCAGTTTGGCTCAGCTTCATACCAATTTTCTCATAATGGGGGAATCATGTGCAGTGTGATCATTCCCATTTTGAATTTAGATACTTAAATATAGATAATTACAAGTCAATCTAGAATCCATATACTCATATATCATATTTGAGGGAATGTGCATAGCACATTATCTCTATATGATCACTTTTAAAACATTTGATTAGATAGAATGGTAAACTCCAAGCCATTATCTACATTGTATACACTAGATACCATGTTACAAGTTACACACCAGATTCATGCCTTATTCTATATGTGGTGGTTAGTATTCTTAAGTGGCTCAAAGCTACCTAATATTATCGATATGAATGAGAGATACATAATATTACTGAGTGATCATAGATCAAACATATAAATTTCTAATTATAATTACACATATTTAGTTTCATCACATAGTTTTAGTTTTATATGCATCTACTACACATCGGTAGGCAATGATGGAATCATAGTCTACTGGAGTTTTTGATCCACCTACATGAGAGGGTTAGACATACCATCATTCTAGTACAAGCTATTCACATGTCATGATCCACCAAGTAGGGGTGGGAAATGATGGAGTCAAAAAGTAGATTGAGTTATTGAGACACTCACATATAGGGATTGAGCAAGCCATCATATCAGTCCAAGTTATTTACCAATTAATCGTTATCTACATGCACACATAGTTTTTCACTTGGTTTATTCATTCATTAACATACCTAGTTAGGTGTATTCATTTCTTTCCTCTCTCTTATCTCTTTATTTAGATTTGTATTTTGCTTTTGATATCTCTCAAGTAATAATTGATCGATGTACTTTTAATTTGTGGGATATGTAATGGAGTATGCTTCACATACTTAGATCTAGATTCAAAGGATTCACCTCTTAGGTAAGTCTAAGTATGCTTATTTTTCATTTATCCTACTCATTTTTATTTGTATCATTTTTTGAATAAATGGTGGGGGGGAAATGTAATAATCAAAAAATTATAATTGAGTGCTAAGAGTATTACTTGAGACCACCCATCTTAGCTTAGCCCTAGACCTAACTTAGGGCCTATTTATACACTTATCTTGCCTTCATGTGGGCCACACATATCTCTAAACATCTATAAAGTAGTCTCAAACCCTAACTTTAACATCCTAGCCAATAGTGCCTCAGGGTCTTCTACTTGGACACTAATGACATAATTTGGACATTAACACCCCATGGTACTAGTGTCCCAATTTGGGTGTTATTGTCCTTTTCCATCATTTTATCTCCAAGAAATATATTTTTAAATGAATAACCACTTAGGGTTAGCCTTGAATTTTTAAATACTTGTACAAGCACTAAAACAATATATACACACACACACATATACATATACATATACATATACATATACATATACATATACATATACATATACATATACATATACATATACATATACATATACATATACATGATTTTAGTCATTTATCCACTAGATGGATATTAGATCCAAAATATACAAAAAAAACTCAAAATAAGTTGTGCACAATCAAGGTTATCAATCCCTATTCTACCATAATTCTATAATTTAACCATCTACAATATTCCTAAGCTTAGATTACTTAGACTTGAATTCTCAAGAACATTTAATGCACTCAAACTATCATTAATATTAGTTTCACTTACATTTTCACCAATACTTAGGTGGGTATAACTATAACATGCTTGATCCCTCCATAGAGTATTGGTATGTAGGCAACTTGTAGACACCTAAATCTAGCCACCAATGACCTCCAACTAGGCTTTTGGCCAATTTTCACTTAAAATGCACAATTTGGCCTAAAAACACCAAAACATGTTAAATGATGTGAAACTGACATATTCAAATGCCAATTTTGGCTAGGGTATCCCTAAATGGAGCAATTCAATTTATGGGCCAACTAACTCTGGTCAGATCATTCTGAGTCAAAATGCTAATTTTGCACTTAGGTGCTCTAGATTGATCTTTCCTATCAAATCTCTTACACAAGACATGTTCCTTTGTTATTTGATATTGGTAACATCCTAAATGGGATAATGGATCTAACACATCTAACATTGCCTTCAAATTTTAATCCAGTCAAATTTTACACCAATAACAAGGCATTCTAATCAATTTGAGTAATTTGTCCACAAAGTGTTTAATCATGATTAAGAGCTAATTAAACCAAATTAGAGACTAATTAGGAATTCCATGGAAACTTATTGAAAAATTATTTTTTAAAATGAATATTGAATATCTGCATAATCAGGTGACCTCATTTCTTGAAAAGACATCCCTAGGCCATAAATGCCATAAATATCAGGATTCATGCCTCCCATGCCTCATAAAATCCCTCCATACCTCTTAATTGCTCCTCTATACAAAATATTGATGAGTCTATTTATCAATTTTAATTGCATAATTAGATTAATCATCAACCATACATCTCAATCTCAAGATGGATGGTTCAGGTTGATTTTAGACATTTGTAAAAATCTATAAAAAAGGCCTTACCACACCATTTCTAAGCTATTTTGGTGCAAAGTTATTATGCTCAAATATCTTCAAAAGTATTGATAATGCAAATCTATAATGCACAAATGATTTCAAAATCCATTGTAATTAGTGTTACCATGCCAAATTGATTCCAAGCCAAGCCATGCCAAATCCACAAAGTGCCAAGGAGAGATGGAGGTAGCCAAGCTTCCATTACAAAAGACTTGATGAGCGCAAGCTGAGAAATCCACTTCAACAAGAATTTTTGAGAATCCAAGGAAGATAAATGATTTTTTCTATTGCATTTTATTTGTGTGTTTTATTCATGTTTGTTAACTAAGCTCTCCCTAGTGTCTAGGCCTAGAGATGTTATTCTAGTTAGTGTGTTTCTTTCATTTTATTTTTATTTTGAAACTAAGACCATACTAACCATCCCCTCTTGAGTCAAATTATTAGATCACATATGGAATGCCCGATGGGACTAGATGCTTCCCACACATGACTAAGATCATTTTTTAGCTTTAAAATCTTCATTTAGATCATTAAAACTCTTGCAAATTAATTTTCTAGCTTTATTTTTCTATTTTTGTTTGTCACAAGTTTACTTAGTAACCAACATCGGTTATTAAAACTAGCATTTATTGGATAGCTATCATTAGTCACATTGGTATAACCGATGTTAGTTAGAAAACCATCATATGTTAATAAATGTAACCATCATCAGTCATATAACCAATGGCGTTTACTCTGTTTGTGTTAAAACACAGACCTGAGAGCTCTCTTTTTTATGTTCATTGTTTCAAACCTAAAAGAGCTTCAAGGCTAAAGGACATGCTAACATTTTTTTTGTAGGACCAAGCTTGAAATTTGCTAAAAACATGTTTAGATCACCTTTTTCATGCTTAAAATTAATTAGGAACATTATTTTAGGTGCTTAAGTGAGTTTTTAGTATTAGTTTTCAAAGTTAAAACTAATACCAAGGGGTCAAATGAACACCACCTCATCTTCCATTTGGTCTTAAAAATGAACTCACCTTTTTAAGATTTTTGTATTCACTTAGTTTTTCAAATTAAATTTTTGTTTGGTAAAAAGAGGGATGTTGTGTGTATACTCTTCCAATTGTCCCCTTTAGGGAACCCTTGGAATCAAAAGTGCCATTCCAATTGCAAATAGCCTAGTCCAAGCCTTAGAAAGAAAGTCATCTAAAGCACTCCCCAAAAACTCATCAAAGTTAGGGTGACCTTGAAAATGACCCTAAATTATTTCTACTTTCATACTTTATTTTTATGCAAACTTGGCTTATGAGGGGGACATCATTACCTCCAGTGAGTTCTTTAGGGAAGCTCTGACCTGGGGTTTAACCTCTTGGCATTGACTTCACTTACTCTTTTAGAATTGCACATGAGACATATCTACATTTGGATATCACACTAAACTAAGCAAACAATAGGATGTAGTGGTTATGAAAAGGACTAGACCTTTTTACAACTAACCAATGCTACGGTCACCCACTTTTTGTGCTTGTCTTTTACATTGTTTGATGTGAAAGTCATTATGCAATTTATTCCCCTAGAGATGTTTGAAACTTGCTAGTTTAGTCAACCCCACATTACTATAACCTTTTTAGGATTTGTACAATTATGGTTAGTGTATTTTGGTCATTTATCTTGGTGTTTTTGAGACTAAAACTTGTTTATTTTTTCATCAAAACCAATTTGTCTATACGTTAATCTTTTATCTAAAGAGGCATTGTGCTGATCATTTTACACCACACTTGTGCCTTGAATTTTTTCTTAAACTTGTTTATGTGTGTGTCATTTGAGTTGAGGAGGGTAGTGTTATGCTACCCAAATCATGTTAAAACCATTTTGCCTTTGAGTCTTTTGAATCATAACATAAATCACATAATTTGAGCATGCTTACATTGTTAGGCTACTCAATTTTTTTCAAAACTAGTTTACCTTATATCAAAAACCATTTGTTTCAAACCATTTTATGTATACCATTTAGACCTTTGTCTTGTGCTGTCATACAGTCCAATCTTGTCTAGCCTATTTGGTCAAATCCTAGTTTTCAACATTGATTTTTTAATTAGCCTTGTCAAGTTTGGATTCAAATATTGATCAAATTGTTTAAGCCTTATTTCATCGGGATAATACATAGATCTTTCTCTTTTGGGTTGCATAACTTTAGTTAATCTATTACCCAAATTTAAAAACTATTGATGGTTTGTTTTTTCAGTACCTATCCTTATCATTGTTTATGCCTTTATTTGAGAAAACATAGTCTTTCTTCAAATAGCCTTTTGTCTTATGCCTTATGCCAAATGATCGTGTTTATGTTTGATTTTGTGTGTCTTGTTTATGTCAATGTTATTTTCAAACTTGTTAGATTAAATCAAATCACATTAGCCTTGGTTTCAAGTCTAGATTTTGACACCTTTTGGCCAAAAGTCCTAGCACATGCCTATTTGTTTGAGCCTAGCTTTTGACTCCGTGTTTGGACAAAATACCTAGTAACTCAGCTTTTCCCTTTCCTAATTTAGATCTTGTTTGGAACAATTTAACCTAGACCTTTGACATGCTGATTTTTATTTAGATGTTTGACCTTTTATGTGTATGACATTTGATGTTAGACGTTTGACGTTAGGTTGTTTTATGCCAAGTCTTAGAAAAAATCATTTTGGAGATATAACTCCACTTTTAGACCATATTAGAGATATAAATCCACCCCTTTGACCAAGTTGGACTAAGTTTTAACCATTTGTCATTTGGCCAATTTTTTTTGAGTTTTTAGAACTCTAAGCCTTTTTATTTCAAAGATTTTATCATTTAGATGGATATGTCTAACTACATCTATGGGGAAGTCATGTATAATCCAAATTATGATATAATGGCTGCACAACATCCCACTAAGAACCCCTATAGAGAAATATTTTGTAAGGAGTTTTATTATTCTCCCTATAATACTCCATAAAGGGAATAAAGTCAAAATCCACAAAATCCAAATCAAGAGCTTAATTGGCATGAAGAGGCTTGTGAGGAGGACTTTGAAGACCCAACTATAGATAATGTTGTTTGGGATATGGATCCATACCCTCTTTACAATAATCAGTATATGGAACATGGTCAAGAACTAGCTTATGAGCCAACTCATGACTGGGATGATATGGTTTATGAGGAAGACTTTGATGCTTTAGCTCATGTGAGTAATCATGCTCCACCATATCATACCATTTCTATTTCAAGAACACAATTTCACACCATTACCATACCAAGACCTCATCCTTTGGTTTGTGTGATCAATCAAGCCCCACAACATCCTATCATTATCATCTCAAGAATTTGTCCTTTGGCTCATGTGAGTAATCATGCTCCCCAAGGCCCTAACATTATCCAATCACAAGTCATTCTTAGTCCAGTACCAAACCCATCCAAACCCCAACCCATCCAATCATTTAAAGACTAAGCTATATTCAAAACTGGTATCTTCTAACTCATTAGAAACCAAGGCCAAGAAAACCAACCAATCTAAGATGTTTCTATTGAATCAACCATTTATGATATGTCAACCTATGATAAATTACCTACTGAGCATATACTACTTGTCAAAGATTCTCACACTGATGAGCCAATCTTTTTTGAGTCACTTCTTAATGATTATAACCACCTTTGGGCAAATCATTACCTCAACCATGTGCCTATTTTTTAGGAGCCTCATATTGACAATCCAATCTCTAAGGAGTTGTCTCTTAACCTATTTCCCATCTTAGAGTAGTCTCACTTTGAAAAACCAATTTTTGTGGAGCCCATTATGCCATCATAGGTCATTACTTATCCAAGACCAAATATTCAACAAGAGATCATTGTAATAGAGTACCCATCATATGAAGAATCAGAGTTAGAGTTAGGTTTTACTCTTGGATTGACATTGGATTTAGCATCAAAATCTAAATTTGAATCAACATCAGTCTCAACATTAGATTTAGAAGAAGAATATGTTCATGGCTGTTACAACATTGGTTATGGATGCCTTACAGATTAATTTGAATGCATTTGTGATATTTATATGGTTTTGGAGGATGAGTACATTAGATTTGACACAAGTTATCCTAGTATGTTGTACAAGGATTGTGTAGCCTCTCCCCCTTCCATTACCATTCCACAGGCTATTGCCATCAACCAAAATATACATATTATTAACATTTCATTTCCCAAAAGTGTCGATTGGGATTGATAGAATCACATTTTGTTGAGCTACATCCATGGTGACATAGTAGTTAAAGAAGAGGAAGGAGGCTAAGAATACATTCATATAGCAGTAGATCACTCTCCTAGTGAAACCTTTTAAGAGGCACTAAGGGACAATCAAACTCAAAACTCAGCATCTTCTAGTGGAACTTTTTTAGAAGCACTAAAATAAAATCAACATCAAAATCCAATGTTCATTAGTGAAACCTTCTCAGAGGTTTTATGGAACAACAAGACAACTTCATTGGTGTAAACCTCTTTGAGGCACTAATAACTAAGCACAAAATTTCTTCACTGCTTGATGAAGACAAAATCAAAGATCAAATCAAAATATCTTCCAATCCATAGCCCAATAGTATGGTAGTTACTCTCAAGATCAAACAATAAAAAAATTTGGTGGTCCTATTGAGAGAACAAGTCTTCAACCATGCCATAACCAAATTTTGTCAAATTTAGCATCAACAACATTATGTGTGATTGAACATCTCAATCTTTGTTTTTTTCCCAATCATTCTACATTCCATTATCATTTGCTATTATATTTCATAATCAAATCTACCATCCATTATTTATCCTTGCTTACCATCCATGGCCACACTTTCCTTTATAAAGGCTACAAAGATACCTTGTCTTGATGATTGAAGGAATTAAAATCAATGACCAATGAAGATCACAAAATCATTTTTGACAACCTAATATACAACCAAATCTTGATAGAGAAAATTTTCAAATGAAGTGTGGGATATTAATTAACATGATCAAGTATTATGTTTGTCTCATTTGTTGATTAGGACATGCATTTCCCCATTAGCAACAACAATAGAATCAAAAACCATACCCAAGATAAAAACATGTACCATACCATTTCACATTGCCATTCCATTTCCATTATTGCATATCCATTTTCCATTATTTTAGATTCTAGCCATTCACCCCATAATTTGGGGGAAAACCCTCTTATCATTTTATACATTCTATCATTCCATTCCTATCTAGACCAAAGCCTATTTTCTTTACTTATCCTACCCAATCCTATTTTGATCTTAGTTACTTTGGTTCTTCCCATGCATTTTGTGAGGGGATTATGATCAAGTTTCAACAATCAATCCAATTCATGTTTATAATGAAAATCTATGAAATTAGTGTGACAGTTGATCTGGTAAGATATCTTTCATCCTATCAAGTTTGTTTATGTGAGCATGATTATAACTGCCTATGGGCAAATCAATGTTTCACTAGTATTATTAATAATTTAACCACCTATAGGTAAATTATTATCATTAAACTATGCCATTATATCCTAGTTATAACTACTTGTAGGCAAACTAGGGGCAACACTTGTTTACCATGCATTGTTGCATCACCTTTCCATTACTATTTTCATTTGACTAGCCATTTGCTAGATTTGAGAACTTGTTATGACCTAATTGGTTTTTTCTCACCTTTTGTGTGGAAGGAATTACTATGAATTGAGGTCATTTTAGGACTATGTGGGTCATGCTCAATTCATGTTGAGGTCACCTCAGTCTCCCTTTCCATATGCTCTCACCATTTTGTGGGTAACCTAAGCCAAATGCTCTCACCATTTTGTGAGCAAGTATCGTGTTATTCTCTATTTAGTTAAGATACCTCAAAATTCCACAAACATTCAAATATTTCAAAATAAATAAATAAGTTTTATGTCTAAGCCTAGTCAGTTATCTTTGATCTACCTTACTAGGGCATGGTCATTGTTAGGATGCTTTCTTTTGCTTTTGTTTTCAAGCTTTCATTTATTTTAGGTTATTTGTTTCTTTTTTTTAAATTTATTTGTTATTCACTTGCTTGTTTATTTATTTTCAATAATGTTACCTTGATTCAATCTATATGCATTCATTGGGTGATTCCTCAAACACAATATTCTTGAGTCTATCCATATTCATATGTCAACACTGTCATCATGGTTTTTATCATTAGTGCATTATTTTCAAGTGTCTATTGGATTGGGAGTTAGTGCCTATGCATATTTTGGGATAGTCTTCACAGTGTTCTATCATAAAGCCTACCATCATATGTTATAGTAAAAATTAGCTTTAGGAAGGTATACAATCAATGGAGCTTATAATTTTCTTCTTATCACCTTGGAAAATAATCCCACCCACCTTGATCAATCAAACTATTAACCATTCTAGTTTTATCATTGTTAATCAAGATGAGCATCTCCTCATTGATAGGTACAACTGAATCATTCACACTGATTAATCTTATTCTTTTATTCATCTATTTCATCACTTTTAACCCACTCATATTTAATATATATTCTAGGTTATATCTTTTATTTATGCTTTCTAATCATCCCTAACTGGGGCACCATCAATTTTATCCAATCCAAGTCTGCTTAATGATTATAACCACCTATGGGAAAATCATTATTTTGACTTTTGTACTTGATTATAACCAACTTTGGATAAATCAACATATTTTTTAAATTAATGCATGAATGCATTAACTCATTTGGATTAATCTCAACCACAAGTTAATTCCACCTTTCATCTTATTTCTTTTTGAGGAACCATCCATCAACAAATGTGATGGCCAATCCCATGAGGGGGAATCATCATAGGATTCCCAAAACCATTTTTAGATTTTTTATTTAACCATCATATTTGTTTTGGTATACAGGCCATATCTCATTATTTGATAAGACATTTCTGTCAGGATCTTGCTCCTCAATTAGAGCACATATGATTACTTCTTGTATTAACAACTTAACACAGAATTATACTAGAATCAATAAGTAACTAGAAATATGAAACAACACAGGAAATGAGAGACAATAGACAATTGTATTAAATACTCAGAAGAAAATACAATAAAGAAGATGCCACTTCTTCTTCCACCTCAAAGGCTCACCACACCTCAAGACCTTCTTCCTCCCTCTCTCGGTCATAACAATCAACTCAAATATAGAATTGATGTTCACCTCTCCAACCAGTCAGTAACAACGCTGCCAATACACCAAGTACACAACCATACTCCAAGTAGATCTCCTGCTCTCTGCTGCTACCTTCAAATCACTAGAACTTACTCACCATTGTAGATCTCCAAAAGAAGCCATGCAAACCCGCTGACCAAGATCATACATACATGAAGAACCCCTCTGATTCTCTAAACCAGTACCCACACTTGGTACTGTGGCACTAAGAGGAACACACCATTGCTCACCTCTCTCTGAAGGAGCTTATTTTTGCTCTCTTACTCTCTATCACTCATTTACAATACAACCAATGAGTCTCTTAAATAGATCTCATGAAAAAAATAATTAGACACCTAATTACAATAATTAGATCCACAGCTTCTAGTCTAAATTTGGCTCTTGACATGCAAACACTTGGTTCATTAGCTAACTGCCCGTAACATTCACAGTTCGAACCACACAGGTGACCGACGTCAGTCCCTATTTACCTGGGGAGTGCCGACGCCAGCCGACTTCTGACCGACATTGGTTTCCTTCTGTCGGTACCCTGCTGACGTCGATTGTCCTGACCGACGCCGGTGACTGTAACACTCAACAAACACTTTGCAACCTCCCTAACTCCTCCTGTTTGCATCCTGGTGAAGCTTTTAGCTCCACAACCTAACAATATCCCACTTGGAGATAAATAGCTGCACCTGTACTTGTATCTGTATCCTGTCTAATTTGTTTCCTGGCTTGTATCCCTCTTCAAACTCAATCCTGAAGACCAACCATCACGCACCCTGTGATGTCCTTCTTGTCATCCAAGTAACTTGCCACATCCGAACCTACATATCCATGTAGTGAAGTCCTTGACCCTGCATAACATGTTAACCTGCTGCTAGTCCCTCTCAAGTACCTGAGAATCTACCTTCCCCGAATTGGCTCCAAACTCTTTGATAGCTCCCACTACTTGGGAAAACTCAGGCCTACACTAGACCTCATGTGATTTTGAACCCTATTCTAAGCTCTACTTGAACTGTCCAGCACTTGGTGTGCTTACCGATTCTACATCCTGCGTAATGAACCTTGCCAACACCATCTTCACATTAGCTCCCACTGGAGACAAAAAATCTCCATGTCTCTTATGCCAAAGAATTTTGTTGCTCCAAATTCCCCCTGACATACCTCTGAACTAACCTTACCCTTAGCTCAGCAAAACCCTGTATGTACAAACCTGCTAGCAAACCATACACATACAGTAACTGGATAATGTCGCAAATCATCATCCACCTGGTAAGAACAAACACAATAGTTACAATGACCTTGACCAAAGCCATGCTTTGTCATACACCTATTAGAACCTATACCACTATCCTACAGCTACCTCAAGACCATATACCTTGGCCTTCTATCTCACGTATCCATCCACTCTCTTCTTTAACTATCAAAATCCATCTATTTCTTAGTGCTTTCTTCCAGCTGACAACTCTACCAACAAAACCCTATTTGGTTCTTCTCCAAGGACTCACACTCCTCATCCATGCCAAGCTCCTACTGTATTTGGATTCTACCTGCATTGCCTCTTCATATCTTCCTGGTTCTCGACCATCAGTAAGCAATATAAATAAGGTGAACAATGAATATGAGGTTCACTTACCCTTTTTGACCTCCATATGGGTGTTTAAGACTTGTTGACAGCTTGTTATCCACCCACTATCCGTTCTAGTGACCGATCTCGGCCATCTCCCAATCTGCTCTCGACCAACATCAGTTTTCTACGACTGACCCTGTCTACCGATGTCGGTCCCATTACCGACGCCGGTGTACCTATTGCCAATGTCGGTCACTATATGACTAACATCGATTCTTGCTTCCTGACACCATCGACTTTGTTGATTTGCACATGACTGATGTCGGTGCCTTTCTGTTCAACGTCGGTTCCTGATGACTGACACCAGTATCTGTGTTTGCCTACGAGTGGTGACTTTTTACCTATGAGCTCCTTTTGGGTCAAACCCTTGTCCATATCAACACAGCCCTACTCAGAATAATTTAGTCCACTCTGCTGATCTCTGTCCATCATCTCCTCCATGAACACCAAGGATTTCTAGTTCTTAAGTTTATCAAAGACATCTATCTTCTGCTTCAGAACATGCATTCCCCTCCTACATATGTAACCAAGCCTACAAAGCCACATCTCTGTAACAGAAGGTGAATCAGTAATATAAGTAGATAGATAAAGGATACCTACTTTCTTACCATCATCTAATTCAAGTGCATCCACTGTGAGAGTTACTGTGCATCTCCCATCACCTAACTTTCCTGAAGAAATTAGACTCATCTCTAAGACTGGTACCTGCATGACCTCCTTCAACACCTGTGTGTTATCCGTCTGCAATTTCAGCTTCACTTCCCCTTTGCCAATCATTTGACAAGGCTCTCCAGCTCCTAAATAAATCTCTCCAAAGTCTCCAAAGACATACCCATGAAAAGATGCTCTATTTCGAGCTGTATGGAAAGAGGCAAAAGAATCTGTAAACCAAGATTCTACTTTATCCAGAACATCCTGTGCAACATCCCCTGCAACATCTGCTCCTCCCTACTGATCTGCTACCAGCCAATAATCTTTATTTTCCTACTCTTTCTTTCCATCAATCAGACCATTCGTGCTATTTAGTTTCTCCATTCGTAGCTTACTTTCTTCTGCCATTGCTATACTCCCACTCAATCAGAAACCCCTGTGAGTAACCTGTAATCAACACACACTATCTAGATCTGAAACCACCTATTAGTAACCCAACTAAAAGCTCTGATACCAACTTGTCAGGATCTTGCTCCTCAATTAGAGCACATATGATTACTTCTTGTATTAGCAACTTAACACGGAATTATACCAGAATCAATAAGTAACTAGAAATATGAAACAACACAGGAAATGAGAGACAATACACAATTGTATTTTCTTCTGAGTATTTAATACAATTATGTATTGTCTCTCATTTCTTGTGTTGTTTCATATTTCTAGTTACTTATTGATTCTGGTATAATTCTGTGTTAAGTTGCTAATACAAGAAGTAATCATATGTGCTCTAATTGAGGAGCAAGATCCTGACAATTTCTTTGCCTATAGTTTACAACATCTTCCCAAATAGGGGCAAACTATAGACATCTAAATCTAGCCACCAATGACTTCAAACTAGGCTTTTGGCTGATTTCCACTTAAAATGTATAATTTGGCCTAAAAACACTAAAAATTTCTAAATTATGTGAAATTGACATATTCAAATTCCAATTTTGGCCAGGGTATCCCTAAATATGGTAATGTAATTTATGGGCTAGCTAACTTTGGTTAGATCATTATGAGTCAAAATGCCAATTTTGCACCTAAGTGTTGTGGATTAATCTTTATTATCAAATATTTTTCACAAGACATGTGCCTTTGTTATTTTCTATTGGTAACATCCTAAATGGGATAATGGATCCAATGCACTAACATTTCCTTCCAATTTTAACCCAGTCAAAATTTGGACCAATAACAAGGCATTCTGATCAAATTGAGTAATTTTTGCACAAAGTACTTAATCATGATTAAGATATAATTAAACAAAATTATAACCTAATTAATAATTCCATGGAAACTTGTTTAAAAATTATTTTTGGAAATGAATATTGAATGTCTGCATCATCAGGTGACCTCATTTCTTGGGAAGACATCCCTAGGCTGTAAATGCCACAAATATCAAGATTCATGCCTCCCATACCTCATCAAAGCCCTCCATACCTCTTAATTTCTCCTCTCTCCTAAATATAGATGATCCTATTTATCAAATTTAATTGCATAAATGGATTAATCTTAAACCACACATCTCAATCTCAAGATAGATAGTTCAGGTTGATTCTAGACAATTATAAAAATCTATAAATAAAAGGCCCTACCACATCATTTCTAAGCTATTTTGGTGAAAATTTATTATTCTCAAATATCTTCAAATTCTTGATAATTCAAATTTATAATACACAAATGATTCCAAAATCTATTGTAGTTAGTGTTACCATGCCAAATTGATTCCAAGCTAAGCCAAACAAAAGCCACAAAGTGCCAAAGAGAGATGGAGGTAGTCAAGCTTCCATTTCTAAGTAATTCATGAGAAAAATTTGAGCAAGCCACTACAACAATAATTTTGGATCATCCAAGGAAGGTAAAAGAGGGTTTTTTTTGCATTTTAGTTCTGTGTTTTATTCATGTTTGTTAACTAAGATATCCCTAGTGTCTAGGCTTAGAGAAGTTATGCTAGTTAGTGTATTTCTTTCATTTTTTAACTAACAACATACTAACCATATTCTCTTGAGTCAAATTATTAGATCACACAACTCTCATCACAATAGGTTTTTAAGTATCTCTAGCCTACTCCAATAACAACACACTTTACTAATTTTGGCAAATAGATGACATAGGTAACCTGGATGTTTAGGATTTACATATCAAATAAGTCAAAATAGGTCATTTATAGAGATCCAAAACCCATACTGCACACAAGAACAGGCTTGGCAAACCAAGATGTAGGTGCACCCAAAAGCTTAAAACATTTATTCACAAAGGACACTAGTGAAAAAATAGGGACAATAACACCACATGGTTCTACTATCTAATTAAGGTATTACTATCTAGGAAGGTTTTTGACACATGCATCCTATCCATGACACTCATATCAACTCTTATTCTAGTTTGTAGCCTCTATATCTCCCATCTCAATCAATTTATATATAAGTACTCATTTACATTATTTATTACTGTTTTTAGAAACGCCCAAATAGGTTAATTTTATTACAAATTTGTGGTTATATTTATTACATATTTCTACCCTAATTTATTATAATTATACATTTAAAAACCTAGGGCTTAAACTTTATAACCATAAAAATTAAATCATACTTATTATCTTATTAGTTATGTAACATATTTTTATATTTTATGTACTATGTAGTCCTTGTATGAGACAATAATTATGATATTTTCATGCTTAATTAGTGTATTATTTATTATGTATTGTTGATGTTTCACTATCTTTAGCATATTACATTAAGTTGTATATAGATTATGAGTTATAACCTGATGTTTGGTTTCATTTATAAACATTTAAATTTAACATCTTAAAAAAATTACACATTTTTTTATAACGAACCTAGAGTATATTTAATAACTCCCCAACCTATACTCACTATTAGCATAAAAATATGTATTTTAGACATGAAGATGATAACACCCATAGTTTATTGCATGACAACATTATACAAAATAACATATAATAGTTCACATAAATGAGTTAATACATTAAAATAAAAATTATGGATTAAAATAAGAGTTGGAACATAAAAGAGTTGACACACTAAAATTTTAAGTGAGAAACATAATTATATAGAGTGTAATAACCAAACAAATGTTTTAATTTTTTTAAGAAATATTTTATTTCTAACATATCTTTCTAACATAAATATCATTTATGAAATTATGAATAACTAATATCAATATGAATTCAACATGATAGCCTTTGTATTTCATTTTACCTCTTAAAAGACTATTCTATTATGAAAATAAGGCCATCTCAAAATATATTCCCATATTAGTTATACTTATCACAAAATATCTCTTAACTTTTCCTATAAATTGGCCATAATAACCATTAAGGAAACTTGATTATAATCATATATTACACTAAGTCTATTTCATATGATCATTACTTATCTAAAACTTATAATCAACATTTTCACTTCCATTTATGTACCTAGATTTATTATAAATGATAATATTTTAAATTACACACATAATTCCATGTAACTCTTTGGGTTGTGAAATAATTAGAAGTTTGAATAGGAATATTATCTTTTATTTTACTACTTATATCTCATCATCCACCATGGTGTTTGTATAAGCAACTAGACATTTCATAACTCAACTCCAAATAACCTAGTATAATGGTAAGTGGCACATTAATTTAAAACTCCAACATACATAAATGGTTATACTATCTCTATGAAAATTGCTAAAATAACATCTCTCCAACCAAATTATAAGGTATAAAAGTTTGCTACTACATATTCATGCAAATGAATGTATATCCAAGTACTTATGGCACTTGTTTAAGTCTTACAACTTGTCATTAAAATAGGTGATTATGAATTCAAAAATAATGTCTTATAGATGATCACTTATTCTACCATTTACATCATTAGATAACACTATACATATGTTATATAAAATAATATAGGTATTTGTAAACTTCTCTAATATTATACACCTATGTTATTACAAAACTACCTTAATAAGACATAGATCGTAGTCAAGGTCCTTAAAAAGATTTTAATAAAACTCCATGCATAGGTTTAATAACACTTACAAAACAAAATGAATTTAGATAATCACTATCCATTTATATAAAATATATATTTTTATTATTTTTTAATATTTAAATACATGTTAATTATGTAATTATATGATTGAATTATCATATACAAGTTTCATACAAGTTGTCAACTAGACTAAAATCCTATTGAAAACCTACATTTGAGTTCACATTCAAGGTTATGTAAAATATTATTCACCATATATTAGGGGTTTTTAGTGGAAAATATTCATTAATATATTAATATTTCATTTTTAAGTGGTGAATCTTTCTTAATATATGAATCTTCATTAATCAAGGGCCCATATACTAATGTAATGTAACATATTTTATATTATAACTTAGGTTTTGGATTATCCCTCTAATAACAAATATTTATTATATAATTAAACTAATGAAATCATAATATTCCACCAAAAAAATAATCATGGGTTATTAGTAAATTCCTAAATCCACAAAATATATAGCTAAGTATGAATGCGTGAACGCGTGTGCACGCGCGCACGCGCACACACACACACACACACACACACACACACACACACACACACACACACACACACACACACACACACACACACACACACACACACACATGCAAGTTTTTTAAACCATTCGAAACAAGTAGACATATATGGATATCAAGGAGAAATAATGCCACTCATATTTCCTAAGTGAGTCCAATAATCATGATTTCAAATAAAAATAAATAAAGGCTATATATATTATGGTTAGGTATTTAGATATGTAGACCTAAGGATGGAAAGGAGATCCATCCCCATGTATGTGGACCAGAAAAGCTTAGAGTGAGGATTAGGATTTTAATCAAGGTAAATCATTCTATAAATGAAATGAAAGTGAAAAATAGAAATAATTATCAAACCCATATTGTTTACTTTTCAAAAAATTTACAAATTATAAAATAAAAATATTGAATTGGGTCCTATAAGATTGTCACCAATGCCTAAATTGATTCCCCTTTTTCCCCTTACAACTAATTTTTTTCCTCACCTTTTACCTCCTCATCTTCTATGATGCCCTTAATATTTATCATTTCTCTTATTTTATCTTCTTCCATAATCCATGTATGTGTTTTCATTCCCTTCAAATTATATTCCATTTCTCTAATTTGACACAATACCACATCTTTTCATTAATTCTCGAATCATTTCACTTCCAGTTTGCTCACAGGTTTCATCCCATAACCTTGCATGGTGGAAAAATGAAACTAATCACAAAAAAAAAGGTGAAGTCAACATTTGATATGATAATGATATAAAAATAATAAAAAACCAACTCCCTAATTGATTACATTTGACATGTGAAAATAGTCCATCATGAGGAGAGATTGTCATGAAACTTCCTTAAAAAAACCCAAATTTTAACTAAGTATGAAAAAAAATGTAAAAGACTTCCAAATTATTCTTAAGTAAAATTATAAATTGTGACCAAATTAATAATGCTATCTATAACCAATGTAATCAATCAATACAACAAATAACACTGCAACTCACTAATAACCAAAAATACCATATAGGTTACATGAATATAGTTAGATGAGATAATTAAACATTCTAAACTAATACAAGTTATATCACCAAGTATAATGTAACCAACCAACCAAATGGAGATATATAATAAAATCAAACAAATCAATTCACTCATATTTCTACCCAATATGATATGGTGAAGACATCATAACACAAAACATGATTAACATACATATGCAAATCAATATTTAAAATGCAAGTAAGCAATAAGACTCATTTAAACAAAAACCTATGGAAATATAATTTATTTTCATTCAAACGATTTATTGTGGTGTGTGTATGGGTTTAATAGATCTATCTACCCCTATTATCAGTATTGTCACCACCCTCTTTGATGATACTCTCCCTTTAAACTGCCTATGAGGGTAACACCATCCTGCATCACCTCATAGTTATATTGAATCATAATATTAATAAACATATAATCATAAATAAAAATATTTAATTAAATACATTTGTAAATAAAATTAGTCCAACCTTTCATAAATCATAATAAAACATGTGCAATAATAATCAATAAAGATATTTATCCCAAAACAAGTAATGTAACTGATAAATAATATAACATATGCAAATCTAACTCAATAATAAACAACATATTTTCTAATCATTAACCAAATAATAAAGTAATTAATAATTTAATATATAAAACTAGATGTGACAATAATTATATATATTATAATAACTTAACAAATATTTAAAAAAATAGACTTAACCAAGGATATAACTCTCTCTCTCTCTCTCTCTCTATATATATATATATATATATATATACATACACACATATGCATATACATATACATATATAATTTTTTTAATAATTTTATATATAACTCCTATCCAATTATTATCCATAGTTTTCATTTATTATACTACCCATAATTATACCTTGACACCATTTTATATTATGGACTTAAATGGAGTATTTTTCACATATCTCAGATATGAGACTATTAACAATCAAATACATGGAGGACAAATCAAAAAAAAATGTATGATCTATAGGGAAGAAAAAAACATATTTATGTCTTTTTTATTAATTTAGTTATTGTCAAACTGTAATCATATACAAAATTCATCTTTTTCATATGGTTATAAATGTTGAATTATGGGAGCATATATTGGGTTTGGTGGAAGAGGTAAATTTAGTATCTACATAATAATTGAGGGGCACAAGGGGATCTTATGTTTGAGTTATTTATACGACATGATAAAGAGATATATTCACATATTTTGTTGTCCCAATTTTTTTTAAATATTTATTTTGAATATTCATGGTGTAAATGGAGTATTAGAATTCATTTAGTAGGTTTTTCATACAAAATAGAAATGATCGAGTTGATATGAAACAAGAAACTAAAAATTTAAAGTGATATTTATTCTCACACCCTAGAGTATACACCAAATATGCATCAAATTTAATTATTCAATAACATCATTATAATATTTTTATTAAATTAATATATAGTTAAGATTCAACCAAAATTATATGGCAAAAATTGATTTATCATAAGAAAATAAACATGGTAATTATTATAATAAATTTATTTATTAAAACACTAGAGAAAATCATAAATTTATGGTCATATTCTTAGGGTTTTTTTGACGAAGAATACATTATAGTTTTATTCAATCAGTTACAATAATGCTTGACAACTATGGGTATTAACTTCATCTAAGTGTTATTTTTAATCATGTCATCTATAGGAAATATCTGAGCTAGTTGGAATTAGAAATTAATTTATTTAAGGTGAAAAATAATTTAGCCCATCTAATATTAAGATCAACTTAAAAAAATTAAAACTCATATTCCAAGTCCATTGATGAATTCCTAGACCCTAATGCCTAACTCTCCTCTACA
>JARHVA010005221.1:340000-830000 GCA_037957365.1 Torreya grandis | reverse complement strand
GTATGTTATTCAAAGGGGTTTTAACATTCATATCCTCACTCTTGGCTAGTTTGGATGAAAAAAGATAAGGCTCTAGATCAATATTTCTTGTGGCACAATCATGACATCTTCTACCATATTTAAGGATCTTCCTCACCCTAACATTTGGTTTGGGACCCTCCTTATATAAGGGAGGTCAATCAAAATCAATATGAGGGCCTAGTTGATCCTTTTATTCCTAGTCCCCAATTAGTTTAAACTACCTCCCCCTCATGTAGCTTTGGAAAATCAAAAGGAACCTACGGACTCTATTATCAATAAAAAAGGCATAGGATGGAGGCATAAAGATTGAGTTTAAATGAAAAAAACTCAATCATGGATGGTTCCCAATGGACCATGAAATGCATTCTCTCCTGATGTGGAAGATGATTGGCTTTAGTGGTTGGCTAATCTATTGTTCCCTCAACTTACTCAGGGAGTGGATGTTGGGGTACACCATTATTTGTTCTCTATTTTTTATTAGTTATTTTTTTAGGAACAAATTTTTATTGGTTATGAGGCTTGTAAGATATTGAATACAAGATAGATTTAGGAAGAAACCATGATGTTATGTTGTTTATTGGTGGATTTTTAGTTTATGTTTTGGTTTTTAATTTCTTTTGTTAGCTTGGCCAAGTTGGGTTTTGAGATGTTCCCATATTTGTGGTTATTTTAAATAAATTTTTGTTTAATTTAATTGAATTTTTATTAGATTTTAGGATCTTGTTGAAACTCTCTTTTTACCCATATCAAAAAAAAAAAAAAAAAACATAACAAATTCACCATAAATTTTGTAACATAACCAAAAAACTTAATAAAATTTGATTGAGAAATATTTACCATCTTTAAAATAAATTCACAAATATGGAGACTCAATATTTAAAACTAATACACTTTATGTCCCTTCATGTTCAAAATTTTTAATGGATTGTTGGGATTCTAATGATGTACCCAAATTTATCCTCATATTATATTCTCCCTATTGTCCTTGTTCAATAAAAAATCATTTTCATTGTTTATATCTATGTATAAATCATCCATCATAAGATTAATTTATTTATACATATAAGCATCCCTCAGTTTATAGGCTTAACAAATCCATTCATTTATACCTATGATAACTCCTCCTCTTCTAAACTTTTAAGGTGTAAAATGTGTAAAACATATTGTATATATGGATCCCCTAAGTATTAAATAATCTATTGTAATAAAGTTTACAAAATATTTGGATTTTTTGAGCACATATATTACTTGATTTAGCATTACTAATGAAAACATTTTAATTTCACTGACATTGATGATAGATGCACCATTATTCAATTATTCATGGAGAAATCTTATAGTATTGAATGGTAAAGATAAAAATAGAAAAATCATGAACTAAGTCAAATTAGGTTTCAAATTTTATGTTTATGGTTTGTAAAATTTGAATATTACCAACAAGGTAATAAATTTAGTTTAAATTTATATGAAAAATATTTCACATCCAAAAAATATATGTAATGTGATTACAACTTGTTGAGGTCAACATACCCCCATTTCTAAAAAAATGGGGACCCTTATCTTAAATTATGCAAATTTATACCATAATTTTGAAAATTCATCTGATCAAAGTACCATTAGATTATTTTACACATTATATTTATTTGAAGGTCATCCAAACCTACTTTAGTGGTATATTTTTTCATAATTTTAATTTAATCTTGTCTAAAGTTGCTAACATTTGATCTCTATGTTTTAGGTCACGGTTGTAATGGAGTCTATTGAAAATGAGCAATGTATGGGTTCTATGATTTAATTATTATTTGATATTTTAATATCCTTTGGTCTATTAAAATCAAAGTTGAATTCATGTTTGATCAGATTAAAAACCTAACTCCAATTACCCAGCTCATTCCCTTTGAATTGAATTCAAATTTGGTGGAAACATTTTACGTTGTAATAATTTACCATACCATGGGATTAGTTCTATTTTTATCCTAATGTTTAGTCATGTTTATTAATAGGACCAAACCTTAGTCTAAAATTGTTTTATGCTTAGTCTCTTTATTTTCCTGAGCCCCTTGGTCCCTTTTATTTCTACATGGTCTAACTAACCACTGAGACTTTTTGTTATGTCATAGACTTAGCTTAAAATCCTTATCCTAAGATTATATGCTATGTATTTGATTATTTATGGGGTACATTTTACTATGTCTCAAAAATTATCTTAAAATTATTTTTTAAAGGTTTTTCTCATAATAAAACCATTATTCCAAACATTATGCTAAGTTTTTTATTTTCCCCAATCACTGACTTAAATGCTATTTTTATTCACAAGATCAATGATCCATGTTGGCATACATTAACAAGATCAATGGTGGAGGGTAAAGTTGAAAATTCAAGACCTTAACCCTAAGCTAAAGTTTATCATCTTCTACAGATTAGTAATACATATTTTCTCAGGCTAGATTAATCCAACGATACATATCAAGTCAAAACTTCAAAAGAGCCCTGGGATAAGTGATAAAATGACAATTGTCACAATCTCAATTAAATAAATTTAACAACCAATGGCATTCAACCTCAAAGATAAAGATCCAACATAACACATTTGCTCAAATGAGGATGATCCAATGGTTTGAGATGAACATTACAAAATTAAGACAAATGCAGAGATGACATATGGCATAGTTGTGGACAAAAATTAAATCTCTAACATCTTTTGGAGATTGATGATATATAGATGATTATATGCATTCAGATCAATGGTCTATTAAAAAAGAGGTAGAATTCAATAGATCAAGATCGATGGAATCATATTGCTCCATGTAACCAAGATCAATAATGTGAGATCAACATTGACATTTCAACAAAGATCTGAGTGAATGTAAAATTAACAAGTTTCATAACCATGGGTAATGTAGTGAACAACTAATGGTGTTAAATTTATTGAATTGAGATCAATGGTCTACATTGATATATATATATATATATATATATATATATAATGATAATCCAATGGTGAAAAATCAAGTAAGAATCTTTTAAAAAGTAATGATCAGTTTTTAAATTTGAAAGATCAAAATTCCATAAAAATACCACATGGGTGCCATGGTGATGCCACATCAAAACCACGTAAGTATAATGTGCCAAGTGGAAGATATTGTAGACCTAATAAATACAAGGGCATAGACATGTAGTCCAATTGAGATCTAAGTAACAAAGATCATGTAACTGTAGATATATACCATCATTAGAGAACTATAAAAACCTTCAAAAAGAGATAAGCACATACAAGAGCCCTAGTTCAACCCTTTATTCACCATAATCAAGCTAAAGAAGATAAATTATCATCTATGTAAGGGTAATTCGATCTAGAATTGAAATGCAAACCATTAATGAATAATCTAAACAAATGCATGTCTAATGGTAGAACTCAAGGGATAGAATTAAGTATTTGATCAAAATATTTATTGAATATCAAATTCTTAAT
Source organism: Torreya grandis (assembly GCA_037957365.1). Lineage (NCBI taxonomy): Eukaryota > Viridiplantae > Streptophyta > Pinopsida > Cupressales > Taxaceae > Torreya > Torreya grandis. The sequence goes on along the minus strand of JARHVA010005221.1, from coordinate 826,507 downwards.
TTCAAAACAATTAACCTACCTCATCTAAACATAATCATGGGATTGTTTGTGGACAATATCAAGGGTTTGAGCACCTAGTCTAAGAGCTTGGAAAACCTCCTTGAGGATGAAAATTAGTTGCAAGATAGGATGGAGAGCTTACTTGTAACCATGATCATCAATTTTATTGCACTTAGTTGCTTGGGCCTCATCCCTAATGAAGAATAAAAGCATAGGTAAGATTGTTGTTGATAATAATAGGATCATGGATATAATTTTAACTACAAAATAAAAGATTAATTAAATATAAAAACATCAAAAGTCTTTAATAAGTGAAGATAAAGACCACAAGAGATTATAAATTCAAATGAAGGATCTCTTCATGAAACCAATTATTTACCTTGTGCTAATTGAGGAACAACATCAAAGAGAAATGAAGACCTTACAATAGCAACATGGGACTTCGATAGTACAAAGGTCCCAAAGATTAATTTAATTAAGAATATTCTTCTTATAGCTAATCATTGTACATTTTGAAAATGGAAAATTCTATTTTTAAAGGCATGTGTAGCTTGTAAAACACATTGCCTATAGATTAGTCCATTGGGGAAAGTCTAGTGTATTGTAGAAAATTTGTAGAAAGGATAATTATCCTAACACTTGTACTTTTTTAATTAGATATGACTAAACAACAAAGTCACCTACATCTTATAAAAGGAAAATTTTCAATTATAAAAGGAGGAGGGAGTTCTTATAGCTAAAATTACTTTGTAAATTTGAAGCAAGTAGCACAAGCAAAGAATTATATGCAAATTTTCTTCAATATTTGTTTATGTGTTTGCTATCATGGCTTCTCTCTCACTTGCCAAATATAATTTTAATATTTGAATTTTTCTTATGAAATCTTGATGTGCACCTTTGAATGTATATTTATTAACTTGTGCCAATGCTAGGTTAATTAAAAGTTCTCATGCCCATTTCATTTTCTTTACTCTTTTTGCATTTGGGTTAATGTTGTTTGCTTGCAAGAGTAAATCTTTAAAGTGAATCTAGTTCTTATTTACATTATTTCACACCATCCTTAGATGTTTTCTTGATGTGTGATAGGATTTAATCTTATTCTAATTCATGTCATACATTCATTAAGTTCATGTCTAGATGAAATTTTATCTTTGACATGATGTTTGGAATGAAGATCAACAACATGTTTCTTTTCTACCTTACCCTTTATGTTTCTCCTTTTTTAATCAATTGACTCTAGTTTAATTTTAATTGTAAATATCCATCTTATATTAGTTATTAGATTATATTTTGATCATAATTCACTATTATTAGCATAGAACACTTCATATTTTACACAGATTAGCTAGTTGTCCATGGTGGCTCCCATCCACCAAATTAATATAAATTTATCAAATATATCACTTGTTCTACCTCTATTCCATCAAAAAATAATAGGATTATCACAACATGCAACTCATGTATTGAATTCTCAAAAATTCAAATATGATAAGTGTTTCTTAAACACTCCAGGCACCTGTGATACATATTCAGGCATCAACAAAACTATAATTTATTTCAAATTTATCATTGATGAATTTTCAATTTACATTTGTTTTTTTCCTTATCCCAATATCTTCAATGGATATGATGGATTGAGACATATTAATAAGGAGAAAACTTAATTTTTTTATGAATATATATATGGGTAAGGAATCCACATACAATAACATATACAATTGATATCTCCAAATTCTAAATTGTTAGTATATTCATACTAATTTTTATGTAACATATTGTTTACATTAGACACACACAAACACACACACACACACACACACACACACACACACACACACACACACACACACACACACACACACACACACATATATATATAAATGAAAATTTATCTCGAGATGAATGGATAAAATACATGAAACCATGTAGATCACCAAGTCATAAAAAAATTGTGAGATATAAAGAATAAGATGCATAAAATCTCTCATTTGAAACCTTAAATGGTTTTCATCTATGGTAAAATTCAAGATCCATAGTTGAAAATTTCATCTATGGTTGGTTACATTAAATACATGAAAGTATTGATTGTAGCTGAAAATGTAGTTATAATAAGTTATGCATATCTCTCAAGATTTGGTAATGATCTAATGTAAGGTCTGAAAAATAATATGTGTAGGTGACTTATAAAATAATTGTCAAGATACAATTTATTTCTGTAAAATCTATTTGGGTCCTAATTTAATTGTGAATATTTGAAAAAAATATATGCTCTAAAAGAAAATAATTTTGACATGACAATGATTGTTCTTTATAATAGAAAGATGAATTTATAACTTGTGTGGATTATGAGTTGAGTAAATTTGTAGATGTATTGTATAATAAATACATAATTTTCTCTTATACTTTAGTTAATATAATAAATTTATTAAGTTACAACTTATTTTTAATATATTTTTGTATAATTATAGTTGTTATAATATCATCTTTTCATATATGTTAAATAAAATACGAGTGCCAATTATTCTTATAGTTATAAGTGATTGGTGGTTGGTTTTTTTATGACTTATTCTAAGAATAAAATGCATTCATGAATATCATATTAAAAGACTTATCTTCTTAATAGATTATATATTTACTATTTTATTTTCAAACATGGTGAATGTGATATATTAATGTTATACAACTAAATGATAATAAATAATAAATAAAAGATTTTGATCTATTAATATTATCCAACTAAATGATAATAAATAATGAAAAAAATATTAACACATTAAATTTTTAGTAAGAAGGTAAATTCAAATATACATAAAACATTTATTTATCCTTAACTACACTAATCAAACTCCATGGCTTAAATATAATATAATTTATAATGAAACCAAATGGCATCCTTAGATAAAAGGGGAAAATTATTCTTAAGTTATAAAAGTATTATGCATTTTATGTTTTGTGTAACATTCATGCACTTTTGTGTCTATAGATCTTAAATTCCACTTTCAAACACCTATTATCCTCATTTTTGAATAGAAATAAAAAATCTAAAAAGATTGAGTTTTTACCACAAATGGTCAACTTTAGTCAAATTTGTTCAAAAATTATTATTTCCCAAGTCAAATTTTCTTACCTAAGGTGTTGATGGTCAAAAGTCAAAACATAGTCAAATTTTGAAGTCAAAATCAGGAAAATTCAAGTTTTTTGGATAAGTCCTCATCTTATCAAAGTTTTTAATCCTATCAAATAAGCATCAAAATTCTAACAAGTGCCTAGAAAACCATTACAATCCAACATCTAAAATGTTGTCTAATTTAACCCCAAGTAAAATTATTTCAAACCCTTACATATTCAAATTTGTCATAGGGTTTCCTACATTGAAAATTGGTCCCATGGTCATTAATAAGGTCAAACAATATGTTTTAGATTTGTCATTTTTGACTAATTTAGTCTTATATCATTTAAGGCCACCTTTTGAGTCATTTAATGAAAGTGTATAGTTTTCAAAGAAATAAAAAGGTTTAAAGATGAAATGTAATGTTCCACATGTTAGGAATGGTCATATAAACTTTTATGAAAATAAAAAATTGGAGGTTCAATTTCCATCCAAGAAGATCAATTAAAATAGGTAGTTTTAGGTAGTTGTACAGCCTAAGTGACACACTTGGCACATGGGAAGACTTTAGGAGGGTCCATTAAAATTCCTAAAACTAATCTATATGCTTAAGAATCTTTGACATCTCCAAAAAAGGTGGAAACCTATCCCTTTCTCTCATCACTCTCTTAGACAAGTCAAAAAACTCAACCAATTTTACTTCAGTGCATAAAGGAGGAGAAAAGTTCAAGTGAGTGAACTTGGTGGGTGATATTAATCCCTTTTTAATTACATTTCATGTATATATTCATAGTATTGGTTATATATGATTTATGAATAATCTCTAAGATTGCTAGCATCTCAAAATGTCTTGCACATCCCTAACACCTTATTTTTCCTTCTTTATTTGCATCGATATAAGTAAAACAAGTGTTATATGTGTAATTTAAGAGTATGAAAATATTTTTAATTTAGATTTAAAATTGTTTTTAATGTGTGGTCATGGAGGCATAATCATAATCACTCCTTGTACTGGGACGTAAACATAGTGATGCTCTACAGAGCATGTTTTGATAGTTGCAAGTGAAGGTATGAAGTGAAGATTTGAAGAAAAAATTAAAAAAATAATGATTTGTAAAATGTGTCTTACAAACCTTAGTTGATCATGTAGGCATTTGGTTTGAGGTTATGATGGACCTAGTTTCTCACTATTGTCTATATGCATTATGTATTTTAAGTGTGTATACCTCAAAATTTGAATGTCAATTACTTGAGAGAAAGTAAAGTTATACTATGATCTCTAAAATAGATATCCACCATATTTAAATCATATTAATTAATAAATTGGTCCATCATTTTTAAGAAGAGGATTGGTTTCCAAGAAAATGAAACTATTTACCATAGTTAGATCTAGATGGAAACCTACAAAAATGAAATCACCACAGAGATTTGAGGCATTGAGAAACTAAGAAGAGGCTTCAAGGTTTTGACAGGATTATCAATATGATAATAGTCATGACCAATTTAATCAAACCTATTGGTGAAGAGTTGAAGAAAGTGGCTTAAAGGGAAGTTTTACCTTAACTTCTTATAAAGACATTTTTATTCCACACAGTCACATCTATTAGTTGAAGACCATGAATTCTGTGTCAAAATAATGTTTTCATTCTTTTATCTTATCCCTAAAGGTAATGTTTTAACATTATATGAGGTATATATATTAGGATAATATGATGGTATAATGGGTTTTAACATAGTCAAAATCCTATTAGAAGCTTTCAATAACTATAATGCCAACAAGACCAAAAGTGAAGTTAGAACTTGAAAACTCATAGAAAAATGATGGTAGAGCCATGATAACATGGTAAAAAATCATAAAATATCTCTCCCATAGATGTAATGGTCATAGTGACTTCAGTATGGAACCAAGAGAGAAACATATTAATGATGCACTAATGAGCACCTATAGGAACTCCTTGTATTCCTTAGTAAGACACCTATAGTCTGATATAGTCATAAATTAAATTTTTATAGTGAATAATGTTGGATAAAATATAGATATATAGGTTTTATATCCATATTTAATAAAATCTCAGAGTGATATATCACATCCTCATGTAATTCTCAATTAAAGGAGATAAAAAAGGTTAAACTAAAACCTCAACCTATAATTAGTCAAAAACACTACATACAGTCCTATAAGCCTGTCTTGAATAATTTTAAATTTTGAGGGGTCTTGGAACATGAAAAATTTATGAAACATAATCCCATGGTCTCAATTTGGATAGGTAAATAAGGGAAGTGTCCTTTATTCTATCTCAGATAAAGGGCACTGTACAGTCTAAGAAAAACTATAGGTAGGGCATATGAATGATGAAATAGATGAAGGGGATCATTTTTAATGATTATGAATGATGTGTAATATTATAATAAATGTGAAAAAAGTTTTAAGAGTCCTTACATCAACTTGATCACCCATAGGTGGCTATAGACACATTTAAACACAGTTAGGCCTATTATGCCTACAACTAGGAATAAATGCTATAGGTGCCTAAACTCATCCATATGAGTATATGATTATTCCAAGCTATGTGAGAACTTATATAGGAAAGTTGAGGGTTTATTGGATACATAATCTTGCATAGATCATCAAAAAATTGGTTATTTTGACACAAACCTATCTTAGTGGTACCAAAATGCAATTAAGAATATGAGAGGAGATTTTATTTTGCATATAATTGTATGGATAAGATACATGAGACCTCAATAAAATAGGAATAGTTTATGGGGGTATTATACTCCATATTTTTGGAATTATTTTATGGTTTGAATCTCGAACCTTTATGATCCAATGTTAAGAAGCTAAGAGACCTAAAACCCTCTGAAAATTCTCAAGAACCTGATGGATAATAAATGAATGATGATGCATCTAGGAGTGGTAAAATGGCCATGAAATTATTTTGGAAATGTTTAAAAATATCATAGGATATTTAACACCTAATTGATCCATATTTTTACTTATATAGACAAACCTAATTATAGGTTTTCTACAGTTTTTGATGTGTTTCATAGGTGTAAAAGGATGTTGATGAATCAAAATCATTTTTGAATGTTTTTAGGAAATTTTATTAACTCTATATGGTCATACCTCAACTCAAATAAGCATGGAAACCTATTTTCTTATTCATTCATTATTGACAGTATTGGACAAATAGTGAGAAGGTAAAGTGACTACCTAAGTTTGATGGTAAGGAGAGTGACTTTGACCATCTTGTGGTCTATTTTATAAAACAAAATAAAAATAGGGATTATACATTTGTATAAAACCCATTCACCAGATATTCCCGAACAACTGTAGGTTACTTAAGTGATAAATGTATGAATCAAGCTTAAAGGCTTAGTAAATAGTGGTTGAAAATAATGAACAACAAGTGTTTATAAGGAGTTCATAAATTAAGGGGTAAAAAATGACTATCAAAAATAGGATTCCACCTTCTTAGGCCATTCATATATTTAAAATAATCCTAAGTTAATTTAAGATATTCAAGCAGACTCATCATCTAACACCGTAGTTTCAAAAAGGCTAATTAAGGTGTCTACGCCAGCTTCAGGAGAATGATGCAATTTTGATGGGAACTTGTCCATGATAACTTCTTGACCTTTTTTCTACTTAATTCTTTTGAATTTTAACTAGTTTCCAAGTTTTGACACTTTCCCTTGTGACCTTTCCACTTCTCTTCTCTTTCCTCTCTTATGATTTATATATGCAAGATTCTTTGGCTTTGTAATGGATCCAAACCTTGTATGGCAAAACCTTGATAGTTTGAATATTGTATTTTCATTTGAAATAAATATTTATAATATAGTTTTGAGTTCATATATTCTTATCTAATTGTGTTAAGTATTGAATAGTGGAATGACAATTGATAACTATCTATCCTTGTGTTCTCTTTACTCTTTCATGTTTGGTGAAAGTAGTTTTCCCTCTAATAGGTCACATGAAGTACAGCTAGAGTATTTTTATAAGTGTAAGGAGTAGAATTAGAGTCTAAAATATTACCTCTTGTTCACTCACCTTGATAATTAGAATTTATATCACCTTCATATTTTAAACACTTATGTTAGAGCAATCTAGGATGTTAAGACTACTATTAGGAGTCTTATTTCATAGTGAAAGTGTATGGTTTTCTAGTGGAGATCAATATGGTGTATCAAATCATTATAATAGGTTAATTTTGTGTTCTTTATATCCCTTTTTCATCTAATCAAACAATTATTTTAGGTGATAAGGTATCAAATACTAATCTAGGGAGCTATCTCTTAAACCTAGAGGTTTACCTCTACTATAGGCAACCCACAAGAGTATAGGTAATCCAATGTTTCATTCAATTTAGAAAAGGATTAAACAACCTCTTTAGGGTGAAATATTGAGTGACAACATCTCTAGCACACCCAATGGGACTATTGTCTTAAGTACATCTTATCAAGGTAAATGTTTGTCGTGACAACATCCCAACTTCATATGTGTGTTTTATTCAACATTTAGTAGCTTAAATGAAGGTAATATATGGATTTAGAACAATTTTTATCATTAATTTATTCATACTTCATGGTCCTTACTAGGTCAAATAGTATTATAGGTAATAATTCTATAAATCCATTTCCTCAACCTAAACTTCCTCTTAAAGTTCAACACCCTCAACCTAAATTGAAATATGAATAATAATAAGTCTTTTCAATCCAAGAATATCAAGAGAGTGAAGAGGAACATGAGGAAAACATGGTTAGACAACATGCTTTCCCATACTTTAACACTAAAAATCCAATACACTTCAATGTACATGATAATATCCCTCCCAATGCCACCAAGAGTGTTTCCAATTTCAATGCGGAAGGTCCTATCACCCTAAGTGAGCATATTAAGGACATTTATAAATTTTGTAGCTTTCATAATATCACCAAAGTTAACATTGTAGTTAGGTTACTTTCCATGTCTCTTAGGGTAAAATCCCTTTATTGGTATAGGACATTATTGGGAGGATGTATCACCACTTGGGATGAGTTTAGAGAGTTTTTGAACGAAAAGTTTAAGGACAAAAGTGATAACATATCACTCATTCATCAGCTAAATGTTATTCAAAGATGCCCTAAAGAAACTATGAATTATTTCAATGAGAGGTTTTAAAGGATGTGGTATATGCTACCCCATCCCATGATACCCCCTACATGTTTTGTTTTCCCAACATACTTGAGGGCTATTAGGACTTATATAGACATAATTTTTTGGTCCATAGGTGGATACACTTTGCCTAGAGCCTATGACATAACCATTATATCTAAGAATGGTTTAATATAAGTTGGTACAATCCCTCCAAAATTATCTATGCCCATTTTACCTAACATGTCTTTTACTTATCGAAGTCTTTCTCCAATTCAAGTTTCAAACAATTATAGAGATACCCCAAAGAAGTCATAAGATACCATTGATTTGGATGCAAAATTAAAGGCCTTAGAAGCTCAATTTAGGAAACTAAATTTGTATTATGGAGTTCACAAACACCCCTACCCCTATATTACATAATCTAGTAGGTTTCCACCTCAAAAATATGGTCAAGGGAGGTGACCAAGATATAATTACTTCAATAGTCTACCCAATACATATAATCCAACCTCTACTTCCAACATGAGCCATGGTTTCAATCCATTGTAATTTGGTTCAAGGAGAATAATGGTAGCCTAAATGATATTATATGGATGCTAATGAATGTGAATAAAAATCCTTGGTAGCTCAAGAAGTACATACTCCTCAATTGACAATATAAAATGAGATGTTCATGCAAATAAAGACAAATGAAGGATGACAACCCCAAAGAGTGAGCTTAACAAACTATCAAGTGGAAGATACATTTTTCCTAAACAAATGAACCTCAATTTCATCCAATAAAATATCAAAGATTAAATATTTGGTAGATGTTCATGGTGTTGACACAAGTCCAAATAACCCTCTTAGAAATCAATAAGGTGTGATTGAAAGTATGGTAGTCCCTATAACTTTGGCTTCAATTTAAAATTAGAATGTAGGAAGGGTGACTCAAATTTCTCCATTTACTCAAGATTAAGGCACTTATTTTCCTTAAAGGATAAAATAAAATGTGAGTGTTACCTCTTTTAATATCATTTATTCTTTGAAGAATGCTAAGACTAGTCTCTCTCTTTGGGAAGTGTTCCACATGCCTAGTTAAAAGGAGCTACTTTAAGATCAATTTTCCTAAATCCAAATGATCCCTTAAACATTAATATAGTAATTTATACCTCACTAATTATCCTAATAACATTTTTGACCCTTCACTAAATATGAAAATACCCCTCCCTTCTACCTCACTCTCTGTTAGGATCTAGAACACAAAGCTCTGATACCACTGGTCAGGATCCTACTCCTTAAGAGCACAATTGATTACTTTTGTATAATCAACTAAACACAAAATTAAACCAGAAGTAATATGTAACTAGAATTCAAAAATAGCACAGAATATGAGATACAAGAAATAATATAATCTGTATTAATACTCTTCTAGAAGGAAATACAATGAAGAAATCACACCCTTCCCACACCTCTTGGGCGTACAGTAATTCTCCCTCAAGAGTTCTCTCTCTCAATCAATTACAAACACAACTCAACACTGAGTTTTTCCCTCCACCAGTTAGTGACAATCAACACAATGGTTGTTGTTGCCTACTGCCAGTCCACCAAGTACTCCAAGTACTCCAAGTAGATATCCTTTGATCTTGAACACCTGCAGATCTAACTGATCTTACTTACCATGTAGATCTCCCTAATCTTGCTACCTGTAGATCAACTAATCTTACACCCCTTGAGACAACCAACCCAATTGTTGTTCTAGTGCCTTCAAGTTGAGGATCTAATCCTTCTTTAGTCCTTGATTACAATACAGCCCCATGGGTCTTTTAAATATATCCCAAAACAAACAATAATTAGAAATGCAGACTCAAGACTAAAATTAGTCTTTACATGCAAACTAACTATCTGTCTAAAATTAGACAAATCTAATTCTGGAAACACACAGGTTGATGACATCGGTAGCTTAAACATTAATATAGTAATTTATACCTCACTAATTATCCTACTAACATTTTTGACCCTTCACTAAATATGAAAATCCCCCTCCCTTCTACCTCACTCTCATTGTGGGAGACAAACTAATCCATATTTGCATTATGGATAGTGCAGTTAGTACCTCAATTATGTCTAAAATTATGGAAGATAATTTAGGATTGAAATATGATCCATATATAAAGGGAGTGTTAAAAATTTATGGAACACTAACTAAGTTAGTATGGCTCATCATGGGTTTGAGAGTTTTCTTACATTACTACCTAAGCTTCCCAATCCATCAAGACATATTGGTGGTTAATCTGCTTACTCACTTTGATATTTGTTTATCAATGGATTTCACCCCCAATATATGAGGATATATCTTGGATTATTGGTCCTTATTAGATTTAAAAACAAGGTATGGAAAAAATATAATTATTAGAACATAACCATTTTCTAAGTTTTATATTGAGCTATATGTCAAAGCAAGCTCTAATCTAAATTTTACCATCAATGATCAAGAAGAATATGTTATGGATGATGGAGCATATTAAAAAATTAAATTTATATCTAATATTTTCCTAGATGATTATGGTGATGATACTTATGGACATGATCCATATACTTTCATTGATGTAATAAACCTTGGCACATACATCATCCATAATGAAGGTGATAAACATTCTAAGATACTCATTGGTAATCATTTTCAATAATATATTAAGGGCAATTACCGTATTAATATGAATGATTATGATGATGATGGTTTTTAAAGCATTGAGAAAATGATAATGAGGAAAATAATTCCATTATCCTTGCCCAAGATGGAGGAGTTCATGAATGTGGTAACCATGAAGAGGAAGATGATCTATGGCAATAGTTCCATGCCATAGTTCAAGAGTTTGAATAGTTGAGTAATTCAACTCCCATTCCTAAGAAGCATGAATCTAATAGTAAGGTAATTTATGGATCTTATAAATATAAAAGAGAGTGTCTTATTAGGCATGATAATGAGTATCAAACTACTTTCAAGAAGGCTAAAATCATGAAGGAAGTGAATGAGGCCAAAGTAGAAATGTGTGTGGTTGAGGAGCAATCCAAAACTCAACCTAGTGTTGAATCACTCTCAGACATGTTGAAAAAGTAAGAGGACAAGATTGATGACTCTAAACATCAAGTGCATCATGTTTTATAATAAGTTGAAGTTGAGACCACTTTCATGCTTTTGAAGAAGTGAGAAATGAAGAACATCAAATGAGCATGATATAATTCAAGACATATGTAAATTCAATAAAATCTTTAAGATATCTAGATGAAATTTTCTTGAGAAATCCAAATGAAAAACCTATTGCTAAAAAAAGATCCAAATATGGTAAGTCATTTTACTATCTCCATAAGCAAGTGTTAATTAATATGCATGCATTATATGAAGGTTTGTTTTCATGAAGCAAGAGTGATGTTAAGATCATTTTCTTTGAAGCTAGTTGAAGCAATGATGAATTTATTCTTTACCTCAAGTTTTTGAGGTCTTATACATATTAGGATAGGTGTGCCTTGTTTGATTTGTTGTGTGTGTTTTCCCTAAGTGTTCATGAGAACACAAGTGTTTTTTGTTGTGGCTTCCTATCTTTTTTGTCAAAATTTTATTGTTTTTGGTGTGGTTGGGTGTCCTTTTATAGGAATTTCAAGGTTAATTACATTGTATAGGTGACTCCATATCCCAATGGATAGGATAAAGCTACTGGTCCTTATCACAACATGCTTACTACCCCTAGGAAATTGTCAAAATGTTGAATAATTTAACCCCATGTCAAATTAGGTAAACCCCTTGCATATTAAATTTTATCATAGGGTCTCCTAGGTTAAAATTTTTTCCCATGGTCATTAATGAGGTTAAACAATATATTTTATCTTTGTCATTTTTTCTAAGTTGGTATTATGTCATATAAGGCCACCTTTTGAGTCATTTAATGTAATTGTATGGGTTTACATGAAAGACAAAGTGTAAATATGAAATGTAACATCTCACATGTTAGGAATGGTTAGATAAACTATTTTGAAATTTATAAATTATAGGTTCAACATCCATCCAAGGAGCTCAACTGAAAACATGTAGTTTTAAGAAGTTGTATGATCTAAGAAACACACTTGGCATGTGATAATACTTTAAGAGGATCACTTTATATAACTAAAACTCATCTCTATGCTTAGTAATATTTGATAGCTTTAAAAATGGTAAAAAAATATCCCTCTCTCTCATCGCTCTCTTTTATATGTAAAAAAATCAACCAATTTTATTTCAGTATGGATAGGAGGAACAAGTGTAAGTGAGTGTACCTGGTGGGTGATATTAATAAATTTTGACTTCTATTTCATGTAAATAGTCATATTATTGGTTATTTGTGCTCTATGAACAATATCTAATATTTTTATCATCTTAAAACTACCTACACATCCCTAACACCTCAGTTTTCCTTCTTTATTTTCATTGATTTGAGTAAACTAAGTGTTGTATGTGTACTTTCAGATTATGATCATATTTTTAATTTGATTTTAAAATTGGTTTGCACATGTGGTCATGGAGGGATGAGAATAATCACTCCTCGTACTAGGAATTGAACATAGTGATGGTCTGTAGAGCATGTTTTGACAATTGCAAGTGAAGGTATGAGGTGAAAATTTGAATAAAAAATTGAAATAAACAATCATCAATACAATGTGTCTTATAAAACTTATTTGACCATGTAGGCATATGGTTTTATGTCATAATGGACCTAGTTTCTCACTATCATTTATAGGTAATATGCATTTTGAGTGTGTATTCCTCAAAATTTGAATGTCAATGATTTGAGATAAAGTCAAGTTGTACTCTAAGCTATAGAATAGGTATCTACCATATTAATTCCTATGATGTATTTAAGGTTTCCATCATATCAAATAATAGGAGAAGTTTCCAAGATATTTAAACCATTTTACACAATAAAATTTAGATGGAAACCTACAAAAATGAATACACCATAGAGATTTGAGGCATTGAGAGACTAAGAAGAAGTTTTAAGGTTTTGAGAGGATTCTCAAGATGTTAACAATAGGACTGAGTCATTGAAAAAGAATTGAATATATTTATCATGTCATCAATAATTTATGACAACTTTAATCAAACCTATAGGTGCAAATTAGAATAAATTGACTTAAAGGGAAGTTTAATTTAACTTCTCTAAAAGACATTTGTCTAGATAGTGACATTTGTTGGTTGAAGACCATGAGGTCTATGTGAGACTAATGTGTTCATTATTGTAGCTTATCACTAAAGGTAGTGTATGAAAATGATATGAGGTTTATATCTCAGGGGAAGATGATGGTAGAATGGGTTTTAATTCAATAAAAATCCTATTAGAAGTACTCAGTAGCTACAGTGACAAAAAGACCAAAAGTGAACCTAGAACTTGCAAACTCCTAGCACAATTATGGCATATCGCTGAGAACATGGTCACAAAAAAAAGAGATATCCTATAAATGGAATTTCCATAGTTAATTAAATATGTATTTAGGATATAGAAACACATTACTCAAGAACTAATGATCACCTACATGAATCATTTGTATTCCTTAGACACCTACAATTTGATATAGTCACATATTAACTTGTGCTAGTAAAAGGTATTGGATAAAATACAAAGATATAGGATGGATAGCCATGTTTAATACAATATCATTGTGATATATCAAATCATTATGTGATTCTCAGGCAAAGGAGATAGATAACATTAAATTAAAACCTCAACCTATAGTTAGTCAAAACCACTACATACAGTCCTCATAGTCATATAAGCCTACCTTGAATAATTTGAAATTTTTAGGGTTATTATAGCATGAAAAAGTTATTAAAATTATTAAATAAATGTCATCATTACCTATATTTTACTTCCGTGGTCTCATTTTTACTAGGTAATTAGGGGAATTATCCTTTATTTAATCTTAAATAGAGGGTATTCACAGTCAAAGCAAATATGTAGGTAGGGCATATGAATGATGAAATGGATGAAGGGGAGAGTTTTTAATGATTTTTTAAGATGTGTAAGGTTTTGATAAATGTTAAAAAACTTTAATATGACTTATATCTAATAAATAAACCATACGTGGTTATAGACATAGTGAAACATCGTTAGGTGTATTAGGGCTAAAACTAGCCCTAAACCCTAAAAGTGCCTAAAATCATCCATATTACTATAAAATTTTTCAAATAAATGTGATAAATTAAAAATTATAGTTTATGTTTTATTGGATACATTAAATTTTAGAGTACATCACAAAATTGCTCATTTTGATGGAAGCCTCTCTCAGTGGTACTTAGAATGTAATCAACAACTCAAGAGACCATTTTATTTTAATCATACCTATACATTAAAAATTCATGAGACCTAAATAAAATATGGATATTTAGGTGGTATTATACTCCAATTTTTTTAAATTAGTTTAGGGGTTGAATGTTTAACCTTTATGAACCAACATTAAGATGATAAGAGACCTAAAACACTCCTAAAATCCTCTAAAGAACCTAATGGAGAATAAATGAATGAATATGCATAAAAGAGGGTTCAAATTGACATAAATTTTTTTTGGACATGTTTTGAACTCTTTTAGGCTCCTTGACACCTAGTTTATCTATATTATTACTTGTATAGATAGACATTATTCTGGGTTTTCTATAGGTTTTAATGTGTTTCATAGGTAAAAAATGGGTTGATGAATGAATATCATTATATAAGGTATTTAGATAATTTTAATAACTCCCTATACTCATCCCTTACCTCAAATAAGCATGGATACCTCTATGATAGTCCATTAATTATAGGTAGTCTTGGATAGATAGTGAGAAAACAAAGTGACTGCTTAAGTTTGATTGTGAGGAGAGTGACTTTGAGTCTCTTAAGGTATATTTGATAGGCCAAAAGAAAATTAGGGTCTTTAAATTTGTATAAAACCATTGAAATACATATTATTTAATATTTTTAGGTCACTTAAGTGACAAATATTTGAATCAAGCCTAAAGGGCTAGCAAATAGTAACTACAAAAACTGAACAACAAGTTTCCATGATGAGTTCATTAGTTAAGGGGAAAATAATGATTTTCAAAAACTAGATTCCACCTTATCAAGCCATTACATATGTTTCAAAGACTCCTAATTTAGTTTAATAGATTCAAGTGGAGTCATCATATGACAAGCTCGTATTAAGAAGGTTAATTAAGGTCTCTACACCAACTTCAAGATAATGATGCAATTCTAATGGAAAATTATCCATGATAAATTATTGACCTATTTTGTAATTTATTCTCTTTAATTTTTACTATTTTCCAAGTCTTGAAACTTTCCCTTGTGACATTTCCACTTCTCTTCTTCTCTCTCCTCTTTTATGATCTATATATGCAATCTTTTTTGGCTTTGTAATGGATCCACACCTAGCATGGTGAATCCCTATTAGTTTGAATAATATATTTGCATTTGAAATATATATATATAATCTAGTTTTGAATTCATATCTTCTTATCTATATGTGTGAAGTAATGAATAGTTTAATGACAAGTGATAAATATATATCCTTGTGATCTCTTTACTCTTTCATGTTTAGTGCAAGTAGTTCTCACTCTAACATGTCACATGAAGTGTAGCTATTGTATTAGTCTATCTATAAGTGTAAGGAGTAGCATTAGTGTTTTAAATATGGCCTCTTATTGACTCACCTTAATAATTACAATGCATATCACCTCCATGTTTGAAACATATATGGTATAGCAAGATAGGATTTTGAGACTAGTATTCTAAGTCATGTTTCATAGTGAAAGTGTATGGTATTCTAGTAGAGATCAATCTGAGGTATCAAATAATTATCATAGATTAATTTTGTGTTCCATATATATCCTTTTTCATCCAACAAAAAAAGTAGTTTAGGTAATAAGATATCAAAGACTAATATAGGGAGCTAGCCCTTAAACTTAGAGGTTTACCTCTACTATAGGAAACCCACAAGTATAGAGGTAATTGAATTTTTCACTCAATTTAGAGAAGGATTGAACAAAATCTCTAGGTTGCAAGATTTAGTAACAATAATTCAATATCTAGAGTTGAAAATTTCATCTATGGTTAGTTACATTAGAGACATGAAAGTATTGACTATAGTTGAAAATTTAGCTATAAGAAGTTATGAATATCTAGGTGAGTTATTCATATTTGGTAATTATCCAATGTAAAGTTTAGAAACTAAAATGTGTAGGCAAATTATAAAATAATTATCCACATACATTTTATTTATATAAAATATGTTTGGGTCCTAATTTAATTGTGAATATTTGAAAAAATATATGCTCTAATAGAATACTATTTTGGCATGACTGATTATTTTTTATCATAGAAAGATGCATTTATAACTTGAGGGTATTATGAATTGATTAAATTTTAGATATATTTTATAATAAATAAATAATTTTATCTTATAATTTAGTGAATATAATAAATTTATTAACTTACAACATGATTTCAATAGATTATTATAGAATTATAGTTTATATAATATCATCTTGCCATACATGCTAAATAAAATATGAGTTTCAAATTATTATTATATTTATAGGTGATTAGTAGTTGGTCTTATTAGTGTCCAAAATTAAACTGAAGAAATTGAGCCTAAATCGAGTATCAAATCCTAAGTCGTCAACCCAATTCTTATTTTCCAATGTTCATTATATTCCAAGTTTCATGTTAAATCAGTTAAGTCTTAATCTGGTCTTTACTTAGTATTTATAAATCCTTAGGTTCTTCAAGATTTTTATCAAGACATTTTACCTGATGAAAATAATTATTCAAGATTTTTTTTCACACAAAAATTTTGAAGACTTATTTCCATCAAGAAAGTTGTTCGTGACAAAAAAATCTTGATAAAATTTCATTGTTCTGAGAGAAATGTAAAGCCCTTATTTGTTTTAGACATTTTGCCTATGTAAAAATTCCAAAGGTTTAATTCCTTTAAGAAATTTTCCCATGTAAAAATCTTTAAGGGTTAATTCCTTTAGGAATTTTACCCATGTAAAAATATTGAAAGAATTGCATTGTTTTGGAATAAGTAGAAAGTTCAATTGCTTCAGGAAAAATATAGGGCTCATTTATTTTGGGGAATTTTGAACATTTATTTTGATATAATTATCTTAATAAAGAAATCCTAAAATATATCATATGATTTGGGTAAATTTTTCTAAATAAAATGTCCAAAATAATTATTCTAATAAAATACCTAAAATAATTGATATGATCCACAAAAGTCATGAATACCAACATGGAATTAATACAGAATAATTATCTTGATAAATAAAAAAGGGATGATGAAAATATGAATGCTAAATACAAAAGGCCCAATGAGTAAAGTCTAAAACAGAAGGCCTAGAGCATAAGGCCCAATAATCAAAGTCCCAAAGAAATTTTCCTAAATTGAATAAGTGTGATGGTCTCATGAACATCATTGATAGTTATACAAATGTCAATTTTAAGACATAACAAGTAGATGTTGGTGTTTAAATACTATAATTTGGTCTAACGAGTATAAAATTTAGGACCTATGAAGTAGCCTTCTGAGTTCAAATAGAGGTAGATTCAATGGTGTGCATTAATGTGGAGTAAGATAATTTGACGGTGTGTGATCAAAGTTGGATAGTTAAAGGAACCCAAGACAAGTGTAGTCATAAAAAGTGTCAAGATCATGGGGCATGATTAAAAGTTTTGATAATGTTCCAAATATCCAATAGTGTGAGTGAAGAGTTGATAGTTCAAAAAGGCCCAAGATATAGCGAGCTGCTACCACATGGTGTGATAGCACCCAAGTAATTGATGCTATTTATAAATAACCCCAAAAATATCATAGAACTACCAAGTGACATGACCTTGGGGCAAATAATAGGTAGAATCTAATGGAATTCCATCCCTTAGATTATGGTATTATGGATCAAATTTACTCACCTAAACAAGATCTAAAGGTGCAAACCAAGATGGACTTTTCAAAGGGTCTAGGTTGATCACGGTAGTGATATGTGTCACAATCATAATTATCTAGACATAGATCTATGATCCAAATTTATTTGGATATTAGATCTAACAGTGTAAGATGATGGTGGAAATTTCAACAGATCTCAAAACAAATTTAGGAGCTGAACATGTCAATATGTGGTGAAATTCGAAGTTAAAATCAATGGCTTAGTCATAGATGGGTGGAAATTCAAAGTGTATAAAAAGGTTTAAGGATATTCAAGAACATGTTTTTCAATAATAAATATGGATCATTTTATATATGTACCATGACCATAGATCAGTCCCATGTCATCATGGGAAAATCAAGTTGTTTCATGGCATGCATGAGAGTGAGGGCATTTGTCTAAAAGTTTTTAGCTATGCAGGAAAGTGGTTGAGAACATCCATAGGTAATTACACATAATGATAAAGTTTTTTTGGCCCTATACCATAAATATTATTCTTCTAGGTCATGTGAAAGGCATCTCCCACCATGAAATCAAAGGATGTTCTCCAAATCTTCATCATTCTTTGTAGAGGTGGTTAGAGTTATGATTTTTCTTGCAAATGGATGAAGTTTTTAGAGGTGGCAAGGGAATATTTTTTAGATGGAAGAATCTTGGAAAGCATGAAAGTTTATTTTGCAATTTTGAAAATTATAAAAAATATCCCTAGATTTAAAATGTATAAATAGAAGGCTTGTCTTCTTTCGAGGTTGGTTGGCCATAGTAATGGTCATTATGTAGGTTGTTTTTGGTCTTTTTTCTCTCCAAGTCCAATCTCTTCAAATTATAGGATCAAATCTATGTGTATTATGTCTCTATTGTTAAGGTGGTTGTATCTGTACAACCATTATCAATCTATAAGAGCATCTTTATATGTTTCCCCTATCCAACATGGAGCAAATCCACCATTCTTTTCCCCATGGTAACATTTTGAAACTCTGATGTATGTAGTGTTTCTTTTCAAGTTAATGAAAATGATTATGATTCACTATTGTTTCCTATTGATGAAGTGAAGTGACATGTTTTTAAAATGTTTTTGATTATATATCTTGTTCTATACTCATTACTATTTATCATCTTGGGCTTAGATATAGATTATAAATCCCTTTCTACATTATTTTAGAATATGTTACTGACTAACTTGTTAGGTCACCCTAGGTTTATTTATTTGATAGGGAAAAACATTTGAAAGATTAGTTTTAGTGTATGTTATAATATTTCAAGGATCACTTAGAATTTTCCTTATCTTGTATGTGAGTTTTCTCTACATCTTTTCTAAGGATACTATTATGAATATTACAATATACCCTAATATTTGAAAAAATTCTAGCACACCACCATGCCCTTCCTCTTTATAATTAACAAAATATCATACTCTATACTATTCTTCAAATAATACACCCTTTTAACATTATAAGTTTTATTTTCACTAAAGATGCATAAAATATTGCATACTTAGCATGTGTCTATACGTTGTGCTTTAAATCCTAGCATTTCAGTCTTTTATTCAACCCCTTTATTATTGAAAATTATTTAGAATGAAGATTTTAATCACTTTAAAATATGTCTTTAGTATCTTGTATATGACATAGAGAACTTGTTCATTATATGTGAAAACCTTTCTTGGGTGGAGTAAACAAGTTTGATTGTGCCCTTACCATATATATGCCTTCTTTATGATAAAAATCCCCATGGAGGTTGAATTATAGAATCACTCCATGTGAGAAAGCTAACCCATAGGTCCTCTCACCTTGGTTTAGGTAGAGATAAAAGTAGAAGGGAGCTAACCATACCCTTTATAGGTTCCTCTTAGTCATTTTTTGCATTCAATCTAATCTTGGTACCGAACCCTTCCCCAACTAGAATGACATATTAGTGGATTTTTCATCATTGCTTGCCATTTTATCCAAAGTGTGCAAGGCCAAGTTTATAAGATGTATAAATAGGAACCAACACTTTGCTAGCACCATTTTAAAAGAGAAGCTAAGAACCTTGGCACTTGTGTTGTTAAGGACTCTTATAGAGAGCTACAATAAGTATTTCATATTGTGAAGTTCTCTACTATATTTTTTACATTCTAAATATCTTGGCCATCAATACCATATCACTCCACTAGGGATGTGTCAGGAAGTTTTAAGGATTGAAAATTTGACTTATGTTACATTTATTCATATCTCATCATTAACTTTAACAACATATATTTTCAACATGTATCATAGTCAGTGTGTCAATTAATTTATTCTATAATTTTGATTCTAGTGGAAACTCCATTTTATCACCTGGTTTCAAGAAAACCAATGCCTAGTTTGAATTATATTTTCTAACTTTCAACTTTGATTATTTTATTTTTTACAAAGCTGGAAGGACTAATATCATCTTTCAAAATTGACTCATCAAATAAACTTGTCTCTCCTTTAAGTATTCATCCAAGGAGAAGGGGACAAGTTTGGAGGCCTGTTGAAGGGAAAATTTCAACTACTAAAGACCATCGAGATTCTAATAATCTTGAACTATTAATTGAGCCTCCAATTATTGAGGGCTATCACAATTATTCTACTAATTCTAAAACATACAATCCCATTTACTATCCAGCTCCTTCCCAACTAGCTAAATCCCCTCCCAAGTCTGACCCACCAAATCCATGTCATTTACCCCCTAATATCCCTATGCTAGTTATTCATGAAGCCACTATTGAACCAATCATGAGGTGTAAGGATCGAGGTGAGAATGAATGTCTTACATTCCATGTTCCTAGATTTATGCCTATCAATTTTGATGAAATGGAAGTCTAACCTAATGAAGTCCCAAATGAAGTTAGGAAATGCCTCCCAAATTTTGAAGGTACTAATGTAGTGAGTGATGATCATCACCTAAGGAATTTTTAAAATATCATTGAAGATTATGAGGTTGAGTATGAGGATATCTACATCAAGATGCTTATGCACACACTTGAGGAAGATGATCATGATTGGTTCAACTCTCTTCCCCCTAGATGCATCAATTTAAGGGAAGAGATGAGGAATGTCTTTAGAATTTAATATGGCAAAAGAGGTTATCCCAGGTTTATTTTAGTCAAGTTTAAAAACATTAAAAAGAATCCTAATTAATGTGTGCAGGAATTCAATACCCAATTTAACAAGGTTATGATATGGTTTCCTAAAAACATCAATCTCAATGATATAATGTGATTGATAAAGTATTATGACACCTTTGACAAGAAGATTGCATATTAATTATGGGACAAGGCTCCCATGAACCTTTGGTTGACATTCAATATAGCCATTCAAATTGAGATAACATCAAGGCTATGGGAAAGCCCATAAACAAGTGGGATGATGTAAAATTGGTCAATCCATAAATTGTACAATCCAAAAAGGTAACTAATTTGGAGGAGATTATCAAGATTTTTACCTCCACTATAAAAGAGATGTCCTACAAGATTGATGGGACTAATAAAGGGATCCTACATGTGTATACTAGTTAGGAGAGGGATCTTATTTTAAATCAAGCACAAATAAGGATTGATTTTCATAATAAAGACAATGATAGCGGGAAGGGGCCTTCATGTGAAGAAAGGATAAAGAGATTCTAGAACAAAGGAACTAGAAAAGAGGTGCCTATTCCTTTAAATGTCAAGCTAAATGTTATGAATTCTAATTTAGACATTTATTAGGGTGACAAGTGCTTCCTTCCACACCCTCCATGTGATACTGTTGAATAAATTGATGAAGATTCAGATGAACTTGAGTATGTGTCATCCAAATATGAGATTTTTATATTCAATTGTAAAATTCCCCAAAGTAGAATGTCCACCTCCAAGGAAATTATGAATGCTACTATGGTTAATCAGTTTTAGAGCATATTAAAAATGGAAAGTGTTTTGACTTTTGAATTTTCTTATGATGTTAATATGGCACAAGCATATGAATTAACTATTCATGATTTTTATCTCTTACACTCTATGATGAATAATAAATATCATGAGGGAGTTATATTAGTTGAGGACATATAGATGTTAATTAATACACTAGCTGCCCAAGAGAAGGAATATTACTTGAGAAGTAGGCAAGAAGGTACTGATACTCAAGGCACTACCTCTATAAATCCAAAGGTAGGAAATGTAAGCAAGGATGTAAATAAATATATAGTAGTCCCAAAAAATTCAAAAATAGCACCCTTGTCCCAAGCTACTAAGCCTAAATGTGATCCCACTAAGAGCAATAAAACACCCATCTTATCGAGTATTCCTGAGGGTGTAGGTGATGTTAAGAAAACTCCACCCTTGAAGACTATTGTCAAGAGTGTTAATCTATCCCAAACTTATCCACTTCAGACATCATGTGATTACATCATAGATGAAGGTGTTGTTACCCTTCCATTAAATACACCTCTTCCTTAGTATAACATGTGTGATATGACCCAAGTGTTGAGTCAAATAAAAATCACCATGCCACTTGTTGAATTATTATGAATATGTGAACATAGGAAGAGGGTTTTTAAGTAATTGGAATTTGGTGAGAGGTATATTGTGAATGAAATAAAATTACCCTAAGTACCTCAAGAATAAGATTAGGAATTATAAGAGGTTATTGAACTTTCTCTGAAGGTCTATTTGGGGACTGCATTAGTTGAGAGTCAATTGAATGTGGATATATTTTATACAACCCTATTGATCAATGCCAAATTATCCACAACTATATGTTTGATTATAGAGCTTCTTATAATGTGATGCCCATAGGTATCCTATATGAGCTTAGAGTGAATAATGTAGTAGCCTTTGGTAAATTTTATGCCATAGACTCATGAGAGGTACCAATTGTGGAACAAGTCAAGGGATTAGTTATACAATTGGAAATTCATCTTGGTAAGTATCTGCATATAGACATGGTATTTTTAGACTACTTGCCTAAGTGGGGGATGATTCTATCATAAAAATGGGCTCCTATCATGGTTGTAAGTGTGCAGATGGACCTTTCCTATGCTACCATTCCATTAAGGGTAAGATGGTCAGACTTTATAGAGAGTTGAAGATGTTAAGTGTGATTGAAGATCTAAAACATGATTTTAATGAAGTTTTTTACATGGATGCTAATTTGGGTAATTTTTTAGGAATGTTAATGCTAATAAATAGCCTACTATTTTGGATGTTGAACCTAATAGTGAAAGTGTGATTTGTAAGATGTTATTTGATGGGGTGTGTTCCAATCTTGGAAATGGAGATGGGTTATTCCCTTAATGGTAAATGTTTTAAGCTTTATTTTCATCTTTATTTTGAGTGCATGAATAATACTATTGAGTATGGGGCACTCTTGCTTGGTTTAAGAATAGCCCGTGAATATGGAATTAAAAGTTTGATTGTCAAGGGTAATTTTGAGTTGGTGGTTAAGTAGATCCATAATGCTTATGCCACCAAAAATAAAAGGTTGAAACAATATCAGAATGTTGTTTGGGATTTACTTGAATTTTTTGATGCATTCAATATTGTGTTATAATAATAGAAGTTTTAGTTTGATATTACAAATATGATTCCTCATTGTTAGTATCAACTAGATGTGCTTGTCAGGACTTCAATCTCAAATAATGTTCATAATTGGTAGGTATTTGATGATGATTAATAAATTAAGAGGTTTTTGAACTATTAATATGAGTTTCATGATCAGATCATAAACTTGGAATCCATATTTTAGGTCTATGATGGGAAGGAGATCTTGTTTGAGAAGGACGTTTTTTAATTGAAGATAAACATGCTCCCAAGGGGATTAATGAGTTTATAGGGATATTATAATGGAACTGATAGAATCAAGACCTAAGATTCATTTATTTCAAAAGATGTGATTGAGTTTGATTTAGGTTCTCATGAGAATCCAAGAAAGGTTTGGCTAGGTACTCACCTAAGTGTAAATGAGAACAAATATTACATGCAGCTACTTATAAGGTACCAAGATTGTATAGCATGGTCTTATTATGAGCTAAAAGAATATAGGGAATATTTATCATGCATGTCATCCCATTACATCCTGATAGTAAGTCTTTTAGGAAGAAATAGAGACCTATTAACCCAATCTTGGCAACCAAGATGAGGGATGGATTAAAGAAGATAAGGTATGGTGGAATCATTAAACCCATTAGGTACTCATCATGGGTTACAAATTTAGTCCCTATGAGAAATAAGAATGGTGATATCTACTTATGTGTGGATTTTATGAATTTGAGCAAAGCTTATTTAAAAGACAATTATCCCTTACCTAATATGGACAACCTACTGTAGAGTGTTACAAGATCATAGATGTTGTCTACTTTAGATGATTTCTCTAGATACAACCAAGTTGTGATGAAAGAATCTGAGAGACCCAAGACCACATTCATAATACCTTAGGGCACGTATGTATATATTAGGATGATTTTTGGGTTGATTGATGCTAGTGTAATGTTTGAGTGAGCTATGGATGTAATTTTTTTAGGGATAATTATCTAGTTCATTGTTGTGTATTAGGATGACATTAATATGTACTCCAAGACTAGAGAAGAACATTTTTAATTTTTTTTGATTAGATGTAAGGAGTTTGGCATTTCACTTAATATAAATAAGTTCCACATTAGAGTACAAAAGGCTAAGTTTTTGGGACATATAGTGTCCAAGGATGGTGTCATGATTGACCCTTAAAGGGTTGAAACCATTGATAAAGTGCCTTTCTTATAGTTCAAGAAAGGAATTCAATATTTAATTGGACAAATTAACTTTGTAAGGAGTTTTGTGTTCAATTTTGTTGATATTACTCTAAATATTACTTCCATGCTAGAAGGAATAAACCATCAAATTGGAAAAGAAGGCCATGCAAGTATTCAATGACATCAAGGGAGCTTTAAAATCTACTCCTATCTTGGCTAGCCTTGATTACATAAAGCCATTCCAATATTATCTTTTGCATCATACATTACTAATGTTATTCTATTACAAAAGAATGAATATGGTCATGAGCATCCCATAAATTTATTTAGCAAAGATATGCAATGTCATGAATTGAACTATACCATCATTAAAAATCAAGCTTTCACTCTCTTGAAAGATGTCAAGATGTTTAGGCCTTATATCCTAAGTTCAAATATTGTTGCTTATGTCTCACATACCATAATGAATGACATCTTGACTCAGACAAAAGTATCTATCAAGAGATGTAGGTGGGTTAACAAGTTACAAGAGTATGATATGTGTATTCAAACCACCAAGTTAGTGCAAGGGATGGGTCTAACCAAGCTTATGGTTGAGACAAATTTGAAATATATTTAGGTAAACATTAATTTTTTCAATGTTGATGATTCTTTGAGTCAATTTAACATGTCTCTATGGTATAGAGACATTGTCTATTACTTGAAAAATCTATATTATTCCCCTAAATTGGACATAAATCAAAGAATAACTCTCAAAATTGTCTCCCAAAAATACCTCTTGACTGAGAATGGACAAGCATAGAAGAATCCTGATGGGGTTTTCCTAAGATGTGTGTCAGAAGAATAGATTGCTGACATGATTTAAGACTTCCATAATGGAGTTTATGGTAGTTATTTTTCACCTAAAATAAAATCTCATAATATTTTTAGAGCTAGTTATTAGCAGCCATCATTGTTCAAAGATGTTGCTCAAAAAGTTAGAAAGTGTGAGAAGTGTTAATGCTTTACTAAGAGGATGAAAGCTTTAAGTTCTCTTCATTTTTAGCCTATGATGATTGAATGCCCCTTTAAACAATGGGGAATGGATTTCATTGGATAAATTTTTTATTCATAAAGCACTTAACAAATATGGATACTAGTTGGAATTGACTACTTCACAAAATGGGTTGAAGTAGTCCCTACAAAGAAAGTAACACACTAGGTAGTTATGGATTTTTTTTTGAATTAGATTATTTGTAGATTTGGTGTACATATTAAATTTATTGTTTATAATTATATGAGATTCAAATCCAAGCCATTAATGTAATTATGCAAAGAGTATGGGATTGAATTGACCTATGATTTCAACTACAATCATCAAGGGAATGGGCAATTGGAATCAAGTAACAAGAACTTACTCAAGATCATCAGATGAACATTGACATCAAATAAGAAGTGGGGTGAAAAATTAAAGTTTTCATTATGGGATGATAGGATTATGCCTAAAAGAGATATAGGGAAAAGCCTGTATGAGCTTATTTATGGAGCTCAATCAGTTTTCCTTTGAATTTATAGTTTCCAATTTATCATCTTATGTAGCAACTAGAGGATGATGAGGAAATCAATCACTATGAAAGTGAGTTGAACTAGATTATTGAGATTGATGAAGTTAGAAGACAATTTCATGAAATACACCTCAAGTTCAAAGAAAATCTAAAGAATATATTTGATAGGAAGGTTGCTCAAAGAACTTTTCAAGTAGGTGATCTAGTTTTACTTTGGGACAACAGGCATGAGGAAAAGGGAAAACATTGTCAATTTGATGCCTTGTAGATGGGTCCCTATTCTATTGATTTCCAAACTACAGAAAATACTTTCTTTCTAAGAAATTTGGATGGTAAAATATTGGTGTTGCTAGTTAATGGGAAACATTTAAAACACTTCCTTGATTGAGTCCATAACTTGCAATTGTGTATAGATTTTATAATGTTTTTTCCTTTATTATTTCGTTGCTTTATTTCCCCTCTACTTTGGGCCTTGTTTATATAGTTTCCCTTTTTCTTTATTATGTGTTTATTTATATATTCTCTTGATCTATTTTTGTTAGTCTTTCATTATTTTGTTGAGCTTTCATGGGTCTCTATTGATAAATTGTTAAATTTTGACTTTGTGACCCATTAGATTGGCACTTGGTTTTAAATTTTAGGGTTCTTTTCACACCCACAATGGGTATGCATCCTGGGTGAGAGCCAATTTTAGTGTTCAAAATTTCACTAAAATAATTGAACCTGATTTAAGTATCAAATCATAAGTCCTCAGCCCAAGTCTTATTTCTAAATGTTTATTATATGTCATGTTTCATGTTAAATTCGCTAAGTTTTAATTTGGTCTTTAATTAGTGCATATAAAGCCTTAGGGTCTTTGGTTTTTTGTCAAGAAAAATTTCCCAATGGAAATAAGTCTTCAATATTTTTATTCATGCAAAAATTCTAAAGACTTATTTCCATCGTGCAAGTTATCCAAGACAAAAAACATGATAAAATTGCATTAATCCGAGAAAAATGTAAAGCCCTTATTTGTTTTAGACATTTTACCCATGGAAAATGTCTAAAGGGTTAATTCCTTAGGGTATTTTTCCCATACAAAAAGCTTGAAGGGTTAATTCCTTCAAGAATTTTACCTGTGTAAAAAGCTCAAAAGAATTGCAATGTTTTGGAAAAAGTGCAAAGTTTAATTGCTTTGGGAAAAATGTAAGGCTCATTCATTTTAGAGAAATTGTTTCAGACATTTTATCCAAGACAATTTTCCCAACAAAGAAAAGTCTAAAAGATCTCATATGTTTTGGGGAAATTTTTCTAGACAAAATGTCAGAAACAATTGCCCCGAAAAAATACATGAAAGAATTATTGCAAACCAAAAAAGACCTGAAGACCAATAGGGAATTATTATAGAACATTTATCCTAACAAAGGACAAAGGGATAATGAAAATATGAATGCCAAAGATAAAATTTCCATTAATTAAAGTCCAAAATAAAAGGCCTAGAGTATAAGGCCTAATAAGCAAAGCCCTAAAGAAATTTGCCTGAATTGCATCAGTGTGATGGTCTCACGAACATCATTGAAATGCATGTGCATCTTAAATTTAGGCCATGATAAGTAGATGTTTGGGTTCAAATATTCTAAGATGGTCATGCAAGCATTAAAATTAAGTCCTGTGAAGTAGCCTTTTGAGTTTAAATAGAGGTAGATCTAATGGTGCACATTAATGTAGAGTAGGATGATCTGACAATGTATGATCAAAGTTCTAGAGTCTAAAGAACCCAAGATAAGTATAGGTCTGACAAGTTTTGATCTCATGGGGAATGATTGAAAGGTTCAAGCATTTAAAAATATCCAATGGTATGAATGATTAGTTGATAGTTCAATGGGGATTGAGATCTAATGAGATTCTACCATATGGCATGATAGTGAACAAGTAATTTATATTGTCCAAAAAGAAACCTAAAAAGCTCATAGGGATTCCAAGTGGCATGACCTCAGATCCAAAAACATGTAGGATCCAATGGAATTAAATCCCTTGGATCATGATTTGATGGAGCATGTTTTCTCACCTAAATAAGATCCAATAGTCTGAACCAAGATGGACTTTTCAAAGGGTCTAGGTTAAATGTGGTAGTGACATGTGTCATAACCATAGTGAGCCAAACATAGATTTATGGCTCGTATTTACCTAGCTGAGTAGATCCAATGGTGTAGGATGATATTGGACCTTTAAATGGAACTTAAAACAAATAAAAGAGATGAACATGTCAATATGTGGTAAACTTTGGCTTATAAGTCAAAATTGATAGCTCCTTCATAGATGGGTAAAAATTCAAAGTGCAAAAGAAGGTATGGGGCCATTAGAGAACATGTTTTTCAATAATAAATGTGGATCATTTTCTTTCTATACCATGACCATGCATTGTTAACATGCCATCATGGTAGAATTAGGTTATTCCATGGCATGCATGAGAGGGAGGGTATCTTTCCATAAGTTTCCAACTATGTAGGCAAGTGATTGAGAGCATCCCCAGGTAGTTGTACATATTGAAAATGTTTCTTTGGCCCTTTACCATGAATATTCTCCTTTTAGATCATGTTAAAGGCATCTCCTACTATGAAATCAAAGGGTGTGCTCCAAATATTCATCATTCCTAATAGAGGCAGTTAGAGTTATGATTTTTCTTACAAATGGATGAAGATTTTAGGTGTGGCAAGGGAATATTTTCTAGCTAAAAGAATCTAGGTGGAATTGAAAGTTTGTGTAGACACCAAAATAGTGTCAACTCCCCTTGGTCCCTTGTGCACCTTTATTAATTTAAAATAATCTAATTATTTTAAATTAATAACACATCACCTTGGATACCTCACCCTTAGACCATTTATCACCCTATGACTAGTCATAATTACCTTAGACCTATTTCAACTCCCCCATTAATTCTCGTGCCTATTAAATCCATCTTTGGACCATTCAATAATGACAACTAAACTTAGTAGATGGAAGAATGGGCAAAAGGCTAAAAATAGCCTTTTTACCCATTCTCTAGCCACCGATGTCGGTCAACCGTCGATCGACGGTGGCAGAATCACTGATGTCGGTTGCTTAAAACTAAATTCTAACCTCGGCTCTTGTCCCCGAATGCTAATCTCTTGCCCCCGAATCTGAATTCTTTTGCTCCTCGACTCTTTACATATGAAAGGTAGGCTTTGGGATGAGGCATTAGCATTCTATCATCACTCTCTAGGCTAAGAAACTCTACAAAATTCACTCCACACTGGATTCAAACATTGTACGAAGTCTCCTACATCAGCCATAACGGGAACAAGTCTTCTACACTTCTGGTTCTCCACTAAGAGATAAGTATTCTTCTGGTTTATATTTTAGTATGTTTTAGAATGCATTGGTGATTAGTCCATTGGATATTTCTGAGTATTGTTGAGGCCAAATCTGGCTTTCTTCCTGGAGAGGTCAAAAAGCCTTCTTTTTATCCTGACCCATTTTGAGAACCTGTCCCCTACCTTTGTCCTTCCTAAGACTCTGTCCACTGTTCTGCATCCCTACACAACCCTTTTGAATCGCCCAAACCATTCTATTGACCATAGACATACCCTAAAACCCATCCAAGGCCCATTGCCCCTACCGACATTGACATTAAGGCCCATTGCCCCTACTGCCGTCAGCAGCCTAATCGACGTCGGCAATATTGACCAACCGACGATGGCAGACTAACTAGCGTCAGTGACTGTGAGAGGCAAATTGCAAGAATCAGGTATGCATTATTGATTTCTCTTCTTTAGCCTTTCATTATTTCTTTTTCTAGTAACACTCTTTTGTCAAATAAGTGGACTGTCATCCCTCAAGGATGTCTTTGCACTTCTGGGACCGAGCCTTGCTTGGCAGTCCACCATATATCTATCTAACATTTTATTTATTTGAGTCTCTTTCTCTCTACAGGTGTCATCCTCCATAGCTAAAGAGGAGCTCCTACAACATCTGGATACAGTGTGCAACTTCATCTGGGTATCATCTAACCCCTGACCATTATCTTTAGTTTCTTATTTCTTCTGAATGTAAACTAGCAAAAATGAGCAAAAACATTCTGGCACGCCCAGTGGGACCGAGGAGTTTTCCTTGGGTTCATTTTTTCTAAAAGGCAAAATTTCATATAGGTGCATTAGGAAAATTTCTCTTCTTCTATCCTTTTATTTCGAAAAGAAACCATAAGCACGAGTTAAAAATAACTTCTTTCTTTTTATTCTTGTCACTTTTTCCTTGCATCTTAGAGTAGTGAAAGTTCATACTCTAAACCTTTTCCTCTCTTGTTTGCATCTGAAAAAAACATTTCAATTTTGGTTAAAAATCTATTGCATTTCATTCCTGCTTGAATGCATTTTTATCTCATCTAGTAATTAAACACATTATGAATAAATCATAGTGCACATATGTTACACAACCTGACCACATTCACAATCAAACATCTAAACATACCTGAGACAAGGCCCGACTAGGATTTCATCACCAAGTGGATACCTTACCCTACCTAGTGATCCTACTTGGATTTCACCACCAAGAGGAGGACCCACTCTATTCTCTGGCAGAGTATAAAATCTAGGCAAAGTATATATTGGCTAAGCAACCCAACTTGGCTCTGGGTTCGTGAAGTGAGGGGGGCAAGCCCCTAGCACCAAGCCACGTACGAAACCTAATACAGATCTTTGAGCATCAAAATTAACCCAAAACCAACCTTAGACTTCTTTAGGACCCGTTCCAAAAGCCCAATTCTCAAACACACTCTTCTAAGGCATATTCCAACATGACTCTAAAATTTATTCTTAGGGATTTAATGTTTAGAGGCTGCTTGCCTTCATCTACTTTTCTATTTTTATCTAGTTTTTTGAGCTAGTAAGGATGCATTATTCTGAGCTCCAAAAACAACTTAGAACTTTCTTCTTTCTCCCAAAAACTTTTAGTTTTCTGAGTTTCTATAAATACACAGTAACCAACATCAGTTTTTCCACCGACATCAGCAACTGATCTTCACCGACATCGGTTATCTGATCGACATTGGTAACTTATTCACTCACATCAATTTTTTTTACCGATGTCAGTCACTGTCACAAAATTTTCTTCTCAAATAGCAAGATAGAAACTTGACCTTTTTGCTGTTAAAAACAAATTCTAGTTTTTTGAGGCTAAAACATACAATTTTTAGAACCTAAATTCATTTTGCCTTGGATGGTTTTGACACGTATTCAAACCAAAACTCTTGTTGACCACGCAAGGCAACAACCACTCCTTCCTTCACCTTCTATATCAAGTCCCCAAAAGGAGTATAATTCAGAAACTAAACGTACTCTTATCCAACCAACCCCAACTCAACCCCCTATTGTTCCTGAAGGGGACCAAGACTTTGAAAGGTTCCTTGACCTCAATGTCAAGGCTCTTCAGCACTATCTCATGAGAAGTCAAATGTGAGATCCTTTAGGCAACCCATTTTATGGGATGCAAACTTCCTTAGTTGAAACAAAAATCATATCAACAGCCTCTATAACCCAACCCATGGTCACCCAGGCCATTGCCTCAACTAACAACCTGACCATGACCAATCATCAAAGTGTGGCCTCTCCTTCTATTTCTGGACCTACCTCCATTGGGATTTCTATACCCCCTCAACCATAATCAATTCAACCAAGTTCTACACCTTACCAGAACTTGATTGTCTCGACTCCACACACTCTTGTGCCTATAAATGTGAGAGTGACTACCTATCCTTTTACCAGTTGTGCAATTCAACCACCTTTGGTGGTATTTAGTCAACTTGTGCCTTCCAACTTCACGGTACAAGCCCCCTTGACCTCAACATCAATCCCTATGATGAACTACCAATACGTTGTACCTATACAAACGCAACCAAGTACATCATACGACCCTCCTAATGCCTTTCAGGTACCTTATAACCTAGGGGTTGCCCCTCCTACCAATTCGTTAGCCGATCTAATTAAGATGCTGATGGATAAGATGTCCAACCTTGAGAAATCCATTTCCAGTTCAAGCAATGTTCTTTCATACGAACAAATATGCAACGAACCCATCCACCCTTCTGTGCCTATTAGACCATATCCTAACCAGTGGGAACTCCCCAAATTTACTTTCTTTTAGAGTAAAGAGGACCCATAACAACATCTACAAGCGTTTAGACATGCTTGTTACCTTATAGCCCACGATGATACATTACTACTTCGTACATTTCCCATGTCACTTTTGGGGGCTGCCCTTGACTGGTATAGCTTTATTACCAATCATTCTCTCTTTTCTTTCACTCAACTCACCCAACTATTCCTTGACCACTTTTCAATCAACATCACTAAAAAGGTCTCCATCACAGACCTATATTCTATTAGACAATTTGACGGTGAGTCAATCACTGACTTCGTTGCCCGTTGGAGAGGCTTAATCAACCAACTCTCCTTTTCTTTACCTCAACCAGAGCTCATTGAGATCTTCTCTAGAGCATGTGCTAAACACATCTCATCTACTTTGCGGGTCCAAACATTCCACACATTTGATGAAGCTTTCACCATGGCCAGAAAGCTCAAACTTCATGTTGTTGAAGAAGATAAAGTCAAATTGCGTAGTAAAAACCCCTACGCAAAATCAAATGACCCTTCCTCCAAATCTTCTTCCTCCAATTCCAAATCCAAGGGATCAATAAATGCTACGGTACTTAGATCATCATCATCGACCACAACTAACCAATCTAAACCTTCCACATCTCAAAGCATTACATGACAATTCCAACAACGATACATATAGTATCAATATACTCCAATAGGAGAATCCTACGCTTCCGTGTTGGATAAACTAGTAAAGTAGGGAGTCCTTAACCTCCCTCAAATTTGACCACCACCTCAATTTGATCCCTCGCAAGCCATCCCAGCATGGTATAGGGAGAATGACTTCTATAATTATCATCGTGTCAAAGGTCATGACACAGACAATTGTAAAACCCTCAAGAATGTCATTCGAGACATGTTAGATAAAGGTGATCTTGTCTTGGATAACCCAAATGTGCCACCTAACCAAAACATAGACATCTTTAGACAACCTTTCCCTAACCATCCCCCTAGTCAAAATAACATTCAGACCATAGCCGAAGACCCCCAAGAGCGTAATATACACATAGTCGATATGGTTTCGCCTTTCATCCCTAGCCAACCTCTTCCACAAACCAAAGAGGTTAGTCAACCTATCCCTCCACCACATGAAGAAGAGCCTTCTTCTCCTAATAGTCCTCCATCTACCCCTCTTATATTAGAGGATGCTTTGACCATACCAATGCCACTAGCCCCACCTTCATCCTTCCTACTACCAATGGAGAACCATACCTTTCCTACTCTTCAACTGCAAGTAGAAGGTACAATCATCCTTACCCTCTATCCTCTAGAGGAGTCACATCCTCCAATTCCTTCTCCACTAAGAGAAGAACTTGTCTCTTCACCTACTTCAACTGAAGAGGATCCAGTAATGGCTCTCTCTTGCCTTTGGCCTGAGATTGCCGCATCAAACACATTCCTACTCTCACAACCACCCAAATCTTTTGAAAAACCAATTATAAAGCCTAGCACAACAACTTCTAAATCATTCTCTTGACTAGCTGAAAACTTAGGATTTCTCCATTCAAGTAACTTAGAGCATGAGGCATTGTGGGAGCAACTTAAAGTTCCTTATCTTACACATCCCACTTCATCTCGTACTATCAACCCTTCTACAACAAATTATCCCAAAGTCTCTAACAAGGATCAGGCTTCTACTTCCCAAACTTCAGAAGCTCAAACATCCACATCTGAACCTAAACACTCACAAGTGACTACCATACCAAAACAGGTTAAATCTCTTGGTGTTTGCCCCATACCAAACCTCACTCACCCAAAAGTGAGGGTAGAATTGAACCTTGCCTCGCATAATAGTGTTCCTCAAACCAAACTACAAAAGGCCACTAAACCATGCTAGAGAACTCCTCCCCCACCATCACCATTGCCCTCTATTTTGGGCCCACACCCTTCTACCTTAATAGGAGTACTCCCTACTCCAACACCTAACAAAAACAAATTGCCTCCCTTGCTACCTTTACCCACAAAAAATATACTTCCTCCAAAAAACTCGGCACCTCCCACCAAAAAAGTGTCATCTACACAAGTGTCCACACCGCCAAACAAAAAGATGGTACGAAAAACTCCCTCAACAACTCCTACAAAACATAAGTTGTCAACCTCCACTACAATAACAAGCATAGACCCATTAGCGGGATCCTATGCTTTTTTGTTATGTTGATTGTTACAATCCTCTAGCATCACTCTCCCACCTATTAAACCAATTCAACCTCTCAGATCAAAACCATCTTGGTTCGATGACACCCAAATCTACCTCTATCATCACACACTTGGGCATGATACTGACAACTATTGTGCCCTTAAGGTTGTCATTTGCCAAAAATTGGAAAAAGACACAATTCTTATTAAGGATTATTTCAACAAATCCCTAACACTGTCTAATATCTCTCCAACCTCTCCACCTTCATCAGGATCCCATCATCAAACTATGGTCCCTTTACCTCCTTCACCTCCTTTATTCGAGATTAACACCATTAATGTGGCCAGTAGGTCACAAAATTTAAATGATAAAGCAAAAGAGAAAGTTGCTATTCCTTGGACCTACCCATTTGTCAAACCTACTCAACCACCCAAACCCAAGATTTCTATCTTGGGTACATCCCAACCCACTTCTTCGGAGGCAATCCGTGATTCTATGGTGAAACAACTTCACCAAACTCCCATGAAGATGACTTTATATGACCTCATTCAAATCTCTCCACAACATCATCAAGCTTTAATCAAAGCTTTACAGGTAGTGGAGGTCCAACCCAAGGACCCTCGACCACTAGCCGCCTTAGTCCAATCATTACCCACTGTCGCCTCTATTACCTTTAGTGATTCTGAAATTCCTACCTCCAACTTGGAAGATCAGGATGTTACCCTTTTCATCATAGCCTACATTGATCAAACTTATGTTAAGTGAGTTATGATTGATGGGGGCACCAGCATCAATATCATTTCCACCCATGCCTATGACCAATTAGCCCTCCCAAAGAATTATATGTCAAAGACTGATGCAATTCTTTGATCTTTTAATGACTCCACCACCACTATCATTGGCACTGTTATCTTACATATTCATGTTGGCCCAAGAACAATCCTAGAACTCTTCTACATCATCTAAGGGTATTTCCAATACAACATGTTATTAGGATGACCTTGGATCCATGCCATGGCATGTGTCCCTTTTACATTACACTGTTGTGTCAAATTTGAACACAATGGTCAAGTCCATGTCATTCCCACAGACCCCTCCCCTTTCAAGACATGCAACACAACTTATCGGCCCAACGATGTGCTCATTCCTTTAAAAATGTTGACCCAAACACCACCTCCACCCACGAAAGCTTCAACAACTATGCAAACGGTGGTTACACCTACACCACCTCCTCAAGTGATAATAAAAGACCCTATGGAAGATACCTTCCAACGTCTTTCACTTGGGGAGTATTGTTTACTCACCTTGGATATGTTTTAGACTCCCCAAGAGTATGGACAACTTTATCACAATCCTAGCTATGACCATCGTATCAGAATGGTCATCCCTTATGGTCATCCCAATCTTCAAAAAAATCTCATCTATGGAGGGCTAGATCGAGCTCCCACTGATGGAAATCTTCTTTCATCACCCCAACTATTTACGTCTGACTTCTCTTTTCTTAGTAACCCAAACTTTGCTCATACCTATCTTTATAGGTGTGCATGGAAGGGCTTTGGCTTTGGGTGCTATGAACAAGGTTCCCACCAGCCCGTCGAACCACCAAATGATGAGGCCATAAAGAATGCCAAGAAGCGACATGGCCTGGGTTTTGAAGAACCTACTGAGACTTCTAAAAACCCTCACCCTAAACCTATCATAGAACAATCACCTCCAAACTTGCCTATTCCCCCATCTTCACCTAAGGAGTCAGTGGTTTCCATCCCTCCTAAATTTTTTTTTTGCATAAATGCCATTTTCTTGGAACCCCTAACCTATCAACTAGGTGGGGTATCCAGGTCTCTCCCTTTCATTTATCCAAACATGATAGATGAAGAATATGCTACCATAAACACTGTCCAATGCATAGATGATGATGCCATTCTCACCTACATGAGTGCAGATTACTCTTTCATTCAACGATCACTTCCTTCAGAAATGCAGGTTATGTTAAATAAATTGACCGATGACATTAACCTTCCATCTTCTAATGTTCCTCATGTTTTAGAGATTGGTCAATCTTTGGATGCCCAGGAACAAATTAACTATACCAAATTCCTTAAAGATCATAACAAAGCTTTTGCTTGGACCTATAGCGATATGCCTGGCATCGACCCTAACATTGTCATTCATAACATTGTCACAAATCCAGAGGCTAAGCTTGTCAGGCAAAAGATTCACAAAATGCATCCTCGTGTTGCACTCCTTGTCAAAGAGGATCTTTAATGTCTTCTCTCCATCTCATTTATCCAACCCATTGATTATCTGCAATGGGTGTCAAACATTGTCCCTGTCACAAAAGTGACCAGGGGAATTTGAATTTGTACTGACTATCACGACCTCAACTTAGCTTGCCCAAAGGATGACTTTCCCTTGCCAAACATTGACCAACTTGTTGATCTTATAGATGGTCATGAGATCCTATCACTCATGGATGGGTTTTCAAGATATAATCAAATCTTTATTGCACCAGAAGATCAACATAAAACCACCTTCATCACCCCATGGGGAACATTTTGCTATAGGGTCATGCCTTTTGGCCTAAAAGATGCAGGCACCACATACCAACACACCATGACTTATATATTTCATGATCTCCTCCACAAAATCATGGAGGACTATGTGGATGACCTGCTGGGAAAATCCAAGCTTCGCCATGACCACCTAGACATTCTCAAAACAATTTTCACTTGCCTCCTACAATATAATGTTCGTCTCAACCCTAAGAAATGCATCTTTGGGGTTCTCTTAGGGAAGCTTTTAGGCTTCATTGTTTCTCTTCATGGCATTGAGATTGATCCCACTAAGATTCGAGCTATGCTCGAGATGCTGCCACCTACCAATCTAAAGCAACTTCACAGCCTATAAGGGAAGCTTCAATCTATTCGTCACTTCATCTCACAGCTTTCCAACTGATTTCAACCCTTTCATCACCTCCTCAAGAAGGACATCTCCTTTAATTTGGGTAAGAATTGCCAAGAGGCTTTTGAGGCTCTTAAACGTTATCTTGTCTCTCCACCAGTCCTTATTCCACCTAAAGACAACCAACCTTTCTATATTTACATCTCAACAACAAATCATTCTTTAGGTGCCATGATCACGCATCGAGATGAACAACATTGGGAGTAAGTGGTTTATTATATAAGCTGAATACTCATTGACTATGAAACTTGGTATTCTCATACCAAAAAACTTTGCTTGGCATTAGTCTTTGCCGCTACCAAACTCTGTCATTATCTCCTCAATCACAAAACTTATGTCATCACTCATACTGACCCTCTCAAATACATGCATTCCAAGCCATACCAAAACCAACATTTGGCTCATTGGCTCATGCTTCTTGTTCAATTCGATTTGGAATTCATCCAACAAAAATCTATAAAGGGGAAAACAATCACTAACCAACTAGCGGATGCCCGTCTACCTGACAACGAACCCTCTCATTATGAATTCCCTGATGAATCTATTGCCACACTTTCCACTGATGACATATTCTATCAAATGACAATGTTCTTTGATGGATCCAAATGTTAACTCAGTGGAAGTGCAGGGTTCATTCTCATCCCTCATGATGGTGAGCGCATGCCTCTATCTTTTAAACTTGACTTTGAATGTACCAATAATATGGCTGAATATGAAGCCTTAATTTTGGGACTTCAAACTACCATTTCCTTAGGCATCAAGACAATCAACATCTTTGGCAACTCACAACTAGTCGTTAATCAGATTAATGGTTCCTACCTTTGTAAAAATGAAGTTTTGCAATGGTATAAACACCGTGTTGACACATTACTAGAGTCTTTCAACCATTATCGCTTGTAAACTGTTCCTCATTCTACGAATAAGTTTGCTGACACTATGGCCTCTCTAGCCTCACATATCCCATCCTCATCATCTTCTTTGAGAATTTATGTCACAATACATCATTTGGCATTGCCTTCATATATTTCTACTGACATCAACTTTGTCAGCAATATCGACTCTAGTCTGCATGATGTTTGGTATAAACAACTTATGGACTACTTAACTTTTTCTATCATTCCTCTTGATCTCTCTAGCAATGCACGATAGGATTTTATCAAGAGTACTACTCGATATACCATGCTAGGGCGTCTTCTCTATAAACGAGGTTTTGATGGCCTCCTTCTTCGATGTCTAACCTCCACTGAAACATCTCATGCCATCAAACAAGTTCATGATGGGATTTGTATTAGACATTTCAGTGGTAACTCAGTTGTAAAATGCATCCTTCGCTTGGGCTATTATTGGCCCACTCTTCATCAAGACTGTAGTGACTATGTTCGGCATTGTATCAAATGCCAACAACATGCTAACCTACTTCACATCCCTAGCCATGCTTTACAAGTTGCTAAGGATTTTTGGCCCTTTTCACAATGGGGCTTAGATCTAATTGGTGAGATTAACCCTCATTCATCTCTCTGACATCAATCTATTATCACTATAACTGAATACTTCACTAAATGGGTGGAAGCTATTCCCCTCATCTCCACTAAAGCTAACAAAATTGTCGACTTCATCAACCACCACATCATCTGTCGTTTCGGTGTACCTCACAAAATCATCACCGATAATGGCAAATCTTTCAAAAATAAAATCATTCAAAAACTTTGTGACTCATTTGGCATCAAGCTCAGCTTCTCCTCACCTTACTACCCATAAGCAAATGGGTAGGTAGAGGCTTCTAAAAAAATCTTAAACAAAATCCTAATGAAGGTGGTCAACGACACTGGAAGGGATTGGGACATTCACATTCCCTTCGCTTTGTGGGCCTACCGCACTAGCATTCAAACCCCTATGGGTGCTACACCTTTCTCTTTAGTGTATGGAACTGAGGCCATTTTGCCTCTTGAAGTACAAATACCTTGTCTACGCATCTCTTTACATGACATACTTTCTAAAGATTACTTTCATCAAGATCGATTAGCTCAACTTGAGCTACTTGACGAATGTCGTCTTGCTGCTCTTAATCATCTTTA
This sequence comes from Torreya grandis, assembly GCA_037957365.1. Classification (NCBI taxonomy): domain Eukaryota; kingdom Viridiplantae; phylum Streptophyta; class Pinopsida; order Cupressales; family Taxaceae; genus Torreya; species Torreya grandis. Next base: position 786,708 of record JARHVA010005221.1, on the reverse strand, counting down.
TATCTACCAAAATCGCATCAAACCTGATTATAACAAAAATCTTAAAGAGCAAGATTTAAAAATTGGGGATCTCATCCTTAAAAAAACCAACACGTGACCAATATGGAGAGAAGTAAACAAGGCAAGTTTGCTCCTAATTGGCTCAGACCTTATATCATAACACACAAGTATGGATCAGGGACTTATCATCTATCTTTTCTTGAAGGCTGGCCAAAACCTGAGCCCCTTAATTCCTTGCATCTGTGACCATTCTACTATTAATCAAGTACTCATTCACTTGATTTTTAACTTGAGCTCGTCTCTTGACCAATCCTTGTCATCCTCATTCCTATTCCTTTCAACCCTTTTTTTCCTACAAACATTAGTTAATCCTTTTTGCATTAATACTTTGTCATACTAAAAGGGAAACCCTTAAACCTCTATAGGCTAGTCCATGACTAAAACTTCAGTCCACAAAACATATAAAACTAGGATGCCTATTCAAAGGTCATAAAACTATAAATGTAGACTGCTCCCTCAAAGGACAGCTGCATAATTGTTGTAATTGATAGACTAATCCCTTGAAGGATAGCTATTCAAAGACATTCAACCATACAAAGCAAAATATAGACCAATCTCTCGAAGGATGACTATGCCCAAATCTTGTTACAAACAATACTCTCTCAGAAGCTTCTCACATCGATCAACTTCAAATATGACCACAAAACAAAACAACATCCCCACGTAGACTTCCCGCATTGATCAGTCTACCAAAAAAAAAAAAATTGACTGACAAACTATTAAGTCATGGACTTGTCTATAGTCATTCTCAGGGACACCTATAAAAGGGGCAAAGTTATCCTTGCTAAAAAGGGTTACGCTGTCCTCACATCTCACATAATCAAACCTATTACCCCAACATACCCAAGGGATTTTGAGCTCACTTAACATCAAGTGATTTGATTACTTCTCTAACACAAATAATGGTCAATGACGTAATGCATGAACGGGGTTTTTGTTTGCAACAACCCTATCTATGCTATCATTATGGTCCTTGTCAATGAAAGTGGAAAACACCTTTCACTTCTTTTGTCACATACAACCAAATCATTTTCTAAACCAAACCAAACCAAACCCAACCAAACCAAACATTTTCAGACCACTAACATGACATAGCCCATTCACACTAGTTTCTATGGAAAACAATACACAGAAACTATCAACCCAACATAACCAATGTTACAGAATACACCATCACACAATATGGAAAAGGCTATAACATCATCATACCCTTCATGATTTCAAGCATGTACCATCACATACATGGGAAATGCTAACAACATTAACATGACCAAACAACATATCAACCACTTTGACCCTTGCTCCCTTTTAGGGAAAACTACATTGGCCTGAGGCCCTTCAAACAAGGGCTATGTAGGCAACACTCAATTGACATGGGGTATTCTGAGGTTAGGTCAGCCATTCATTTGACCATTTGTCTCCCTAATGATGTCAGCCATCTATTCGTTTGTTTGTCTAGCTGATGGACAAACCATATAACCTTTAAACCATGACTTAACCTAGTCAAAAACTCAGTCCATAACCGACCCTCTTCCTCCCTTTTAAGGAGAACTACATTGGCCTGAGGCCCTTCAAATAGGGGCTATGTAGGCAGCACTCAATTGACATGGGGTCTTCTAAGGTTAGCTCATCCATCCATTCGCCCGTTCGTCTCCCTAATGACATCGGCCATCTATTCGTTTGTTCATCTACCTAATGGATAAACCATATAACCTTTAAACCATGACTTAACCTAGTCAAAAACCTAGTCCATAACCGACCCTCTTCCTCCCTTTTAGGGAGAACTAAATTGGCCTAAGGCCCTTCAAACAGGGGCTATGTAGGCAGCACTAAGTTGACATGGGGTCTTTTGAGGTTAGCTCGGCCATTCCTTCATCCGTCTATCTAATGGACCAACTATCTATACCAACCCAAAATCATGACCAAACAACCAGCCCTGACACTATAGAAGTCACCTTAGATTTCTCATGGGGCACATTAGAGATTGCATACATCTCCCCATCCACAACAAACTACACTTGAGATGACTTATATCTCAACCTGACTCGACCAATGACCTTGGAGATCACGACTATCTCCTCAGACCACGACCACTTTTGAGACAACTTTGCCTTAGTTGTTTTGATTGCATATATGCTACCTCACAAATAGTTAGTAAAATTATATGCAACCCATATTATGAACCTCACACGTATTGTCAGACCACGCTCTAGTTGATCCTCGATATGTGTGACATTTTTCTATTTTCCAGAAGCACTTCCTGAGCTTGAGATACTTGGAACATGATGACCATTAGAGCTACAGATTGGATCGAATAACCCAATCAGCTACGACTAAAAGCTGGGGCTTGATTATTTCAATTTTAGCACTATTTGACCTTGACTTGTGACAATTTGACCTACCTATCACGTGAAGTGGTATACATGCAATCCCAACTATTACAACGTTCACACTCCAACTTCACCATACACATCCACTACCTATCAAATTAGCACTTGATATCAGGTTACCTTCCCTCAAATCCTGCTTTGAGGGGGAATACCTCATCCCTTACCTAGAGCAACCTACACCTCATCCCATACTTGGGGCAACTTACTCCTATTTTTGTCTTACAGTTCGTCAGAATAACCAATAAGAAAAAAATGGGCAAATGTAGACACCAAAATAGTGTCAACTCCCCTTGGTCCCTTACACACCTTTATTAATTTAAAATAGACTAATTATTTTAAATTAATAACACCTCACCTTGGATACCTCACCCTTAGACCATTTATCACCCTATGACTAATCATAATTACCTAAGACCTATTTCAACTTCCCCCACTAATTCTCACACCTATTAAATCCATCTTTGGACCGTTCAACAATGACAAGTGAACTTGGCAGATGGAAAAATGGGCAAAAGGCTAAAAATAGCCTTTTTACCCATTCTCTAGCCACCAACGTCGGTCAACCGTCAGCCGATGCCGGCGGAATCACCAACGTCAGTTGCTTAAAACTAAATTCTAACCTCAGCTCTTGCCCCCGAATGCTAATTCTCTTACCCCCAGATCTAAATTCTCTTGCTCCTCAACTCTTTGCATATCAAAGGCAAGATTTGGGATGAGGCATGATCATTCTATCATCACTCTCTAGGATAATAAACTCTACAAAATTCACTCCACAATGGATTGAAATGTTGTACAAAGTCTCCTACATTAGCCATAATAGGAACAAGTCTTCTACACTTCTGGTTCTCCACCAAGAGCTAAGTATTCTTCTAGTTTATATTTCAGTATGTTTTAAAATGCATTAGTGATTGTCCATTGGCTATTTCTGATTACTATTGAGACCAAATCTGGATTTCTTTTTGGAGAGGCTAAAAAGCCTTCCTTTTATCCTAACCCATTTTAACAACCTGTCCCCTACCTTTGTCCTTCCTAAGACTCTGTCCATTATCCTACATCCCTCCACAACCCTTTTGAATCTCCCAGACCATTCTATTTACCATAGACATACCCTAAAACCTATCCAAGGCCCATTTCGCCTACTGACATTGGCATCAAGGCCCATTGCCCCTACCGACATCGGCAGCCTAATTGACATCGACAACATTGACCAACTGACGACAGCAAACTAACCGGCGTTGGTGACTGTGAGAGGCAAATTGTAGGAATTAGGTACACATTATCTATTTCTCTTCTTTAGCCATTCATTATTTCTCTTTCTAGTAACACTCTTTTGTCAAATAAGTGGACTGTCATCCCTCAAGGAAGTCTTTGCACTTCTGGGATCGAGCCCTGCTTAACAGTCCACCATATATCTATCTAACATTTTCTTTGTTTGAGTCTCTTTCTCTATATAGGTGTCATCCTCCACAACCAAAGAGGAGCTCCTACAATTTTTGGATATGGTGCGCAACTTCATCTGGGTATCATTTAACCCCTGACCATTATCTTTAGTTTCTTATTTCTTCTGAATGTAAACTAGCGAAAACGAGCAGAAACAGTTTGTTATGAAAATTTTAAAATTGTGACCCACAATCCCATATTTAAAATGTATAAATAGAATTATTTTCTTCTATTTTAGGTTGGTTGGCCATTATGTAGGTCATTATGTGGGTTAATATCGGTATTTATTTCTCTCCAAGTCCAAGATCTTTAAATTATGGGATGAAATCTATGTGTATTATGTCTCTCTTACTAAGGTGGTTATAACTATATAACTATTAACAAGCTCTAAGAGCATATTTATATGTCTCCCATCTCTAACATGGATCAAATCCACCATGCTTATCCCCATGGAGGAATTTTTAAACTCTAATATATGTAGTATCTCTTTCAAGGTTAATAAAGATGATTTTGATTAATTATTGTTTCCTATTGATAAAGTGAATTTATATGTTTTGTAAATGTTATTGATTGGATATCTTGTTCTGTGCTCATTACTATTTGTCATCTTGGGCTTAGATCTAGATTATAAATGGCTTTATACATTATTTTAGAATATGTTGCTGAATAACTTGTTAGGGAACCCTAGGTTTATGGATTTGATAATGAAAAACATCTAAAATCTTAATTTCAGTGTATGTTCTAATATTTCAAGGATCATTTGACATTTTTTAATCTTGTATTTGAGTTTTCCCTACATCTTTGCTAAGGATACTATCATTAATATTTAAAGATACATTATTGTTTGAAAAATTAATAGCACACTACCACACCCTTCCTCTTTATAATTAACAAACTATCATACCCTATCCTACCCTTTAAATAATACACTCTTTGCACATTATAAGCTTTATTTGAATTGTATATGCATAAATATTTCATACTTAGCATGTGTCTAAAGTTTGTGCTTTAAGTATTAGCTTTGTAATATTTTATTTAGCCCTTTTGTTGTTGAAAATTATTTAGAATAAAGATTGAAATCATTTGTTGAAAATTCTTTAGTAAACTTTTATTCATACTTAACTACTCTAATTAAACTCCATGACTTATGTATAATATAATTTATAATGAAACCAAATGGCATCCTTTGATAAAATGGAAAAAAAATTATTAAAATATATAGTACTTTTTACATTCTAGGTAACATCCATTCCATTTTGTGTCTATATATGCTAAATGTCACATGTAACCACCTATTTTCCTAGTTTTTAAGTGGAAGTTAAAAAGCTAAAAGTATTGAGTTTGTTTACCATAAATGGTCAACTTGAGTTAAAGTTTCTCAAAAGTTGTTATTTCCAAACTCAAATTGTCTTACCCTAGGTGTTCATGGTAAAAAATAAACACTTGGTCAAATGTCAAAGTCAAAATTGAAAAAAAACAATTTTTTTGTCTAAGTTCTTGTTTTATCAAAATTTGGAATCCTATAAAACAAGCATCATAATTTTGACAAGTGTGTACTAGACCATCAAAATCTAATATGTAAAATGTTGAATAATTTGAACCCAAGTAAAATTAGGTCAACCCATTTCATATTAAAATTTGTCATAGGGTCTCTTAGGTTGAACAGTGGTCTCATGGTCATTAATTAGGTCAAACAATATCTTTTATCTTTTTCATTTTTGTCTAAGTTGGTCTTATGTCATCTAAGGCCACATTTTGAGTCATTTAATGAAATTGTATGGTTTACATGAAAGAAAAAAGTGTCAATATGAAATTTAATGTACTAAATTTTAGGATTGGTTAGATAAACTATTATGAAATTGATAAATTATAGGTTCAACATGCATCCAAGAATATCAATTAAAAAAAGGTAATTTTAGGTAGTTATACGATCTGAGTGACACACTTGGCATGTGAAAAGAGTTTATTAATGTCTATTTCAATCATAAAACCTCATATCTATGCTCAAGAAGCTTTGAAATATCCAAAAATGGTGAAAACTAATCCCTCTCTCTCATAACTCTCATGGACAAGTCAAATAAGTCAACCATTTTTCCTTTAGTATGGATAAGAGGAGTAGAGTTAAAGAGAGTGCACCTGGTGGGTGATAGTAATCCATTTTTACTTACATTTCATGAAAATATTCATAATATTGGTGTTTTGTTCTCTATGAACAATCTCTAAGGTTGATAACATCTTAAAACTACATGCACATCCCCAACACCTTAGCTTTCCTTCTCTATTTACATTAATCTATACAAAAAAAACACTGTATGTGTATTTTTAGAGTATTATAATATTTATAATTTTATTTTAAATTTTTTTTTCATGTTTGGTCATGGAAGGATGGTTATAATCACTCCTTGTATTAGGAAGTGAACACACTGATGGTTTGTAGAGCATCTTTTAATAGTTATAAGTGAAGGTATGAAGTGAAGATTTTAAGAACAAATTTAAATGATCAATAATAAATATAATGTGTCTTATAAACCTTTGATGATCATGTAGGCATCTATTTTGAGGTCATAATGGACCTAGTTTCTCACTTTCATTTGTAGATAGTGTGCATTTTGATTGTATATACCTCAAAATTTGAATGTCAGTGATTGGAGAGAAATTCAAGTTATAATCTGAGATCTACAATAGGTATCCACCATATTTGAGGCCTATATGTATTCAATTTTTCCATCATCTCCAAGAAGAGGAATGGTTTCACAAATAGTGAAACTATTTACCATTGTTAGATCTAGATGGAAACCTATAGAAATTAAGACACCATAGAGATTTGAGGCATTAAGAAACTAAGAAGAGGTTTCAAACTTTTAAGAGGATTCTCAAGATGATAAAAATATGAATGATTCATTAAAAAAGAATGTAATGGATTTCTTAAACCATCAATAAATTTATGACCACTTGAATCAAACCTATAGGTGTCAAGCTGAAGAAAGTGGCTCAAAGGGAAGTCTTACCTTAAATTCTCTAAAAGACATTTTTGTTCCAAATAATGTCATCTGTTGGTTGAAGACCATGAGGTATATGTGAGACCAATGTTTTTATTCTTATAGCTTATCCATAAAGGTAATGTATAAACATGATATGAGGTTTTTAGCTCAGGGGAAGATGATGGTAGAGAGGGTTTTAACTTATTTAAAATCATATTAGAAGCACTTAGTAATTATAGTGCCAAAAAGAGCAAAAGTGAACCTAAAACTTGAAAACTCATAACACAATGATGGTATAGGCATTATAACATGATCACAAAGTATAAATTATCTTTCCTAAATATGGAATGGCCATAGTGAATTCAATATGGAACAATCAGAGAGAAACACAATATGCAGGCACTAATGAACACCTATAGGAATCTTTTGTATTCATTAATAAGACACCTATAGTCTTATACTATCACAAATTAACTTGTTTAAGTGAAAGGTATTGGCTTGTATATATATAGGATGTATATCTATGTTTAATACAATCTCACAGTGATATATGACATCCTCATATGATTCTTAATCTAAAGAGATAGACAAGGTTGAACTAAAACCTCAACCTATAGTCAATCAAAAACACTGCATATAGCCTTCATAGTCTTATAAGCCTATCTTTATGAGTTTTAAGTTTATTGGAGCATGACCATGTTATGATACTTATTAAAAATCATCATCATGACCTGTATTAGACTCCCATGGTTTTAGTTTTTCTAAGTAAATAGGAAAAGTGTCCTCTATTTTGTCTCTAATAGAGGGCAGTCAAAAGTCAAATAAAACCTATAGGTAGGGCATATGAATGATGAAATGGATGAATGGGATAGTTTTTAATTATTTTGGATGATGTGTAAGGTTTAAATAAAGGTTAAAAAAGTTTTAAGACTCTTTACATCCATTGGATCATGCTCATTTGGCTATAGGCATAGTCAAACAAAGTTAGGCCTATTAGGCCTAACCCTTACAAGTGCATAAACTCATCCATATGACTATATTATTATTTAAATACATGTGATAAATTTTATATGAGATTTTAGGGTTAATTGGATACATCAGCTTTCATAAAGCATCACAAAATTGGTCATTTTGACCCAAACCTCCCTTAGTGGTACCCAAAACACATTCAAGAGATTGAGAGGACATTTTATTTTGATCATAACTATATGGATGAGATGCATGATACCTAAATAGACTAGGTATAGTTAATTAGATTATTATACTCCAACTTCTATGTAATTCGTTTAGGGGTTGACTATCTAACCTTTATGAACCAATGTTAATAAGTTACGAGGCATAAAACCCTCCTAAAACCCTCTCAAGAACCTGATGGATAAAAAAAAAATGAAGATTCATCTAGGAGGGGTAAAATGAAAATGAAAGTTTTTTTTACATGTTTATAACTCTCTTAGGTTCCTTGATACCCAATTATATGTACGATAAATTATACAAATAGACCAAATTATGGGTTTTCTATAGGTTTTGATGTGTTTTCTAAAGGGGTTGATGAATGAAGATCACTATGAAAGGTGTTTATGGAATTTTAATAACTCCATATACTTATCCATCACCTTATATAATCATGGAATCCTCTTTATTAATCTGTTCATTATAGGTAGTCTTGGATAGATAATGAGAAGGTAAAGTGACTGCCTAAGGAGAGTGACATTGAGTCTCTTGATGTCTATTTGATATACCAAAATAAAAATATGTATTTTAAATTTGTATAATACCCAAAAAAGACATATTATTGAAAATTTTTAGGCTTCGTAAGTGACAAATGTATGAATCAGGCCTAAATGGCTAGTGAATAGTGATAACAAATAGTGAACAACAAGTGTCAATGAGGATTTCATTAGTTAAGTTCTACATGATGACTATCAAAACTAGGATTCCACCTTCTCAGGATAGTTCATATATGTCAAAGACTCCTAAGGTATTTCAAGACACTTAAGTGGACTCATCATCTAATAAGGTAGTTTCAAGAAGGTTAATTAAGGTCTCTATGCTAATTTCAAGAAAATGATGTAATTCTAATGAACACTTGTCCATAAAAAATTACTATCATATTTTATACTTCATAATATTAAATATTAACTATTATATAAGTATTTATACTTTCAATTATGGTCTTTTAACTTCTCTTCTCTCTCCTCTCCTATTCTCTATATATGCAAAGTTTTTTAGCTATGTAATAGATGCACAACTAGTATGTCAAAGCCCTGCTAGTTTGAATACTATATTTTCCTTTTAAATAAATATTTATAATATATTTTTGAGTTAATATATTATTTTATAAGTGTGTTAAGTAGTGAATAGTGGAATGACAAGAGATAACTATTTTTCCTTATGTTATCTTCACTCTTTTATGTTTGGTGTATGTAGTTCTCCCTCTAACAACTCATATGAAGTGTAGATAGTGTATTTGTATATATATATGTGTAAGAAGTATCATTACTATATTAAATATGACCTATTGATCACTCACCTTGATAATTATAATTCATATCACCTCACTGTTTGAAACATTTTTGTTAGATCAATCTAGGATGTTGAGACTAGTATTGTGAGTCATGTTTTATAGTGAAAGTATATGGTAGTATAGTGGAGATCAATATGGTGTATCAAATCATTATCATAAGTTAATTTTATGTTCCTTATATCCCTTTTAATTAAATAAAACAAATACTTTAGGTGATAATATATCAAAGACTAATCTAGGGAGCTAGCCCTTAAACATAGAGGTTTACCTTTGTTATAGGCAACTCATAGGCCGAGAGGTAATCCAATGTTTCACTCAATTTTGATAAGGATTTAAAAATCTCTATATAGTGAAATATTGAGTGAAAATAGTTATAACACACCTAGTGGGACTATTGTCTCAACTAGATATTGTCATGGTAAATGTTGTTCTTGACAACATCACAATTACATACTTGTGTTCTACTCAATATTTGGTGACTCCAATGAAGGTAATATCTGGTTGTAGACCAAGTTTTATCATTATTTTATTCATATTTCATGGTACTTAATAGGTAAAATAATAATAGATGTAATAATCCTATAAATCCTTTTCTTCAACCTGAACTTCCTGTTGAAGTTCAAGACCTTCATCTTATCTTGACATTTGAAGAAAAAGAATACTTTGAAATCCAAGAAAATAAAGAGAGTAAAGAGGAACTTTAAGACAAAATGTGTAGGTATCATACTTACCAAACCTTTAATACTAAAAATCCTATACATCTCAATGCATATGAGGATATCCTTTCAAATTCCACCAAGAATGTTCCTAATTTCAATGGCAAAGGTCATATCACCCCAAGTGAGCATATTAGGGACAATTATAACTTTTGTAACTCTCATAATGTCACTGAAGCTAACATTGCAATTATTTATTTTCCAATTTTTAAGGGTAAAATCCCTTTTTGGTATAAGACATTGTTGGGAGGATGTATCACCACCTGGGATGAGTTTTGAGAGTTTTTGACCCAAAGGTTTGAGCATAAAAGTGATCACACATCACTCATTCATCAAATTAATGTAATTTAAAGAGGTCCTAAAGAAACTATGCATGACCTCAATGAGAGGTTTCAAAGGACATGGTATAGGCTTCCCCATCCCATGAGACACTATACAATTTTTATTTTTGATACATACCTAAGGGCTATTATGACTGATATAAACATCATGTTGTATTCCATGGGAAGATACACTTTACATGAAGCCTATGACATAGCCATCAGAGCTGAGAATGGTTTAATACAAGCTAGTAAACTCCATAGAATTTATCTATGACCATTTTTTCTAACATGTCTTCTACTCATCCAAGTCTTACTCAAATTCTAGTTTCAAACAAGTATATAGCTACCCCAAAAAAGTGAGAAGATACTATTAATTTAGATGCAAAATGTAAGGCCTTAGAAGATCAAGTTATGCAAGTACACATGAAATATGGATTTCACCAAAAAAAATACCCATATCCTCCATAATAAATTATATTTACACCTCAAAAATATGGTCAATATAGGGGAAAATGACAACCCAACTTCAATAGGCCACATAATGTAATAATGCAACCCCTACTTCCCACACAAGAGCCATGGTCCTAGTCCATAGTAACTTGGTTCAAGGAGAAGAATGATGGTATCAAGGATTGTATATGGATGTCAATGAAGATGAAGGGAAATCATTAGTAGTTTAAGGATTACCTACTCCTCAATTGATATAATAAGATGAGATTTTCATGCAAGTATAAAAAACTGAAGGATGGCAACCCCAAAGAGTGATCTTGACAAACTTTCAAGCAGAATATAAATTTGTCCTAATAAAAGGAATATTAGTTTCATAAAATATAACATAAAAGAGTAAATATTATGGATATTTTCATGGTTTTGACACAAGTCCAAATCACCCTCCTATAAGGCAACAAGGTGTGAATGCAAGCATGGTAGTCACTACAACATTTTCACCTGTTCAAAATTAGAATATGGGAAGGGTGACTCAAAGTGATCCATTTACTCAGGATAAAGGAACTTATTTAACTTAAAAGATAAGAGAAAATTTGATATTTCCTTATTTTAGTATCATTGATTTATTGAATAATGCTAAGACTAGTATCTCTCTTTGGGAAGTGTTCTATATGCCCAGTCAACAAGGGCTACTTTAACATAAGTTGTCCTAAATACACATCAACACTTAAAAATAAATACATGGTGAGGTAGTACTTAATAATTATCTTAATCACATTATTGAAATATCCATGAAATCTAAAAATCCCTTACCCTTCTACATCACTCTCATTTTGGGAGACAAACTAGTCCACAATTGTATTGTGGATAGTGGGGCAAGTGCCTCAGTTATGCCCAAGGATATGGAAAAAAAGTTGGGATTTAAATATGAGAAATATAGTAAGTAAGTGTTGAAAGTTGATGGGACATTAGATAATTTAGTATGTATCATCAAAAGTTTAAGATTTTTCTTTCATGACTACCCAAGATTCCTAATCCTTCAAGACATAGTGGTGGTTGATCTTATTGCTCACTTTGTTGTTTGTTTTTATCCACCAAGATAGGAGGATATCTCCCATATTATTGGTCCTTATTACTTTAAAAATAGGGTATGGAACAAAGTTAACTACTAGAACATAACCATTGGATAAGTTTCATATTGAGCCAAATGTGGAAGCAAGCTTTAATCTAAATGGTACCATCAATGATTAAGAAGAGTATGTTATGGATGATAGAGCATCATAAAAACATGAAGGTATATCTAATATCTTCCTATATGAGTATGGTGATGATACTTATCAATAGGATCCATATACTTTAATTAAATAAACATACCTCAACACATACATCATCCATGATGAAGGTGATAAACATTCTAAGGTAAGCATTGATAATATTTTTAACAAGTTGTCGAGGGTAATTACCTTATTCATATGCATGATGATGATGATTTTAAAATTATGTACATAAGAATAATGAGGAAACCAATTCCATTCAGCCTACCCAATATGGATGAGTCCATGAATGTGATATCCATGAAGAGGAAGATGATCTATGAAAAAAGTTCCATGCCATAGTTCAATAGTTTGAAAAGTTGAGTAAGTCAACTCCCATTCCTAAGAAGCATGAAGCTGATAGTAAGGTTGTTTATGGATCTTATAAACATGAAGGAGATTGTCTTATTAAGCATGATAATGAGTGTCAACTATTATAAAAAAGGCTATAATCATGAAGGAATCCAATGAGTCCAAGGTATAAATATATGTTGTTGAGTAGGACAAACTTTAGATTGGTGTTGAATCACTCTCAGACATGTGATAAGCTTGATAATTTTAAACCTCAATTTTATCATGTTATAAAATAAGATGAAGTTGAGACAACTTTCATGTTTTCTAAGAAACAAAATGAAAAACATCAAATGAGCATGATATAAGTCAAACCAAATGCAAAGTCAACCAAATATTTAAGAGTCCTAAACTAAGTGTTCTTTATAAGTCGAAATGAAAAACCTACTACTAACACAAGATCTAAAGATGGTAAGTCATTTGAATATCTCCATAAGGAAGTGTTCATTGATAATCATCCATCATATGAACGTGTATTTGTATTGATCACAAGTGATTCTAGGAGAATTGTCTTTGACCCTAATTGAAGTAATGATGAATTTGTTCTTCACATCAAGTGTTTGAGGTCACATGCATATTAGGATAGGTATGATTTATTTGAATTGTTGTGTGTGTTTTCCCTAAGTGTTCATGAGAACACAAGTGTGTTTGCTTTAGTGTATTATCTTGTGTGTCTATTTTATATTGTGTTTGGTGTGATTTGGTGTCTTTTAAAACACATTTCAAGGTCAATTATAGTGTATACATGACTCCATACCCCAATGGATAGGACAAGGCTAGTGATTCTTAGCATAGTAGGCTTTTTAGCCCTAGGAAATTACCAAAAATTTGACTCATTTAACCCCAAGTAATATTATATCAACCCCTTTCATATTAAAATTTGTCATAGGGTAACCTAAATTTAAAATTGGTCCCATATTCATTAATGAGGTCAAACAATATGTTTTATCTTTGTAATTATTGTCTAAGTTGGTCTTATGTCATCTAAGGCCAGATTTTGAGTCATTGAATGAAATTGTATGATTTTTTATGAAACACAAAAGTTTAAATATGAAATGTAACATTATAAATGTTAGGAATGGTTAGATAAAGTATTGTGAAACTTAAAAATTCTAGGTTCAACATTCATTCAATAATATCTACTAAAAATAAGTAATTTTAGGCAATTATATAGCCTAAGTGATGCACTTACACATAAGAAGACTAAAAGAGGTTCCCTTTAGATCAAATAACTCATCCCTATGCTAAATAATATTTTATGCCTCTAAAAATGGTGAAAACTGATCCCTATCTCATCACTGTCTTGAAAAAGTCAAAAAAGTCAATCAATTTTCCATTAGTATGGATAGGAGTAGAGTTCAAGAAAGTACACTTGGTGGGTGATAATATTCCATTTTTAATTAAATTTCATGGAAATATTTATAATATTGGTGATCTATGATGTATGAAAAATATCTAATATTTCTAGCATCTCAAAACTACCTGCACATACCTAACACCTCAGTTTTCCTTCTCTATTTGCATTGATCTAAGCAAACCAAGTGTTGCATGTGTAATTTCAAAGTATGATAAAATTTATTTACACATGTGTTCATGTATGTATGAGCATAATCACTCCTTGTACTAGGAAATGAACATAATGATGGTATATAGAGCATGCTTTGACAGTTGCAAGTGAAGGTATGAAGTGAATATTTAAAAAAAAAATTGAAATGAAAAATCCTCAGTAAAATGTGTCTTATAAACCTTAGTCTATAATTTATCCATATAATTTTATGTCATAATGGACCTAATTTCTCACTATCATCATTAGGAAATATGAATCTTGAGTGTGTATACCCCAAAAGTTGAATGTCAGTGATTTGAGAGAAAGTCAAGTTGTACTCTCAGCTCTACAATAGGTATCCACAATATTTAAGGCCTATAAGGTATTAAAGTTTACATAATCTCTAAGAAGAGGATTTTTTTCTATGATATTGAAACTATTTATCACAATCATATCTAGATGGAAACTTACAAAAGTGAAGACACCACAGAGATTTGAGATATTGAGAAACTGAGAAGAGGTTTCAAGGTTTTGAGAGGATTCTTAAGATGATAAAAATAGGGTTAAGTGATTTAAAAATAATTGAATGGATTTATTAATTCATAATCATAGTTATTAACATTTAAATTAAACCTTAGGTTAATATTCAAATAAAGTGGATTAAAGGAAAGTCTTAACTTAACTTCTCTGAAAGACATTTTTGTTTTGAACAGTGGAATCTGTTGGTTGATGACCATTGGGTCAATGTGAGAAAAATATTCTCATTATTTTAGATTATATCTAAAGGTAGTGTTTGAATGTGAGTGTAGGTTTTCATATTAGGATAATATGATGGTATAATGTATTTTAACTTAGTCAAAATCCTATTTGAATCACTCAGTAACTACAGTGCCAAAAAGATAAAAAGTGAACCTGAAACTTGCAAAATCATAGCACAATGATGGTAGATGCATGAGAACATGGTCAAAAAGTATAAAAGAGATATCCCATTTATGTATTGTACATATTTAATTAAATATGGAATTAAGAGGGATAAATATAGTACTTAGGCACTAATGAGCACCTACAAGAATCCTTTATGTTCCTTAGTAAGACACCTATAGTTTGATATAGTCATGGATTAACTTGTTATAGTAAAAGGTATTGGATAAAATACAATGATATAATATAGATATAAATGTTTAATATAATACCAAAATTATATATGACATCCTCATGTGATTCTAAATAAAATTATATAGATAAGGTTGAACTAAAACCTCAACCTATAGTCAGTCGAAAACACTACATACAATCCTCCTAGTCCTATAAATCTATCTTAAAAAATTTGAAGTTTTGATGGGTATTGTATCATGACCAAGTTATAAAAATTATTACAGATCATCATCATTACCTATATTTAACTCTAATGGTCTTATTTTGGCTAGGTAAATAGGGGAAGTGTCCTCTATTCTATCTCAGACAGAGTATACTCCACAATCAAATAAAATCTGAAGGTAGGACATTTGAATTATGAAATAAATTAAGGGAAGAGTTTTGAATTATTTTTGAAGATTTTTAAGGTTTTAATAAATGTGTAAAAGGTTTTAATAATCATTAAATCTATTGGATCACCCATAGGTGGCTATAGACATAGTTAGACACATTTAGACCTATGAGGCCTAAAACTAGGCCTAAACCCTATAGGTGCCTAAATTCATCCATATGACTATATGATTTTATAAGAAATGTTATAAATTAAATAAGATATTTTAGGGTTCATTAGATACATTAACTTGTAGATATCATCACAAATTTAGTCATTTTGACTTAAACCCCTCTCAGTGGTACCTAGAATGTAGTCATGAGCTCAAGAGGCCATTTTTTCTCATACCTGTATGTATGAGTTGCATAATACCTAAAGAAAATAAAGATATTTGAGAGGCTTATTATACTTAAAATTTATGTAATTGGTTAAGGGGTTGAAAATCTAACCTTTATGAACAAATGTTAAGAAGATAAGAGCCCAAAAACCCTCATAAAAGCCTCTTAAGAACCTGATGCAAAATAAATTAATGAAGATGAATATAAGAGGGGTAAAATGTACATGAAAATGTTTTATAAATGTTTATAAATATCCTAAGATCCTTTACACCTAATTTATATGTATTTTCACTTGTATGGACAAACCTGATTCTAGGTTTTTTGGAGGTTTTGATGTGTTTCAAAAGTACAAAAATGGGTTGATGAATGAATATCATTATATGAGGTGTTTAAGGACTTTTAATATCTCAATATAGTCATCCCTCACCTTAGATAAGCATGTAAAATATTGGTCCTCATTATTTTACCCTAGATAAGTTGGTCAAGCCTTATCTAGATTGAGTCAAACATTGGATTACCTCTAAGCCTATGGGTTGCCTATAGCAGAGGTAAACCTCTATGTTTGAGGGTTATCTCCCTACATTATACTTTTATATATTTTCACCTACACTATTTTATTTATTAAATGAAAAGGATAAAAGTAACATAAAAATTAACCTATGTTAATGTGGTTATACACTAGATATATCTCCACTTGACTACCATACACTTTCACTATAAATTATACTTATCAAGGTGAGTGAACATGAGGTTATTTTATAGACACTAATGATATTATTTACAATTAGGGATAGATTAATACACTAGTTACACTTCATGTGACCTGTTAGAGGGAAAACTACTTGCATCAAATATGGAAGAGTAAAGAGAAGACTAGGATATATATTTATCACTTGTCATTAAACTTTTCACCACTTCACACACTTATAAAAAAATCTTGTGAAATGAACATATAGTATTTAAACCAATAGTGGTTCACCATACCAGGTATGGATTAGATTACAAAATCCAAAAAGTCTTGCATTTATAGAGCATAAGAGAGGAAAGAGAAGAAAAGAAGTGGAAATGTCAAAAATCCAAGTGTCAAGACTTGGAAACTAGTTATATATCAAGATAATGAAGTATAAAAAATAGGTTATGTGGTTTTCATTGATAAGTTTCCATCATAAGTTCATCATTCTCCTTCAAGTTGGTATAAAGACCTTAAATAGCCTTCTTGAAAATACCTTTTAGTGATGAGTTCACTTAACTATTCTAAACCACCTTAGGAAACCTTGAAAAATATTAAATATCTTACGAAGGTTTTAAACAAGATGTGATAGTCATTATATGCCCCTCTAACTAATATCCTTCCTCTTAACACTTGTGTTCACTGTCTCTAGTCACTTATTAGCCCTCTTGGCTTCAATGTTCACATTTGTCATCAAGGTGACTAGTAGTTTTTAAAGTAAATCCATAGAAGAGCTATTAATAATTTTTTAAAAAGTCTCTTTATCTTCTAATCTATTAGTTATACCTCAAAAATATCCAATATTATGCCTCTCATCTTCAAACTAGGTAGTCACTTCTCATTTTTATTATCTATCCAAGATTTCCTATGGTGAATAGTATAAAAGGGGAGTTTATATGATTTTATTTATGGAGATTTGTGTATATAGAGTTATATTTAGTCCCTATAGACCTCCTTTATTGGATTTCATCCACCAATTTTCTTACATACCCATAAAACACCATAAAATGTACAAGAAACTTAGATTTTAGTTTATCCATACAAGTGACAATATAGAAAAAATGAATGTCATGGAGCCTAGGTAAGTTATAGATAGGTTCAAGTCATTATCATGTAAATTTTAACCATCCTTAATGCATATCCAATAATATTTTATCCATCGGGTTCTTGATAAGGCATTAGGAGGTTTTGCTTCTTAGTAATGACTCTTAAAGGTTAGATGTCTAAACCTTGAAATAGTTCCATAAATATTGATTTTATGACCCTCCTCAACTAACCCTAGCTTATTTAGTCACCATAGAATTATTCCATACAAATATGAGAAATTTAAATTTGCCTCTCGAGCTTGAGACTACATTCTAGAAACCCTTAATGTGAGTTCAAGCCAAAATGACTACTTTTGGATTGATCTATGAAAATTGATGGTTCTAAACCATTTTAAAATATATAATTAAAGTCATTAAATGGTTTTGATAGTTCATAGAGTCATCTAGATCATGTTTTAGGCCATGAGGGTTTAGGCCTAATTTAAGGTCTAACAATCTTGGACTATACTTTTGTACATATGACCACCACTGAGTATTAATGATGATTGTACAGCCTTCTCCATATTTTTTCACCTTCAAATAAACACTAAAAAATGTCAAAATAAAAATAAAAATCTATATCATTCACCCTTTCAATCCTCATGTACCAATCTTGCAAGCATACCTTACTCATGGAGTTCCCTCTGTCTGAGACAAAATAGAGGGCATCTTCCCTATTTACCTAGACTAATTAAGATTTTGGAGATATTTATTAGGTAATGTATATCATCTTCACAAAATTTAATTGATATATCACCCTTCTATATCCCTCAATACTTTAAATCCCTTAAGACTAGCTTCTCAAACCTAGTGATTATGCATGGTTTTGGGCTAACTGTAGGTTAAGGTGAAAAAATTGGTGTTTTATCTATCTATTTACATGATAAAACCACATGAAAATTTGATATATCACTATTATATTACATTAAAATTTTATATTCATCCAATATATTTATATTTTATCTAAGAGATTTTCTCTAACATAAACTAAAATGTGACTGTGTTGGACTGTAGGTGCTCATATAAAAAAATGGGATTCTTGTAGATGTTTGTTAATGTTTGTATATTATATTCATGCCATTAGTTATTATTAAATTCACTAAGATCATTTCATAATTAAATGGACTCAAATATTATCTTTAAATCATGATCTTACCATTCAAATTTCCTTTCTCCACTAGCATGAGTTAATCTGCCTACTTAGTCAAATTGTGTTACGTATAAATGTGAATTAGATAGAATTTAAAAAGATCCTATAAGTTCTCATATATGAATAAATACTATGTTTCATTAGGCCATCCTATGCTTGGGCATATTCATCTCATGCCTTATAATTAAGTGCCATTCTATCATCATCAATGCATCATGTACCATTGTAAGCTATATGTTCATTTGGGATTTATAGCACTATAGCTTTACTGGTTATCATCAACAAAAACCTGATTGAGTTGAAAGAAATCAAACCATCAATCTCTTTTGACATACTAAACCATTCATGTGTCAATTTGTTTTATAGTCTTGCGATACAAGAGATAACCTCAAGACACTCCATCATGAGATGACATTTTGTGAGGCAGAATCCCCTTTCAGAGAGATTAAGTTAAACTCTCCCAAATTTAACTTTCTTAACCTAGGAACAAGGACCTAAATCTATTTTCAATATAATGGATTTACCATTTTCACATTGATATTCTCTATGCTATTATACTTGGTTGAAGGTCTTAAATGAGTGCAAACATATCTCATTCAACACTACTCTACCACCTTTAGATTGAAATCAATCCACTATTGGAGACTACCTATAGATGCTATCAAATATATGACTATGTGATAAGAAGTTCTTATCATAACCAATATCCAAAATTTTTGGATAACATAGACCTACTATTTTCACTTTAGAATCCTCTCAAAACCTTTAAACCTTATTTTTTCATCAATATGACTGTTCAAGGCCTAATTTCTCTTGATTGTAGGTGACACTCACAAGGAGATATGATTGTGTGAAATTCTAACTGTATTATCCATCAATGCTACTCTCTAAGACTAGACCTTCAAAATAACAACTGATCACCATGATATTAGAGTTTGTAAACAACATATCACTTTTAATCTGAAACCAATTATAGGAGGGTGAAACTCTACTACTGATGAAACACTAGCTATAGACTTCCATGGTGTCTTCTAATAGTAAAATGAGATAGTATTTATCATTCCTTGATATCCACTCATGAAAACCTTAATAAAAACCTTATGATAAGAATGTTAACATCCTTCAATATCATGTACACCACCTAGTTTTCTTAGATCAATGCAAACAAAAAAGAGAACTAAAGCCATTGGGGATGTGTCGATATATTAGAGTCACCAACACTCTTAATAATGATTCATGAATCATATATCACAAAACTTGGTAATATGGCCATGAAATTTTAATACATAGATATTAATATCATCCACCAAAATCACTCGCTCAGAATCTACTCCTCTTATCTGTATTGAATGAAAATCATTGACTTGTTTGACCTTATCCAAGAGAGTGATGGGAAAGAAAGGTAAATTTTTGTAAATTTTAGACCTATAAAATATAATGAGAATGAAATTATATTATGGGGATCTGAATAGACCTCCCTAATTTCTTCCCATGTGCTATAATTATTTCAAAGGCCATATAACTACCTAAAATTGCTAGATCTTCTTAGATGGATGTTAAACATAAAAAAATTTAGTTTCCTAATAGTTTATATTACTATTAATGACATGTGGTATGTTACACTTCTTTAAAAATTTGTATTTCATAAAAAAATTACCACTTAATTAGATGACTCAAATGACTCAAAAGATGACCTTACATGATAGAAGACCATTTTAGACAAGAATGAAAAATATGAAACATAATGTTTGAATTCATTAATGACCATGGTATAATTTTTTTATAATCCTAGGATACCATATGAAATTTTTAACTCTATAGGGGTTTTAAATAATTCGACTTGGGGTCAAATTAGTCAACATAAAACTCTCCGCTAATCCATTTATTATAGACATTCTTGGACAGATAGTGAGAAGGCAAAGTGACTACCTAAGTGTGATGGTGAGGAGTGTGACTTTGAGAATCTTGAGGTATATTTTATAGAATATAAGATAAATATGTATTTTTAATTTGTATAACATCCATGAAACACATATTATTGAATAACTCTAGGTCACTTAAGTGGCCAATGTATGAACCAAGCCTAAAGGGATAGTGAAAAGTCATTGCAAATAGTGAAAAACAAGTGTCTATGAGGATTTTATTAATTAAGGGGCACATGATGAATATAAAAAATAGGATTACAAATTATCATTCCATTTTATATGTGTAAAATACTCCTAAGGTGTTTTTTGATAGTCAAGGGGACTCATCATCTAACAAGGCAGTTTCAAGAAGGATAATTGAGGATTCTATTACAACTTTTGGACAATGATGCAATTATAATAGATAGTTATCCATGAAAACTTATTGAAATATTTTATGATTAAATATATTGAATTTTAATTGGTTTCTAATCCTTGACACTAGTACTTTTGAACTTTCCACTTCTCTTCTTCTATCTACTCTCTTATGCTTTATATATGCAAGCTTTCTTGGCTTTGTAATGGATCCACACCTGGTATCACAAAGCCCTATTGGTTTGAATACTATATTTTCCTTTGAAATAAATATTTATAATTTATTTTTTAGTTAATATATTTTTTTCTAAGTTTTTGAAGTAGTGAAAAGTGGAATGACAAGTGATAACTATCTAGTCTTGTGTTATCTTTACTTTTTTATGTTTGGTGTAAGTAGTTCTCCCTCTAACAAGCCATATGAAGTGTAGATAGTGTATTTTTATATATAATTAGTGTATAAAATCAGACCTATTATTTTCTCACCTTCATAAATATGATTCATATCACATACATGTTTGAAACACTTATGTTAGAACAATATAGGATGTTAAAACTAGTATTGTTAGTCATGTTTCATAGTGAAAGTGTATGGTAGTATAGTGGAGATAAATATAATATATCATCTCATTATAATAGGTTAATTTTGTGTTCCTTATATCCATTTTAATCCAAGCAAAAAAGTAGTGTATTTGATAAGCTAATAAAGACTAATCTAGGGAGCTATCCCTTAAACCTAGAGGTTTACCTTTGCTATAGGAAACCCAAAGGCCTAAAGGTAATCCAATGTTTCACTCAACTCCAAGAAGGATAGAGTAACCTATCTAGGGTGAAATATTGAGTGACAAAAATTCAAGATATAGAGTTGAAACTTTCATTTATGGTTGGTTACTTTAGAGACATGAAAGTATTGACTGTAGCTAAAAATACAGTTATAATAGTTATGCATATATCTCAATATTTTTAATGATCCAATGTAAGATTTGAAAAATAAAATGTGTAGGTGAGTTATAAAAAAATTTTACACCTAAAATTTATTTATATAAAATCTATTTGGGTCCTCATTTAATTATGAATATTTGAAAAAATATATGCTCTAATAAAAAATTATTTTGACAAGACTGATTATTTTATATCATAGAAAAAAGAATTTATGACTTGAGGTGATTAATAATTGATTAAATTTGTAGATATGTTGTACAATAAATACATATTTTTCTCATATCCTTTAGTTAATATATTAAATTTATTAATCTAAAACTTATTTTTAATATATTATTATAGAATTATAGTTGATATAATATCATCTTGCCATACAAGTTGAATAATATATGAGTGTCAAAATATTATTATAGATATAGGTGATTTGTGGTTGGTATTTTTATGAATTATTCCCAAAATTAAATGCATTCATGAATATCATAATAAATGACTTATCTTTGTATAAGATTATATATTCAAAATTTGATTTTCAAACTTAGTGAATTTGATATATTAATATTATCCTACTAAATGATAGTAAATAATGAAAAAAATATTAACACATTAAATGTTTGGTAAGAAGGTAAAATATACTTAAAACATTTATTCATCCTTAACTACACTAATTACACTCATGACTTAAATATAATATAATTTATAATGGAACCAAATGGCCTCCTTAGATAAAAGGGAAAAAATATTCTTAAATTATATAAGGATTATTCATTTTACATTATAGGTAACATCCATGCCATTTTGTTTCTATATATCATAAATGTCACTTGCAACCACCTATTATCCTAGTTGTTGAATGAAATTCAAAAAGCTAAAAGTATTGAGTTGTTTACCACAAATGGTCAACTTGAGTCAAAGTTGCTCAAAATTTGTTATTTCCCAAGTCAAATAATATTACCCAAGATGTTCATCTCAAAAATTCAACACTTGTTCAAATGTTTAAGTCAAAATTGAGAAAAATTTATCTATTTTTACTAAGTCATTGTCTTTTAAAATTATGAAATCCTGTCAAACAAGCATCAATATTCTGACAAGTGCCTAGTAAACCATCAGAATCTGATGTGTAAAATGTTGGCTAATTTGACCTCAAGTCAAATTAGGTCAACCCATTGAATATTAAAATTTTTCACAAGGTCTCATAGGTTTAAAAGTGGTCCCATGGTTATTAATGATGTCAAACAATATGTTTTATGTTTGTCATTTTTGTCTATGTTGGTCAAATATCATCTAAGGCTAGCTTTTAAGTCATTTAATGAAATTATATGGTTATACATATAGGTAAAAGGTGTCAATATGAAATGTAAAACCAAAAATGTTAGAAATGGTTAGATAAACTATTGTGAAACTAAAAAATTATAGGTTTATAATCCATCCAAGAAGATCAACTAAAAATAGGAAGTTTTAGGTAGTTGTATGGCCTAAGTGACACACTTAACATGTGGAAAGACTTTAAGAGGGTCCATTTAGATTCACACAAATCATATTTATTCTCAATAATCTTTGATAAATACAAAAATGGTGAAAAATGATCCCTCTCTCTCATCACTCTCTTGGACAAGTCAAAGAAGTCAACCAATTTTCTTTTAGTACAAAAAGGAAAAGATTATTTAAACCAAGTGAACTTGGTGGATGATATCACCCCATTTTTAATTAAATTTCATGCCAATATTCATAGGATTAGGTATCTGTTATCTATGAACAATCGCTAGTATTGTTAGTATCTCAAAACTACCTACACATCCTTGACACCTTAGTTTTCCTTCTCTGTTTGCACTAATTTGAGAAAACCAAGTGGTGTATATGTAATTTTAGAGTATGATAAGATTTTTAATTTGGTTTTAAAAAAATTTTGAATGATTTTTCATAGAGGGAATATCATAATCACTCCTTATACTAGGAATTGAACACAATGATGGTTTATAGAGCATTTTTTGATAGTTACAAGTGAAGCTATGAAGTGAAGATTTGATGAATAACTTGAAATGAAAAATAATCAGTAAAATGTGTATTATAAACATCATTTGGTCATATAGGCATCTGCTTTGAGGTCATAATTCATGTAATTTCTCACTATCATTTGTGGGTAGAATGCATTTTGAGTGTGTATACCTCAAAAGTTTAATGCCAATGATTTGAGATAAAGTCAACTTCTACTCTAACATCTATAATAGGTATCCACCATATTTAAGGCCTATAACATATTCAAGGTTTCCATCATATTCAAAATATGAATATTTTCCAAGATACCACAGTCATATATAGACGGAAACCTTCAAAAATGAAGACACCATAGAGATTTGAGGCATAGAGAAGCTGAGTAGAGGTTTCAAGGTTTTGAGAGGATTATTAGGATGATAAAAGTAGGAATAAGTCATTGAAAAAGACTTTAATATATTTATCAAGTCATCAAAATAGTTATGACCACTTCAATAAAACCTATAGGTGTAGATTGGATTAAAGGGAAGTCTTACCTTAACTTATCTAAAAGATTTTTTCATTCTAGATAGTGGCATTTGTTGGTTTAATACTATGAGGTCTATGTATGAATAATTTTTTCATTATTGTATCTTAGCCTTAGTGTAATGTCTTAACATGAGAGTATGTTTCCATCTCAAGAGAAGATGATGGTATAATGGGTTTTATCTTTTTCAAAATACTATTAGAAACACTCAGTAACTACAGTGCCAAAAAGACCAAAAGTAAACCTGAAGCTTGCAAAATCCTAGAATAATGATGGTAGAGGCATGAGAACATGCTCATAAAGTATAAAATAGATATCCCATAGATGTAATATCCATAGTATCTTCAATATGAAATAATGAGATTGAAACACAATAATTAAACACTAATGAGCACCTACATGAATCTTATGTATTCCTTAGTAAGACACCTACAATTTGATAAAATCACATATTAACTTGTGATAGTGAAATTTATTGGATAAAATATAGAGATATAAGATGGTTATCCATGTTTAATAAAATATCAAATTTATATATCACATATTCATGTGATTCTTAGGTAAAGGAGATAGAGAAATTTAAACTAAAACCTAAACTTACAATCAGTCAAAAACACAACATATAGTCTTCACAATCCTATAAGTCTTTATTGAATAATTTGAATTTTGTAGGGGTCTTGGATCATGAGAAAGTTATGAAACTTAGTATAAATCATCATCATTACCTATCTTAGACTCCCATGGTCTTGGTTTGGCTAGGTAAATAGGGTTAGTGTCTTATATTCTATCTCAAATAGAGGGCAGTTCGTAGTAAAAAGAAAACCTACATGTAGGGCATATCAATGATTAAATAGATGAAGGGGAGATTTTTTTATGATTTTGGAAGATGTGTAAGGATTTAAAAATTTTGGAAAAAGTTTTAAGTGTCACTACATATACTGTATCACCCACATGTGACTATAGACACAATAAAACATAGTTAGGCTTATTAGGACTTGAACTAGGCCTAAAACCTCCAGGTGCCTAAACTCATCCATATGACTATATGATTCTTAAGAAACATTAATTTATTATTTTATAGTGACTCATCTTATCATCCTTTTTCTTCTCAATCAAATCTGGTAGTACCATCATTATTTTATAAACCATTAATATACTCATGACAAACACTATCATCATCATACTTCAAGATTATGCTTCTTAGGATCACCTTTAGGCTATTAGGCCTCTTATTAAAGGACCAAATCTAATAACAATTATTGGAATCACATCCAATAAGATGGGATGGGGTTAATTAGTGTCCTTTAATAATCATTCAATTTCAATTATCATTCATGAAGCATTCATTGAAACACATACATCAACCAATGCATAAACAAGCATCCATATAAGCATAAAACATATGAACACAAGAGATATATGGGAAAACATGAATGGGGATAAAAAAATTAAAACATATATTTTAATAAATTAATCTAATAAATTAATCAATATTTAGTGAGGCACTAACCCCATAAGGAGAACCTACTCCTCACTAGTCAAGCACTAACTCAACCAAGCCTTTACCAAGCACCAACTTGCAAGGAAGATCTAACCCCTTTGGTGAATTAGAAAAATATAAACCACTTGGATCCTATAATAATATTTGGACACATTTTTATCACTCAAATAACTATTATCACCTTATTTTTCTTTTCACACTCTTCTATCTCTGTCAAACTTCGCTAAACTTGCCTCTTACTAGGCGTATTAGGTCAACTAATCTTGTCATCCACATAAAAAACTATGTTATATATTCATCATAGTATATATACCCTATTTTTATGGTCTTCAAGACCTCCAAATACTTCCAAATATACTATTTTATTCACTCATAGGTCTCTTATCTGCTACTTATTCAATTAAGCCTATTATGCCTTATATAAATACAAGTAACTAGCTCGCATACTCTCTTCATTGTAAAAATCACTTTATAAATATATATAAATTATAAAATATAAATAATATCAAGTTACACATATGAAAAACCCACTACATAGGTTGGTCACCACTCATAAGGACCAAAACCATCATTAAGCCTAAAGGAGACATAATGCAATTAGGCCTTCTCAAAGCACATGTTTTACCTTCACCACTGTGGAACATTTTGATCCTCCATAAATGGATGAATCAATTAAAAAATACTTAAATTATACCCCTGAAAATCTCACCTTATTTTCCCAATGCCATTTATCTCATTTCACTCCTTAAACCACACCATTAGGCCTACTCACAATCAGGCCTTCTTACTGCCACAAAGTCTACCAACCAGAACTGAATCACATAACCAATTTTTTAAAATAAAAATATAATTAAATAAAATTTATATAACCTCCATTACCTCATGGTAATCACCATGTGATTTAAACACTACAACACAATACTTAAAGCCTCTAACTCACTCTTGAAACATGCCCACTTAGAACTGCCAACTAGTTTCAAAACCAAGTCATGATAATTTAACCACCAACATCTGCACATGCACTTTACAACAATCCATATGAATTTATAATTTATATATATATATATATATATGTATATATATATATATATGTATATATATATATATGTATATATATATATATATGTATATATATATATATATGTATATATATATATATATGTATATATATATATATATGTATATATATATATATATATATATATATATATATATATATATATATATATATATATATATATATATATATATATATACATCACAGTATTATTTAAACACATTTTAAATTGCCATAATGACTCAATAACATCAATATTACTAACATAAAAAACTACCATAATCCCTAAAAACATAGTCCTAATGAATGTTATTTTCAACTCTTGTATGGATACTTAAAATACCTATACATTAATATTTCTTATGTGACATATATAACATACTTAAATGGATATATCACAATTTTTAGTGTTTCATAGTTCTTATACATCCAAACAAGTTGTTTTGGATTCCATATTTCAAATTATTAAAATGAATCTCAAACTTATATAAATAATTTATACATCATATATATCCAAAAAAACAATATCATGTGAATTGGTTGCTTTAGATAAGAGAAGAGAGTCTCCAAGTCAACACTCCCATTAGCTTACTCAGAACTTCCATTCTTCCTTGAAAACTAGTCACGGTGAACATGACTTAGAACACCTGTAGAATCACTTTCATGAACTTAAAATAAATTTATATGATCCTTAAACAAAATAATATCAACTTAAAATAAATATATTAGTATCTTAGATATCAATATTTGTCTTTACAGACCAATCTCATGTCTTCACTATATACAAACCTCACTATGTTAGAGAAGTCAATTTGAAAGAAAATTTATGCCATACAAAAATAAAATATATAGTTTTGTCCATTATGGATGTGTGTTATATATATTTAAAAATAACCCCATGAATTTTTATCCATCCCTAATCCATAACAACATATTCCTATTCTCATTCTCACTTCTACCTATTTTTTCTCATTATCTGCACTATTGGACTTTTTAGCAATACGTAAACTTACATGATCAATTTAGAATATTTTAGGTCTATAAATTGATTAAAAAACACAATTAAAATTACCAAACTTTTTCATCCAATTATTTTCATTCTTTGACTTGGTAAACTCTATCTACTATACCAAATGTTTTATAAGCAAGTACTTTTATGTGGGCTCTACTTATTAACCTAACAAACCAATGCCACATGGAGGTACTGGAAGAGAAAAATCCATGATAAAAACATTAAAATAGGTCATCCAATCCATTTCCATCCATTTCCATCAAGATCTTCAATATTGGGTCACTATGAGGATTTTATCCCAGTTTCCATTCTTAACATTTATTCATAAAGGTCTACCACTAAAATAGACTTTGAATGCTTGGAAAAAATTTATAGGAGCCTTTTACCTTTCTTCCTAAGATATAAGATTCCTATGAAATACTCACACATACCAATAAGAATAAAAAAGTATCTCTTAGGCTTGGAAACCTTTAAGACTCTACATTCTCTAGAGACCTCAAGATAGTATTTGAAGCATTATTATTAAAGATATGATGGAAATTATTATCACAATATTTAAAACCTTTATACATACTCACCTTTTCAATAATTCCTTGGAAAATTGATCTCATGTCTCAATGGGCCATCACATCTCACTTTTATCTCTAGGTTCTTGATCTGTAAGCCACACTTAGAACTTGAACAATCCTTGAAAACTCTTAAAATAATCTCAACACCTCATAATCATGTCATAAAACCTTGTGCCATGTTCAAAAACTACCAATATTCTTCTCATAAGGCTCAGACTACTCACCTCAACATGTTACCAAGCTTATGCTTTCTCACTAGGTCTTTTCATATAATGACTAAGCCTCAAAACTAACCTTGGAAATATTATAAAGACTTATCTACCTTATGTACATGTTTACATAGTGTAAAACATCTTATCACTTACCTAAGCATACTCACATCACCAAGCTTTAATAATCATGACTTTACGAAGACAATACTAGGCTTCACAAAACACCTTGTCCACATAGACTTGCTTCTTATGAACTTGGTCAATAATGACCTTATCAGAAAAATCACTTCAACATAATCAACACTCTATTTCTAATGATCTCTCATAGCAATATAAAATAACACTACTCATAATCTTGTCACATCAAAATATTGTGCCAGGACCTTATGGATAACTCAAGGTCTCATTAGATCATGTTTAAGCCTTCATGATCACTTACCATGAATATTTACAAGATCAAATCTAGGATATCAATGATATTAAATTAAATTTGACATTAATGAAAAAATCAATTCCTCAATACAATAATAAGAACATACCTCAATTATCTCCCCCATTATCATTGATGGTAAACACTCTAGTAAAATAGATCATTATCATATTCTCAAATTTGTTCTCCCCCAAACTGGACTTTCTCCCAATGTGGTATTTTCTCTCCCTTTGACATTAATGACAAAGGGTCATCTCTGAAAATACTACCATATGATATTTATAACTGAAACATGATTTCTCCCAAACAAGCTCAATCTTCATTTAATCAATCAAACATGAACCTCACTCTCCTTGCTTGATATCTATCAATAATTGAACAAGGAACTCCTTTGACAAGTAATCTCTTTAGTAATGTCAACCATCTTCAAAAACTAGAAACTTGTCTTTGACATGACTGAAATTTTTTTATCATAATTAGAATACTAATTAGGACACCTCACCTTGAAATCCACTTAAGAACCTTAAATTCATCTTGTGCTCATAGAACACTCAATTCTTCATACTTACTCAATGAACCAACTCTACAATCTTCTTATTGGTTATTTATGATCTCACTATGTTTTTCATACTCAAACCATAGTCATTTCCCTTAAACCTCTATGATATATTTATGTAAATAAGACATATGTTCATATTTAATACATGACCCTAAATTCAACCTTATCTAGATAAGATATTTCATTCTTCATGATAAATACCATTAAGCACCTATACATGCAACATTCATCAAATTCTATCAAAACTGCTATGGTATATCAAACCTTTGAGTAAGAGTACACTGATCAACCTTTTACTTCACACATTTTGTCAAGGAATTCATAAACTATCCACATGTATTACATGATCCTAATGTCACCTTGATATTCACCAAGATCACTCAAATCTACATGATTTATTTCAAGACACTCCATCTGATGTTTATTGAACTCCATAAGTATTTACAAGTTCATTTACTTCATGAAAGATCTTCTAGGTATTTTTCACACATAAAATGAACTATCAGATCTAGTTAAAATTATAATAATGAGATACATGGAATAAGGAATACCATCCAATACATAAACCACCATTTATAATGATCTAAAGTGGTTCTAATCCCTTTATAAGTCATGAATCCATCTCATCTAATGACATAAGCATGAATAATATCCATCTTTCCTTCTTTTTTCAAACATACATCATGTCCTCAATCTTGTCAATAACAACCAATATGTTTCTATGTCTTTGTATACCTTATTGGCACAATACACCTAATCTAGGAACATAAACTAGAATGGTTTGATCAAGTCATCATACAGATAATTTCAAACTCATTTCTTACAATCATACCTCCAATATACTATTGTCTGAACTTTGGCCATGAATATCAAAAAGAACACAAAACTCCCCCTAGGCTGATAATTTCTCTCAATAACTCTTGATAACTAACCATCTTCAACAACTTTACACTTTTCAGCATAGATATCTTCATATACATTGTTACAAGGGCTATAATGAGGTTCTACAAGACATCTTGATGTGTTGACATGTTCCATGCATGTTATGAACTCAATACAAAATTATCCAAGTAGATATGAGATACTTGGACCTATACCTTTATCTCAACATGTATTTAATGTTTTCCTAGATTTGACTATCTACTTAGGCTTGACCTTTGACTTGTCTTCTACATAGTCCTTCTTAGATAGAAAATAACACTTTTGACATTCTTTCAAATTTGAATTATGTCCTATAGTAACACATATCTCACCTTGGTTTATAAGTAGATCATGACTCATCTTGTCATCCTAATTCTTCTTAGTTAAATCTACTAGTACCATAATTATTTGATAAACCATCATTACACTCTTGATAAACATTGTCATCATCATACTTCAAGATTATGCTTCTTAGGATCACCTTTAGGCTATTAGGCCTCTTATCAAAGGACCGCCTCTGATACCAATTATTTTAAGCACATAGATTGAGTGGGTGTGAATTAGTGGACTTAAAATAATCATTCACTTTCATTTATCATTCATTCAACCACATACATCAACCAATGCATAAATAAGCATCCACATATGCAGACAACATATGAACACAATAGATATGTGGGAAACCCTTGAGGGGGATAAAATATACTAAAACATAGATTGTAATATAATATTATATGTAATTAATCAATATTTAGTTAGGAAATAACACCATAAGGAGAACTAGCTCCTCACTATATCAAGCACCAACTTAACTATGCCTTTAACAAGCACTAACTTGTAAGAAGGCACCAAACCCCTAGGTGACTCAGTACCAAATCAACTACCTAGAACATATAATCACATTTGGACAGCTATTACTCACTCAAATAATGATGATAGCCTTATTTTCTCTTCAGACTCTTTTATCTCTCTCAAATAGGTTATTAGGCATCTTGACTGAACTTGCCTTTTAATAGGCTTATTAGGTCAACTGACCTTGTCATCCATAAGCAACAACTCTATTATATATTCATCAAAGTGTCTCTCCCCTCTTTTGATGGTCTTCAAGACCTCATACTCCTTATTAATGTTCCCTTTTATTCACTTATATGTCTCTTCTCTATTGCTTATTCAATTAGGTCTATTATTCCTTGTATAAATACAAGTCACTAGCTCACATATTGTATTACACAAATTCAAATCCATATGCATCCATATCATCATCATCATCATCATGCCTCTAAAAGTCATATTCAGGCTTAAGAACTATTCCATAAAATATACTTACTAGGAATCATACCACTTTGAGATCTTCAAGACACCTTATGTATCTCATAATTCATCTACAAATGTCTGAGATAGATTCCACAACATCTCCCATCATTCTATTTTGACCAAGACTTCTCAAACCATATAGGTCTCTTGACAAGACTGAACTAGTCATGTCTTCACCAAGATAATACTAGAATTCACAAAACACCTTGTCAATAAAGACTTACTTCTTATGAATGTGGTCAACAATGACCTTATCACAGTAAGTACTTCAACACGATCAACACTCTCTTTTTTATGATCTCTCATATCAATACAAAACAACACTACTCATAAGTTTGTCACATCATAAAATTATGTCAAGACATTATGTACAACTCATGGACCTATTATATCATGATTAAGCCATCATGATCACTTACCATGAATATTCATAACATAACCTTTGGGATATCAATGGAATTTAATTATCTTTGACATCAATCACAACATCAATTCTTTAATATAATAATAGAAATATACCTCAATAGTTCTCCCTCTAACAGGTCACATGAAGTGAAACTAGTGAATTTATCTATCTTTAAGTGTAATGAGTAACATTAATTTTAAAAATTTCACCTCTTGTTCACTCACCTTGAGAATTACAATGCATATCACCTCCATGTTTGAAACACTTATGATAGAGCAATCTAGGATGTTGAGACTAGTATTGTGAGTCATGTTTCATAGTGCAAGTCTATGGTAGTATAGTGGATATCAAACTAGTGTATCAACTCATTATCATAGGTTAATTTTGTGTTCATTTTATCCCTTTTCATCCAAGAAAACAAGTAGTTTAGGTAATAATCTATTAAATACTAGTCTAGGGAGTTATCTCTTAAACCTAGAGGTTTCCCTCTACTACAAGCAACCCATAGGCCTAGATGTAATACAATGTTTCACTCAATTTAGATAAGGATTGAAAAAATCCTTTAGGGTGAAATATTGAGTGAAAATAGTTTTAACATGCTCAATGGGACTATAATCTCAAGTACATCTTGTCAAGGTAAATGCTAGTCTTAATAACATTAAAGTTGCATATGTGTGTTCTACTTAGAATTTTGTGACTCCAATGAAGGTAATATTTTGTTAGAGATAAATTTTCATCATTCCTTTGTTCATACTTCATTTCTTTACTAGGTCAACTACTAGTAGAGGTAACAATCCTATAAATCCATTTCTTCAACCTAAACTTCCTTTTGAATTTAAACACCCTCATCCTATCTTGACATTTTAAGAACAATAAGAATTTGAAATCGAAGAAGATCAAGTGAGTGAAGAATAACTTAATGAAAACATGGATAGGAAACATGGTTTCCTAACCTTTAATACTAAAAATCCTAGACACGCCAATACACATAATGATATCCATCCTAATGCCACTAAGATTGTTCCCACTTTTAATGGGGAAGGTCCTATCATCCCAAGTGTGTACATTAGGGACATTTCTAATATATGCAACTTCCATAATGTAATTGATGTTAACACTGAAGTTAGGCTACTTACCATGTATCTTAGGGGAAAAACCCTTGATTGGTATAGGACATTTATGGGAGGATTTATCACCACTTCAAATGAGTTTGGATTGTTTTTGACCCAAAGGTTTGAGGACAAAAATGATCACACTTCACTCATTTATTAGCTAAATGTGATTTAAAGAGGTCATAAATAAACTATGCATGACTTAAATGAGATGTTTCAAAGGACATGGTATAGGCTTCCCACTCCCATGAGACCCCATTTAAGTCTTTTTTTCCCTACATATCTAAGGGCTATTGGGACTAATATAGCCATCATTTTTTAGTCCATGGGTGGATATACTTTTCCTAAAGCCTATGGCATAGCCATTAAAGCTAAGAATTGTTTAATAAAAGATGGTATATTCCATCCAAAAATATCTATGCCCATTCTACCTAACACATGTTATACTTCTCCAAGTCTTTCTCTAATTATAGTTTCAAACAACAAGACTAGAGCTAACCCAATAAGTCATAAGATACCATTGATTTGGATGCAAAATTCAAGGCCTTACAAACTCAAGTTAGGAAATTAAATTTACAATTTGGAGTTCAACCAAACCCATAAACCTATACTACATAATAAATTATGTCTCCAACTCAAAAATATGGTCAAGGGAAGGAAGAAGGATAACATAACTTTAATAGTCCACCTAATTCATATAATCCATCCTCTACTTCTAATGCAAGAGCCATGGTTCTAGTCCATAGTAACTTGGTTCAAGGAGAAGAATGATAGCCTCAAGGAAATTATAAGGATGTCATTGATGGTCATGGACAAGTATTTATATCTCAAGAATTAAATCAAGAAATAACTAGTCCTCAATTGATATAAAAATATGATAACTTCATGCAAACATAAACAAATGAAGGATACCAAACCCAAAGAGTGAGCTTGAAAACCTTTCAAGTAGAAGACACATTTGTACTAAAAAAAGGAACATAAATTGTATCCAATATATTATAAAAGAGTAAATATTTGGTAGATGTTCATGGTGTTGAAAAAATTCCAAAAAACCCTCATACAAGGCAACAAGGTGTGAATGTAAGTGTGGAAGTCCATACAACTTTTGCACCTATTCAAAATAATAATGTAGGAAGGATGACTCAAACTAATTAATTATATCAAGATTAAGGCACTTATTTACCTTCAAGCATATAATAAAAATTTAGTTTTCATTCTTTGAATATCATTTATTCCTTGAATAATGCTAAGACTAATCTCTCTCTTTGGGAAAAGATCCACATTCCTGGTCAAAAGGAGCTACTTCAAGAGAAACTATCTGAAATCCACATCATCCCTAAAAAATAAAGACATGGAGATGTGTCCCTTAGTAATTCTCATACTCAAATTTTTTAACCCTCTACAAAATCTAAAAACCCCCACCCTTCTACCTTACTTTCATTATGGGAGAAAAACAAGTCCATAATTACATTATGGATAATGGGGTAAGTACATAAGTTATGCCCCAACTTGTGGAAGATAAGTTTGAATTGAAATATGATACATATATAAATTTAGTGTTATAAATTAATGGGAAACTATCTAAGTCATTAAGGATCATAAAGGGTTTGAGCATTTTCTTGCTTGACTGTGCAAGCTTCCCAATCTTTCAAGACATAGTGGTGATTGATCTGCTTGCTCAATTTACTATTTGTTTATCAAGGTATTTCACTACCAATGTAAGAGGATATATATAAGATTATTTGTTCCTATTAGATTTAAAAATAAGGTATAGAAAAAAATTAACTATTATAACACATCCATTGGTTAAGTTTCATATTGACCCATATGTGGAAGCAAGAACTAATCTGAATTGTACCATCAATGATCAAGAAGAGTATGCTATGGATGATGGGGAAAATTAAAAACTTTAATTTATCTCTAATATTTTACTATATGAGTATGGTGATAATACTTATGTATATTATACATATACTTTCATTAAAGAAACATACCTTGGCACATACATCATCCATGATGAAGGTGATAAACATTATATGGTAGGTATTGATAATCCTTTTCATCAAGTTGTTGATGGTAATTACCTTATTCATATACATGATGATGATTGTTTCAAAATTATGGTAAATTAGGATAATGAGGAAAAAAATTCAATTCTAACTTCCCAAGATAGAGGCGTCCTTGAATGTGACAACCATGAAGATGAAGATGATCTATGGAAACAATTCCATGTCACACTTTAAGAGTTTGAACAACTAAGGAAGTTAACTCCCATTCCTAGTAAGCATGAATTTGATAGTAATGTTATTTATGGATGTTATAAACATGAATGGGAGTGTATTACTAATAATAACAATGAGTGTCAAACTACTTTAAAAAAGGCTATACTCATGGAGGAATCTAATGAGGCTAATGTAGAAATGTGTGTGGTTGAGGAGCAATATAAACCTTAGCCTAGTGTTGAATAAATCCCAGACATGTTGAAATATCAAGAAGATAATATTAATAATTTTAAACATCAATTTCATCATGTTATAGAATAAGGTAAAGTTGATACAACTTTCATGCTTCCCAAGAAGCAAAATGAAGAACATCAAATGAGCATGAGAGAAGGCAAGTTAGATACAAAGTCAAGCAAATATTTAAGAGATATATATGGAGTGTTCTTTAGAATTCAAAATTACAAACCTAATACTAACATAAGATCCAAATATCTTAAGTCATTTTACTACCTCCATAAGTGACTATTCAAAAATAAGCATGCATCATATGAAGGTTTCTTTTCATGGAACAATAGTTGTGCTAGGAGAATTGTATTTGACCCTAGTTGAAGAAATGATGAATGTGTTCTTCACCTTAAGTTTTTTATGTCTTATAAATATTATGATAAGTGTTCTATTTTTAGTTGTTGAGTGTGTTTTGCATAAGTTTACATGAGAACACACGTGTGGTTGCTTTGGAGTCTTGTCCCATGTGTCTATTTTAGGTTATATTTGGTGTAGTTGGCTATCCTTTTAGAGGAATTTTAGGGTCAAGTATAGTGTATAGGTGACTCCATATCCCAATTGATAGGATAAGGCTACTTGACCTTAGCACAATAGGATTTTTACCCCTAAGAAATTGCGAAAATGTTGACTAATTTAACCCCAAGTCAAATTGGATTAACCCATTGAATATTAAATTTTTTTAGAGGGTTTCTTATGTTGAAAATTGGTCCCATGGTCATTAATAAGGTCAAACAATATGTTTTATCTTTGTAATTTTTGTCTAAGTTGGTCTTATGTCATGTAAGGCCACATTTTGAGTCATTTAATGGAATTTTTTAGTTTTTCATGAAAGACAAAGGTGTCAAGATGAAATGTAACATCAAAACTTCTAGTAATCATCATAGAAACTATTTTGAAACTCAAAAATTATGCATTCAACATCCATCTAAGAAGATCAACTAAAAATAGGAAGTATAAGGTAGTTTTTCGGCCTAAGTGACACACTTGGAATGTGGAAAAACTTTAAGAGGGCCATTTTAGATCCTCAAAACTAATATCCATGTTCAAGAATCTTTGATAACTCTAAAAATTATGAAAACCAATCCCTCTTTCTCATCATTCTCTTAGACAAGTCAAATAAGTCAACCATTATTATTCATTATGGATAGGAGGAGTAGAGTTTAAGAGAGTGTACTTGGTGAGTGATATTAATCCATTTATGTTTCTATTTCATGGAAATAGTCACAGGATTGGTGATCTATGCTCTATGAATAATCTCTAAGATTGTTAGCATCTCAAAATTTCCTACACATCCCCAACACCTTAGTTTTCCTTCTTTATTTGCATTCATTTCATCACACTAGGTAATGTATGTGTACTTTCATAGTATGATAATATTTTTCATTTGGTTTTCAAATTCGTTTGCATAAATTTTCTTGGAGGGATGATTAGAATCATTCCTTGTACTAGGAAATGAACATAGATGTTTTTAAAGTTACAAGTGAAGGTATGAAGTGAATATTTGAATAACAACTTAAAATGAACAATCCTCAATAAAATTTGTCTTCAAAACCTTAGTTGATCATGTGGGAATTTGGTTTAAGTTCATAATGGACCTAGTTTCTCTTTCTCATATGTAGGTAGTATGAATTTTGGGTGTGTATATTGCAAAAGTTAAATTTTAATGATTTGAGAGAAAGTCAAGGTGTACTCCAAGCTATGAAATATGTATCTACCATATTTAAGGCCTATAAAGTATTCAAGTTTTCCATCATATCAAATAATGGGACTAGTTTCCAAGATAGTGAAATGATTTACCACAATCACATTTAGATGGAAACCTATAGCAATGAATACACCATAGAGGTTTGATGAATTGAGAAATTGAGAATAGGTTTAAAGATTTTGAGAGGATTCTATGGATGATAAAAATAGAACTGAGTCATTGAAAAATAATTAAATGGATTTATCAAGTCATCAACATAGTTATGACCACTTCAAGCAAAGCTATAAGTCTAAAGCTAGAGAAAGTGGCTTAAAGGGAAGTCTTATCTTAACTTCTCTAAAAGATTTTTTTTCCAGACACTGGTATATGATGGTTGAATCCTATGAGGTCTATGTGAGATTAATGTTTTCATTCTTGTAGCTTAGACATAAATTTAATGTATGAGTATGAGAGGAGGTTGCTAGCTCAGGAGAAGATGATGGTATAATGGATTTCAACTCAATCAAAATCTTATTAAAACACTTAGTAATTATAGTGCAAAAATGACCAAAAGTAAACTTGGAACTTGCAAACTCCTAGCACAATGATGGTAGAGGCATGATAATAGGGTCACAAATAAAAAAGATATCTCCCATAGATGGAATGGAAATAATGACTTCAGTATGGAACCAAGAGAGAGAAATAAAATACTCAATCACTAATGAGCACTTATAGGAATCCTTTGTATTCCTTAGTAAGATACCTATAGTCTAATACAATCATGGATTAACTTGTGCTTTTGAAAGGTCTTGGCTAACATAGAGAGATATAGGATGGATATCCATGTTTAATATAATATCATAGTGATATATCATATCCTCATGTGATTATTAAGAAAATGAGATGGATAATTTTGAACTAAAACCTCAACCTATAGTCATTTAAAAACACTACATACAGTCCTCACAGTCCTATAATCATGTCTTGAAGAATTTGAAGTTTTGAGGGGTCTTGGAGCATGACCAAGTTATTTACCTTAGTACAAAGCACCATCATGACCTATATTATAGTCCTATGGTCTCATTTTGGATAGGTAAATATGTGAAGTGTCCTATGTTATATCTCAAATAGAGGGCACTTCATAGTCAAATCAAACCTACAGGTAGGGCATATGAATGATGAAATGGATGAAGGATAGAATTTTGAATGATTGTGGAAGATGTACAAGGTTATAATAAAGGTGAAAAAAGTTATAAGAGTTTTTACATGCACTAGATAACCCATAGATGAATATATACACAATCAACCATAGTTGTGCCTATTAGGCCTATAAATAAGCCTAAAACCTACATGTGCCTAAACTCATCCATATGACTATATGATTATAACAAGACATGTGATAAATTAAATAGGAAGATTGAGTGTTTAATGGATACACCATCTTGGAGAGAGTATAATTAAATTTTTCATTTTGACCTAAACCTCTCTCAATGGTTTGTAGACTATATTTAAGAGCTCAAGAGGCCATTTTTTTATTCATACTTATACAAACGAGCTGATTTAGACCTAAAAAAATTAGGGATAGTTGAGGGGGGTTGTATACTCCAACATTGATGAATTTTTTCAAGGTTTGAATGTATAACCTTTATAAACCAATGTTAAGAAGCTAAGAGACATCAAATTTTCCTAAAACCCTCTCAAAAAATTGATGGAGATGAAATAAATGAAGATGCATCTAGAAGGGGTAAAATGTCCATGAAAATGTATTGGACATGTTTATAACAATCCCAACATCCTTGACACCTAATTTATCCATACTGTCACTTGTATGGATAGACTTAATTCTAGGTTCTCTATAGGTTTTAATGTGTTTCATAGATATAGAAATGGGTTGATGACTAAATATCACTATGAAAGGTATTTAAGCACTTTTCGTAAATCCCTACACTCATCCCTCACCTTATAAAATCATGGAAACCTCTTTTCTAATCCATTCATTATTGGTAGTCTTGGACAGATAGTGAGAATGCAAAGTGACTTCCTAAATGTGATGGTGAAGAGAGTAAATTTGAGTCCTTTGAGGTCTATTTGAAATACCAAAGGATAAATGTGACTTGTACATTTGTATAAAACCCCTAAAATGCATCTCCTTGAATAAATACATGTATCTTAAGTGATAAATATGTGAATCATGCCTAAAGGGATTATGAACAATGTATACACATAATATTTTCAAACTTTTATTTATTACTAACACTTCATAGCTTACAGAAACATATTGAGTCTCAATCTCTTTGAGTGCATACCTTGAGGGGTATACTGGGAAAGGGTTGGTGAGACCATCAGTGATTCATAAGATTGTGATTATTTTTACCACTTGCCATCCATACTCTAGCATCTTGAAACCATTAAACCCAAGCTTATTCTTCTTAGTTCTACCTATTCCTATTATTTGCTATGTTTTATCCTGCATTTCTTACCTTAATATCCTTTTAACCTATCAATTATGATAGGTCAACCAAGGTGACATAGCACATTTTAGGGACTT
The DNA here is from genome assembly GCA_037957365.1 of Torreya grandis. Taxonomy (NCBI): domain Eukaryota; kingdom Viridiplantae; phylum Streptophyta; class Pinopsida; order Cupressales; family Taxaceae; genus Torreya; species Torreya grandis. Next base: position 746,224 of record JARHVA010005221.1, on the reverse strand, counting down.
TCTCTCTCTTTTGGTTTGTTGGCCTCTTGGCTAACATAGCATAGACCTAGAGAGTTAACCCCAAAAATGTGCTAGGTTGACTAGTTGACCTAACATAGTTGACATTCCCCAAATATTTTGGGGAAAGATAATACCATATATAAGGCCATTCCTTACCATTTCATAAGAGTGAATAATTAAGTGAATAAGTACAAATTAACATCTGCTTATTGACCATTCTACTTAAGGAATAAAGCTTTCAAGTTCAATAATTTCTTTAGAGATCTGATATCATCTTATGGATAAGTTTTTTAGATGCTTGGATAGGTTGTGTAGCCTAGAGATAATTTATCTTAGTCATTCTTACATACAATGACAATCTCTTGTGAAACACCTTGGCCAAGGGGGAGATTGAGGCTTGATGGGTTCATCTTTAAAGGTAAGTATTCTAAACTTTATTCCTCCTTGTATGAGTATATAAATAGAGCATTTATAATCATCTCTTCCATGTATTAGGATTTTGTATACATTGATGTGAGTATATGTATTCTATACATGTTTAGTTTAGTTATTTAATTATTTTACTTCTAACCCCCACTTTGTGCACAGGATTTGGTGCACACTATATTAGATTTACTTTTCTTGTTATTAGATTTGTGAAATATTAAATCATTTGACTCTTTTATGGTTGTTATGTGATTATGTTAGACTATAGGTTTTGGAAACCTATCTCACATGGTGTGTTGTGACATGTAATCCCCTAATTAGGTATAGAATATCCTCAGTCATGCTCCCACTTAAAAATTGTATGTTCCCTAATCAAAAGTGTAGGTGTGCTCTATCCCATTTGATCCAAGATTGATTTATGGACATGATGCATTTTTATTGCATATATTCTAGTGAACCCAACATGAAACTAACCCTTTCATGATTTATTTTACTTATTTCATTTCTATTAATCATTATTTTTATCATATCTTTATTATGCTAGATTGACCCTATTGACCTAGTTATTTATCTCTATGCATAGGTTTGTAGGAATAGGTCACTAGCTTGACTAGCTCAACTCAGTATAGGTTTTGGATCTTGAAAACTCCTATTTATATAATTACATCAACCAGCTTGACCTAGTACAAAATTTTTAGGTTTTCAAACTTCTTGTTCAGCCTACCAGTTTGACCAGGTTGACCTAGTGCATTTTTAGCACGTTTTCATCAAGTTCTTGTATTGCTTGATCAACTTGACACTTTTTGTAGGTTTTTGCAATTTTTTCCAATGTTCTTAATAAATAATCTTTTCTTTTTTCATCTCTAAACCATTTAGGTCAATTTTTATTCTTTTGTATCTTTATATTTTTGTAAATTTTTTTCACATTTTGCAATCTTTAAAACTACCCCTACAAGTCAACTAGGTTGACCTTATGGACCTAGTTCTATTTTCTATGCTTTATGAAATAACTAGGTTGACCTAACTAACCTAGTTCACTTTTAGACTTTGTTTCAATAGTACAAGTTCAAACTTATCTACCCTATTTTATATGATTATCCATATAATTTCTCAACTATACCTTTTAAAATTAACCATATATGTTAATCACATATTTCTTTTAAGTTGTTTGCATGCTTAGAATAACTCACATAATCTAATTAGGGGATTTTCAATTAATTTCTTAGTTTTCATATTTATATTCTTTTGCACACATAACCAAATCATATAAACATTAAAAAACATTTAAAAATTTGACTACCTAGGCCAACCTACTTGGATTTCATCACCAAGTGGTAAGCCAACTTGATGCTCTAGTCAAGTATAAATCATGTTTAATGGTATATTTTGGCTAATCACTTATTACCCTTATTTCTATAGTGTGTGATATGAGGGGGTAGGCCCCAATACCAATCCTGTATCATTGCCACTATAGTCCCTCTCATCCTAAACTTACACAAAACTATCCTTATATTGTTATCTAGTACCTTGCTTATAGTCAATCTCTCTTTACACTTAAATCATTTTTAATAATCTAATTAACATTATAGGTTGACCAAGTAGCTAGTTTTACTTTCAAGTTGTTTGCTTGCTCTTTGATCAATTGTGTGTACAAAATCTTGCATTATCCCACATTAGTGAAATATTTTGATTTGTATGAATTAATTAGATTGACTAGTGTCAATTAAATTGACTATTTGTTTCCTTTTTAGTACTTACTAATTTCTTACATTACTTGAATTATCTTACTTTAATTCATAACTTGTTATCAACTTTATTTTCTTCCCTATCTATTGTACTTGTTCGACCTTATCAACCCTATATCATTTTTAGCCCTTGTATACTATGATAGGTTAACCTAGTTAACCTAGTACTATTTATACCATCTTTACCTTTTTCCACCAGTCATTGTTCACTAAACTGGGTTAATATTGTGGACCCTATATAATTTTATAGTCATTGTTTTACATTAGGTCAACCTAGTGTTGTTATCACTCACTTTTTGATTCTTTACTTTCTCATCTTGATTCTCTTTATTTTATCATGGAATTTCTATTTGGTGAAAACATTAAATTTTATTTAATAAACATGATGGAATTTACCAATCCTAATAGGGTCTCCCATAGACAAAGTAGGGTTCCTTTCATGAATTCTAGTAATGTTTATATTGCAACCCACATGATGAACTATGAGACCCATCCTCATAACCCTTTGCATAAAAACCCTACTCTTCTCTTAGAGGATCAGATTGATTTAGAGTATACTCCTGAAATGCTTTTATTTATCATGGAATTTCCTCAACATAGAGGGAAGGATCCTTCTACCATCTATAACCTCATGATTAACCATCAATTTGAAGAACCTCATTCTTCTACTCCCACTTTCTCAATTGGATTTGGGGATACTGATTTATTTTCTTCTCAACCTCTTCCTTATATCTTGAGTTAGGAATCTAGAGTTTCACTATCGGTAAAACCTACATTCTTACTATTGTAAATTAGCTATTTATAAAATAGCTAATATTTGTTAATGCGTTATTATATTTGGAGAGTTTTTTTAAAAACTCTTATATATTTATAGTTGTTATAGGCCTCCTAAATAATAACATAAAACCAAGCCTATATAATTTGTATTGTGTTGAAAACGAAAGTGATAAAATGTAGCATTAGTATTATCTTGTGTATTTATTTTGTGCAAATATGGGCATGTGATTTAATTTGGTACCATAGACAAAGATTATTAATAGAAGAATAAATCATTGGGAGGGGAAATTATTATTTTAGTCTTTCCCTGAGTAATGGTAATTGGAAAGATATATGCAGTTTTGTGATTATGAGGAGGTGAAAATCCTATTGTTTTTTTGTTATCAATTTATATAGTAAAGCATTATGTTTGAAAAGCATGACAAATAATCCCACACATCACTATAGAAATGTGTTTCATTATTGTTATAAGTGCATTTTCTATCTCTTAGAGTCTTTACTAATTATATCATGAACTCACCCTATGTTTTATGATGTTCTTTGAGTCGCTGTAAAGGTGTAGCTCTTGGGCATAACCTATACACATGTGGGTATGATGTAGTATTCAAATACTTGTGTTCAAATCCTTCTCATCATGCATAATTTCATGTAAATTAGATGTTTAGGATCAAGTTATATGGAGATTAATGGTAAAGAATGGTTTGATGATGAGGAGATTTGAATATTTTATAGTTTAACCTACATTCATTTTTTAATCATGAAATTTTGTGTTTGAGTCTTTATCATGCGGTTTATACATAATTTTTGATAGAGAAGCGATCCCACTATATAACCTATTCCATGCCTGCATTACTAAAAAATAGTCAAAGATATTAATTAATGTGAGGTTTAATCAATGCCTTTTGCCTCGATGGTGACTCCAAAACTCTAATCTCCACATGTTTTTAAGTCATCTCCAGTCATCACATCTTTGCCACATCTTCAAATTGAGTTGTGTCTCCAAATTATCCAAGATCACTTTGACATGACATCCTTAAAATTTCACATAAGATTTTCTTAGTCCAACACATCTCATGGTTTGGTTTTTATGTTTACCATTTAAGTATTGAAGTTTATTTATTCTCAAAATCTTAGTTATTAGTTTTTTAATATTCTAAATTGTTATGATTTTGTATTTCAAAAACAAAATGAGTTGAGTGTAAGCACTAAGAGTCCTGATTTTAAGTTGAATGTCAAAGTCATTATAAAATAGTGTATTATCTTTATTGTCCAAAATAAGAGTGTGTGTATTTTTATTTGTGTCAAAATTCAAGTTCAAACTCTTTTTTAGGTGAAATTATCTTCACGGATCTATCTATTTGAGCTATATAATGAAGGCTAGAGGCAATAGAGGTAAGAGGTCTTTTAACGGCCTCTCATTAGTCACCAATGATGATAATGCACCAATATACATATGTAGTGTGTTTTCAATTTTTTTGTGTGTTTAATTTTAGTAGTGTGAAATTTACGGATACTAAAGCATAATTTTATTAGAGAGTAGATGAAAATAGATATCCTCTAACTATGATGATCCTCTACCTACTATAATTCATTGGAAGATGGTAAAATAGGTGAATACATTCACCAGTATTGGTGACCATGTGCAACAAGATCTGATTAGTATTAAGTAGTATAGTATAATTTGCTTTTTAGTGTTCCTATGGAAATTTCACATTATGAGGGGAACATATCTTCAATGTTCCATTTAAATTTTACGCTGAATCAGCTAAAGTCAAGGGTAGCTTATAGTGGCAGTGGTAGTTTCCTTTGTTCAAGATTGAGTAGCAATGATCGACAATAATGGCTACAATTGAGAACATTATGTTCTCATAGATTTAATGTGATATATTTTTTAGTGTGAGTTTTATTATTTATATTTGTGATATTTAGGTTATTTCCTATATACATCCGTGATGTAAAAGCATATTGGCAAATAAAATCATCAATGTAAGTCAATTTATAGATCTTGAAAGGGTTTGTGGGAGGATCCAAAAAATTAAATGAGGTGGATAGTTGATGGGTCCTGTTCACATCAAGGTTTGTGGTAAACCTCTAAAACCATGGGAGGAGTGAGCCTCTCTTTTTATCAAGGTCATGATCCAAATAGGGTATGATACAAGGGGTGAACATAATACAAATAAGTGTGTGAATGTTTTGCTGCCATGTTCACTCTAAGGGGGGAACATTCTAGTGTTTCACTATGGGTAAAAACTACATTTTTACTATTACAAATTAGTTGTTTATAAAATAACTAATATTTCTTAGTGTGTTATTATATTTGGAGAGTTGTTTAAACAATTCTCATATAGTTATAGTTGTTATAGGCCTCCTAAATAAAGGGATAAAACCAAGCCTATATAATTTGTATTGTGTTGAGTATGAAAATGATAAAATGTAGCATTATTATTATCCTATATATTTAATCTATGAAAATATGGGCATGTGATTTCATCTTGACCCCTTATTATGTCATGACATCTTCTTCTTTTACTTTTTTTTACCTCCATGCCTAGTATTAAAACTAACATGGTAGGTTCTAAATCTAGTGAGCCTCTCAAAATATCCACTATCCTTAATCTTCCCACTGGTTCATCATTTGACACCCAAGGCACTCATGATTTTATTGATTCTTCCTCTCAACTATTTACTAGTTCATTTTTTTCTTCATAAGAAATTTTTTCCACTAGTGCCTCAAATTATCATATATATTCTCAAGCACATATCAATGATAATAGTTGTATCCAAACCACTAACACCAACACAAAAAACAATACTACTTCTACTAATAACACTAATCAAACTCATCAACTATTGTTAGAAACTCTCAATAAAATAAAAACATTCTAAGCTTATAATATGAATCAAATGATGTGAATTAAAAACCACCTTCTTAATCTTCAATCCAATCCTCAACTAATGACTTGGGTCACACATAACCAAAGTGTTCCTCCTCTCCCTCTTGAATATTCTCAAGGTAGTCTCATTCCTCAACCTCCGTTAGTCAACAAAGTCATCAAGCATTTACAAAATGAATCTCTTACCACCCAAATTGATATCATTGACATTAGAGATATAACACCTATAATTTCTTACAATGGATCAACCAATCCTACCCTTCACCTCAAGACATTTTGAAATATTTACAAGGATTGGATCAAGTTAAATACCTTTATTACTACTAAACTCTTAGCTAAAACCCTCACAAGTGATGCATTGGATTGCTAAAATAAAATTAAAACATACTTTATCACTAGTTTGGAAGACTTATTAAATGATTTAGTTCAAGAATTCAAACTATTGATCTTCTTGTTAACACTTTGGCCTATTTCAATAATTATAAACAAAATGAAAATGAAACTGCCTAAGCCTTTAGATGGAAGACTTTGCCAAATAAATGTGAACATAACATGTTGGATGATAATCTATTTCATATCTTTATAAATGTTTAATTCCCTAAATTACAATATCAAGTCCATACCCTTTCTCTATTTACCTTGGAGGAAGCTATCGATTAAATCAAAAGACAAGATTTCCTCATGCATCAATTTGAACCACCCCAACCTTTTGTGGAGCATCACCTATTAATAAATAACAACAAACACAATATTATTAATGATTGTGTTACCAATTCATGTGACACCATTCACAATGTTCAAGATGTCATTCCTCCTCCTTCTTCTAACTAGTTCCTTCTCAACAATACACTAATCCTCATTATTCACAAAATAACATTAATGTCCATAAACATTTATCCTAATATAAATTTATTAAACATCTACCCAAGCCTATTACATGATATGTTGACCCTAATTGACCTATCAAACCATGGTATGATCCTAATAAGTTTTGTTGGTTTCATGCTAGCTAGGCTCACTCTCATGAGACTTGTAGACAACTTCGCAATTTAGCCATGAACTTTCTTCTTGGCCCAGATTTCAATTATGATTCCATTATTCATAAGCATAAACAAACCTATGATATTGCTTTCAAATACTATAAATCACATTGTAAAACTCAATCCTTAAATCATGCAAATGCTCATTTAGTTATCTATAAATGCCCCTTATCTAATCATCAACCAATCCAAGAAAGTCAAGACAAGCCCACTTCTTCCACCAAAAATGTAGAAAGTGTTGTTGAAAAAATTTATAAAGAGAATGTGGTTATCATGAAAAATATGTGAAGAGTGGTGGATTTCATTGCTTCACAAACTATTTACACTCTTCCTTCCCATAAGACATATTGTGTTATCCAAGATTCTTCTCCAAATCATTTAAATGAGTTAGGGAAAGAAGATATTATTTCTTATGATGATCCAGTTTATGATTCTCCCTTGGATGACACATATCATACTATTTATACTTCTCTCCCATCATCTTCCAATACTCATGAAAATCCAACTTATACTAACACTTTTTATTTCAAATCTCAAGATCAATTTAAACCAACTACTTCTTCATCACCAAACAATTTACAACCTTCCCCTCAACCTTCTCATTCTTATCAACATAAGTTTCTCTTATCAACATAAGTTTCTCTTATCAACATAAGTTTCAATGCTCTTGAAATACACATTCTAAAGACCTTATTAATCATTATGAACCTATATATAATAATATCATTATGGATTATGATGAGTGGGATCCCATTGCAAAACTTACTAATCTCCCATCCTAAATACCTTTCCTTGAACTCATGAGGACATCTCCACATCATAGAGACCACATCATGTAACTCTTATTTGATATGAATATCCCTTTCTCTCTTATAATAGGATGGGAGGATATTTTATCTAGATCTAAGGATAGTATCTTATAATAATATGAAGAGATGTCCTTTAACATCGATGAAACTATAGATACTTATCTTGATTTATGATTTCCTATTGAATATATGATTTTGGATGAGATTTTATTTCATGTAGATGATCCTCCATTATTTTTTAGAATCCAAATAAGTGATATAAAAATCAAGCCAACCTTGATAGATGAGGTTTCTATCACCTTTTTTGCTTCCCTTGATTTAATTAAGACTCTTGGTTATTCTGAATGTAATTTCAAGTCTACATGTAACACATGCCAATGATATGATAAAAGGAAAAATGCCTCCCTTAGGTTGTGTGTGTCTTCGCATTACCATCCCACCTATCACTATTCATGTGAAGGTGATGATCTTCAACTTTACCCTTTTGTATAACATCTTTCTTGGCAGGTCATGAACTCATCATATGTGAGCCATCACATCTTTCACTTGACAATGCGTAAAATTTCCTAACAATAGATCCATTTATAGGATTCAAGGAAACACTAAGCCTTAGAAATTTAAACAATTATAAGATCATGGTGTCTTCAATATTCCTACTCTTGAACCTTTGCCTAGTGTTATATTCCATGAGTTATAGTATCTCAACTTTCCTATCAACTCAACCAGGGTTACAAATGGCATATTATGCTCATTGGTAACATTTATCCTAACCTTTTAGAATATGATGATGATGAGCCTAATGAGATTAAATTAAAGATAAAAACTCCTAATCTCTCACCTCATCTCATCTCACAACTTCCTGCTTTCTTACAACCTCATTCTCACAAGCCTCCTTTTGATGACATTCTCATAGTCTTAACTGATACTAAGCACTCTATCCACCAAGCTTCCTTGGATGACAAGGTCATCCTAATCTATATCATCAATCTTCATACTCTAGATTATGATGATGTATATTATTTAGATGATCCTATTTTAGGTATCCTTATTCAGTCCCATGATGTTGACATTATTTGTTATGACTCTTCTTTACTTGAGTTTTTTCATGCATCTTGTCATTCTCTTTCATTTATAGCTCTTGATTATTGCATTTTTCCACTTTATTGTAGGGTAGATATGGTTTTGATACATCTAATCTCTAAGGAGACACTTATGACCATACTCTTGGATTATGATATGACTAGACCTTATCACTTATCCACCCCTAGGATAGTCCTCCTTAGACATTCTACACATCCCACACCTTCTTTAGTAGGGCCAACTATAGTTAAGCTTGTTCTTTTTTCCAATCTAGTTGAACCTATTTCCTCTCCTACTATTGTTGAGTCTCTTCCTACTTCTCCTCCTAGTGCTCCTCCTATTGAGGCTAGTTTCACTCCTTCCCCATCATCACCCTCCCTTGATGATGGTTTTATTCCTATGTTTAAGATGGCTCCTTTGCCCACCAAATGGGCTGATGAGTCCTCTTTAGATTCTTCCACCCCTATTCTAAATCCTTCCATGAGTGATCCTAAAACCACACACAAGCTTATATATTGCTTCCATGGTATAGATAATCACTCTTCCACCCATTGTACTAAGTTACAACAATACCTTGATACCTTCTGTCCTTCTTCCCCATTATTATAAAAATCCATACCTCCCCCTAAGGTACTTCTTAAATATTTTTCTAAGTATGGTGAGGTATATTATCTATGGAACCTATGTGGTATGCATCACACCAATCATTGTTTAATTATTCAACAACATCTTAGAGATCACCTTGTATCCATCCTTGGACCTTCTATCATTCTTACCATAGGTCATTATTTTAAGAAGGATCCTCCTTCTCAAATGGCTCCACATTTAGTGGTTCCATCACCTACTATGATTCCTTTACTACCTTCTGTGCCTCCACCTATTATTCCTTCACCTATGGACCTTCCCTCACCCATGGATCCTTCTCCACACATGACTCCTTCACCCATGGATCTTTCTCCACCTGTAATTCCTTCATCTCCTATAGATATTCTTTCCATCCATTAACTTGACCAGCCATTGCCTAACTTTCCTCCTTAACATGATCCTTTGAGCATTCCTACTTTTTTAGTTAGGAAGTCATACAAGAAGTATTTTCCTAGTATTCACTGAAGATTGATAAGACCTTAGGATCAATTTGGATTTAGATTCATAGAAACTTATTACATGTATTGGATAATGTGAGTGGATAGATGTACTAGTAATTATGAGCGGATGCATGGTGATTTGTCATTTATCTTTGAATTAGATTTGTGATCCAATATTATTTCCATTTTGATTATATAATTTGAAACTATGTCAAATTATTTCTTATCTTATATCATGTTTCTTATTCTTGTTGTATTATACTTAGCTTATGTTATCATTTTTCATTTCACATATACTTGTTTTTTCCTTATCATTGTTTTCTTTTCCTTTAGATTTTTTTCTCAAAAATCCTCCCTTGTATCTTCATGATTTTTTGCTTTCTTATATTTATTTTTCATAGATGGTTTTCATGGTGACTTGGTTATATTTAACCTCTTCCCTTTGATTAATATCTCATATTACCATGTGATCAGTTATCAATCAATCTTTCTCACTATTATTTCCTTTCACCAGTCCTCCTTTGGATCTCATTTTTCCCTTCTTCCTTTTTCTACAAACTAAGCATATACACAGTTGAGACTTGAGATAAAATGATTAGTTTATTTTCAAGACTAAGTGTTCTTGTTAGTCTTTTATGTTAGGATACTTAATTTCCTTTAGCCTTAGCCTACATCTCATTTTTGTGTATCACTATCTCTCTCATGATTGGTCATTCAAAATCTATGTGGAGGAGGAATATTAAAAATCCAACAAAATAAAGTTAAAAGCTAAATCATTTAAACAAAAGGCAATGATATCAAAATGAAAAAATATTGAATATTCTTAAAATTTTAATCACACTAAAAGACATGATTTAAAGCACATCTCCTTCTAGTCAAATATCAAACACCATAGTTGGCCTCATCATAGAGCCAAGAAATTTTGGGGTATGATAGGATAGTATATTAAAAGAGGAGAATAAAAAAATATTTTAGTGTTATGTACTTTCTCACATATGTAACCTATCTTTGTAGTAGATTGATAGCTTTGTAAGGGGTTCTAAGCAGTGGGGAACATGTTGTGGGAAGGTAGGTCCATTTTAATTTTCCTTGTACCAATCTACCATCATTAGTTGATCTTATTAACACACCTATTTGCCTAAAAATCTTTGTGTCTATATCAATTAGGTTTCCTTTGTACATAAAAGACCACTAGTCACTTAGTGTCTTTTCATGTCCTTAGTATGCCTCTTGCCTCCTAAGGTCTTCTCATAAGATGCACAAGTCCTAATAATTACACTCCCTTTTTAATTAATTTTCCTTCATATTTCCTCTTGGGAAATATTGTTTTACTTATTGATCACTCCCAATGGGATTTTATTTGTGATTTACTTTGTAAGATCATAGATAGGACCCGACCATCCTCATAGATTACCACCTTTTCCATCCTATTACCCACATCCTTGATTTGCCTTTACTTATCCTTCTACTTAGAAATCTTTATTTGGTACCCCTTGGGTTTATCTTTTGTGAGTTATAGTGTAAGACCATGGATAGGACCTTGCCCTCCTCATAATATTTTCCAATAATCAAAGTCACCATCTAAACTTAAATGTATCAAATATGAGATATGATTCGATCGATTATGAGGTCACATGTCATTGACAACTTCCCATATTGATATTTAGTATGTTTTATGATTACTTCATTTTTCTTTCATATTTTATTATATGAGTTCATGTAAGATTACAACCATTTATTAAATTTCTCATACTTCCTAGCTTGAATTAGTATAATAAAATTAAGACCAAAATTTTCAAATTTTGTTTTTCTTATGTACTTCCCATCATGAAATAGTATAATTGATTAACTTAATTTTGATTTGTTTTTTATTACCATTTTTTCCATTTTATTACATTGTTTTTCATACTTCACAAAGTGATATTTAATATGATTTTACTTATTTTAATTTTGTGCAAAAATATTTTACATTGGTTTTGAAAACAAATCGCCTTTTACCATATTTTTTTGTCATTTTCATGTATTTTTATACTAAATCATTTTTTCTTATTACACATTGCTTAAATTGAAATAGTGTGTAGTACATTTATTTGATTGATTATATTTTTCCAAGTCTTTTTTGCTTGTTTATTTTTAACCATGCATGTGTACTCCATAATTCTAGAAAAGAAACCACATCACATATATTTAGTATAACATATAAAAAAAAGCTAAATACATGTGTTAGAAAGAAATATATCCAAAAAAATCCAAAAATTCAACCATCATAAAGACAACATACATAACTAACACTAATAATAAAAAATGATACATAATATATATACGATGAGTTTGATACAACATATGCAAATCCTCAACACTAGGGGTAGGCTCCATCCTATCTATCTCATGGCCTAGCCACACTACCTAATAAGGCCTTGGTATGACTCCTTAAAATAGTATGCTATAACAATGAAATCAAAAATGTCAATCCATCTACCTATCCCTATACGCATGATATCTACCCCTATGCCTGTACTAAATCAGCCTAAGTTGTTGTATGTATCTATGATAGCTAAATTTGCATCACTATATATGCCTACATCATATTTATCACTATCTCTAAATGTGTAGCTTTTTAATCTACCAAAGCCTACCAATCCTGTGCCTCACATGCACCCATCTATGTTCGTGGATTCACCATTTTTCTCTACACCTATATATGCCTCATTAACTCACTAGCTAATCTGAACCAACTCGCATGAGCTAGGGTAGATGGTAAACTTTAATCCTCTAATGTCATGGGGTCATATGGCTACAAATTTTCATTTAGGATGTAATGGATTGATCCCCTCACTATGGACCCCCATCACTCCTCCTCATCCTCAGGTATACCTATAAAATCACACCAGATAGATATTAGATCACTGTCATATCTCATAATATCTATATATATCTCTCTAATACCAAATAAAAACTTAAGAAATAATTCAACCATATCCATAAATATTTGTGTTTGAGATCTTATGATATCATCATTTACACAATCACCTAGCATAATCTCCCCATCTACATGACCTCTTAATACCTCCTTAGTAGGTTGCCTCCTTAGCTCAAACCTAATTATCATGGGTCATGTCTATATTAGCCTCCATCTGAGTGACCTCTTTATCATCTCCTCTAGTTCATTTATGGGATCATATAGGATGTCTATAGTCTCCACTCTCTCCTATCTCCATCATCATCGTATCTTTGATGGTCACTACTTTTCTCGCAATGGGTTGTTAGTGGTACATCTAGTATCTCTACCTCCTCTACCTCTCATCATGCCTAACCAATCCATAGTCACTCCAAACATGGCCTTAGTATCAGCCTCACTATCAATAGTCTAATTCCCATCTTCCCCTATGGCTCCCTCACATACTAAGCCCACTAGTCATGCCTCAGTATTGGTGTCATTGGATGAGGTAGGCCCATTTATCCTAGCACCAATGCTATTGCATGTGGCTCTCTCCAACATGTATAGTTTCCAATCACATCTCTCCTCTCTATTTCTAGTGTAACTATGTGCTAACTCACCTATATAGCTACTATGTGCCCATACAACTACCACATAATGTTTTCACATCTCACTAATTATAATGTTGGCATGTGGGGCATGACCAGTGCTATATGGTCCTCATACCATCTCTACTATTGAGATAACCCATCATCAACCATATAGGGAAGCCCAATTGGTTGATAGATGGTAAATCTCTCATATATCCATGTTACCAATAGTATGATTGGTCTCATAGTCTTCTACCCTCTAACCAACATCTCAAACATATCATGTATGAGTTGGACCTAGATTATAGAACCTAGATCATATAGTACTCCTTCCTCCATCATCATCTTGCTCAAGGATACCATGAATAGTGGTACCTTATCATCTAACTTGTGATAGAGCACTCATTATGCCACAAAGCCTATCACTACCTTTTAAATGTCTAAAATATGTGATATATACATGTCATCCATACTAACTATCCATCCTCTCAATATCATCTCTGAGCATGTAGCCCACATGGATAAGGCTCTCTTCTCCTCTAGTTTATCTAGTATCCATATGGTCACCGATACTCCTACTATGGGTAGCCCAAGGATGGCATGGACATCATCTAGTATGATACCCACCTCTATCACATCGCCATCCACCTCCCATCTAAAGGTGTTAGTCAATTATTCCTAGAATCTTAGGAACATGAATAATAGTTTAGAACTAAGGGGGATCCTACACATCTTAGATATACCTCCTAGACATATGGCTACTAGTCTAGCTCAATCTCCATCTATCAATCTATCTAACAAATTTGGTAATCAAGACACATCCACCAACCTCTAAAATCTTGACCATCTCTGTAATCAAGAAATAATAAAAGATGTATTAGTTCCTCCATGTCATGTATAATCATAATATATTCTTTACACATTCTTTTTACACTTTTAATTTAAAAAAATCTTAATTGATATTACCTCATTCATTTTATTTATTTTATCCTATTTTTATCTTTTTTGGTCCCTCTTTCCCTCCTTTGGTCATTTTGGGCCATTCTAGCCTTCTTTTAGCTTTATGCACACTTTTTAATGCTTATTCTAGTTCTTTGGTCAACTTAATTTGACCAAAATTTCCATAATTTTATCATATTTGACTTCAAATTGTAAGTCAACCCTCTTATTTTCCCTTCCCCAATATTGAGTTTTCATTTTAGCCCTTACGGACTAGTTTCTCACTCCATTTTAGATTTTCAGCCTTTAGATTACATTAGGTCAACCCATACCTACTAGTTCAACCATATGGATTCTATCATATTTCCATCCTACTAGGTTGACCTAGTTGACCTAGTGCATTATGTGTGCTGACCCAGTACTTTTTTTCCAAAATGTGTATTTTACTCACTTTATTCCCAAACCCTTCCAACCCATTTCTTTTACTCCTATTTTCTACCCTTAAAATCTAAGTTGGATAAATTTTGACATATATAAATGCTTAAAATCAAATTTTATTAAAAATTCACTTAATTCAAAACATATTTCAAAAATTGGTTTGAGATCCATAGTTGTATACCTGTAGTGCACCTACTGCCACCAATGGGTGTCCTCCTCATCTGGCATGTTGTTACCTCACCATCCTAGACTTGTTTGGTCTTAGAGATCTCTTTTTTTATCTTTGAAAGTTAAAAATGCTAAATGAATTCTCTTTTTCCCTAATTAAAAACACTTTTTAGTAACTCATTTCTTTCATTTATTTTGAAGCAAATTCCTTATTTTGCATCTATCTTTGTTTCTACTCATCCATTTTACAAACCATAAAATGTATTATAATCATGATGTTGTAGAGATTACTTTACACTACTATATGTGTATCTTATAAAAATTTATATTTTTGGCTATTTTTTGCACTAACTTCTCTAGGTTTACCTACTGTACTCTACATTGGGCACCTTCACATCTCTTGCAGTCTACTTTATCTATGACACTAAGGTAAGTTCAAGGTATGAATTTTTTAATATAGTTATTTCATTTATCTTATTTTATAAATAGTACACCATACTTAGCATCAACATTGTATGTTATCATGTTCTCTTTTGAAGCACCATCCTATGTTGTACTTACATGACACATGATGAGCATTGGCTGGGGCATATGTATACACATAATATTTTCAAAATTTTATTTAATATTATCACTTTATATCTTGAAATAACCTATAGAGTCTCAATATCTCTAAGTGCATGCCTTAAAGGGTGCATCAAGAAAGGGGTGGGCAGACCATTGGGGCTTCGTAAGATTGTCATTCCTTTTTCCACTTACCATCTGCACTGTAGCCTCCTAAAACCATTAAACCCAAGATTATTATTATTATCTCTACACATTCCTATCATTTTATATGTTTTATCCTTAATTTATTGCCTTAGCATCCTTTGACCTATCAGTTGTTTTAGGTCAACCAAGTTGACCTAGCACATTTTAGGGACTTTTTCTCTCTTTTAGTTTATTGGCCTCTTAGCTGACCTAACACAGACCTAGAGAGTTAGCCCTAAAAATGTGCTAGGTTGAATAGGTCGAATTATCATATTTGATGTTCCAAAAATATTTTGGGGTAAGATACTATTATCTATACAAGGTCATTCCTTACCATTTCATATGAGAGAATAATTAAGAAAAGAAGTGTTAACATACATCTACCTATTGACCATTCTACTTGTGGAATAAATATTTAGGGTTAAATACTTTTTTTGAAGCTTATATCTCATCTTATGGATAAGTATTGTATATGCTTGGATAGGTTATGTATCATAGATATGATTTATCTTAGTCATCCTTACATACCATGATAATCTCTTGCAAAGCACCTTGGCCAAGGGGAGATCGAGGCTTGGTAGGTTCATCTTCAAAGGTAAGTATTCCTAACTATATTCCTCCTTTGTAAGAGTAGATATATAGATCATTTGTATTATTCTCTTCTATGTATTAGGATTCTATATACATTGACATGAGTATATGTCTTCTATACATGTTTTATTTAGTTGTTTTTTTTTTTCATTTCTAACACCCACTTTGTGCCAAAAGATTTTTTATGCACTAAATTCGATTTAATTTTCTTATTATTATATTAGTGAAATATTAAATCATAGGACCCTTTTAGATTTGTTATGTGATTTTGTTAGACTATAGGCTTTGGAACCCTATATCACATGGTGTGTTGTGACAAGTGATCCCCTACTTGGGTCTATCATATCCTCACATTAGTCATGCTCCTACTTAACAATTGTATGATCCCAAATTTTAAGTGTAGGTGTGCTCTATCCCATCTAATTTAGGATTGATTTATGGACATGATGCATTTTTTATTACATGCAAACAATGACTGTAAACATTGAGAAACAAGTGTCCATAAAGACTTCATTAGTTACGAGGTACATGATGACTATCACAAAGATGATTCCACCTTCTTAGGCTAGAGTTTATGTTTCAAATACTCCTAAGGTGGTTTAATATACTCAAGTGGACTCATCATCTAACAAGGAATATTCAAGATGGCTATTGAGTTCTCTACTCTAACTTCAAGAGAATGTTGTAATTATGATAGACACTTTCAATGAAAATTTCATAACCTCTTTTCTACTTCATTATCTTTAATTGTAACTAGTTTTCAAGTTTTTACACTTAGACTTGTGACCTTGACACTTCTCTTCTTCTCTCTGCTCCCTTATTCTCTATATATAAAAGCTTTTTTGGATTTGTAATGAATATACACCTAGTATGGCAAATCCCTGATGGTTTTAATATTGTATTTTCCTTTGAGATAAATATTTCCAATATGGTTTTGATTTAATATCTTATTTCATAAGTTTGTTAAGTAGTGAATAGAGGAATTAAAAGTGATAACTATATATCATTGTGTTCTCTTTACTCTTTCATGTTTTGTATAAGTAGTTCTCCCTCTAATAGGTCACATGAAGTGTATCTATTGTATTTTTCTATCTCTAAGTGTAATGAGTAACATTAATGTTAGAAATTTCACCTCTTGTTCACTCACCTTAAGAAGTACAACGCATATCACCTCCATGTTTGAAACACTTATGTTAGAGTAGTCTAGGATGTTGAGACTAGTATTGAGTCATGTTTCATATTTAAAGAGTATGGTAGTTAGTGGAGATCAATATAGTGTATCCCCTCATTAGCATAGGTTAATTTTGTGTTCATTATATCCCTTTTCGTGAAATCAAATAAGTAGTGTAGGTGATAAGCTATCAAAGACTAATCTAGGAAGTTAGCCCTTAAACTTAGAGGTTTACCTTTGATAGAAGAAAACCACATGCCTAGAGGTAATCCAATGTTTCAATTAATTTAGATAAGGATCAAAAAATTGATATAGGGTACAATATTTAGTGATAATAGTTTCACCATGCCCAATGGGATTGTTATCTCAACTACAGCTTGTCAAGGTGAATGTTGGTCTTGACAACATCACAACTATATGTGTGTGTTCTACTCATCATTTTTAAACTCCAATTAAGGTAATATTTATTTGGAGACCACATTTTATCATTATTTTGTTCATACTTCATGGTCCTTACTAGGTCAACAACTAATAGAGGTAACATTCCTATAAATCCATGTCCTCAACCTGAACCTCCTCTTGAAGTTCAACACCCTTAGCCTATCTTAACATTTTGACAAAAATAATACTTTACAAGCCAAGAAGATAAAGAGAGTGAAGAGGAACTTGAGGACACCATGGCTAGGCAACATGATTTCCTAGCCTTCAATAATAAAAATCATAGAGACCTCAATAGATATGATGATATTCATCTTAATACGACCAAAAGTGTTATCAAATTCAATGGGAAAGGTCATATCACCCTAAGTGAGCATATTATTTACATTTATAACTTATGCAGCTTTAAAATGTCAATAAATTTAACATTGTAGTCAGGTTACTTTACATGTATCTTAAGTTAAAAGCCATTGATTGGTATAGGACATTTTCAGATGATGTATCACCACTTGGGATGAGTTTGGAGAGTTTTTAACCCAAAGGTTTGAGGATAAAAGTGATCCCACATCACTCATTAAACAACTAAATGTGATTTAAATAAGTCCTAAAGAAACTATGCATGATTTCGATGAGAGGTTTCAAAGGACATGGTATAGGATTTCCCCTCTTATGATACCCTTTGCATGTTTTTATTTACCTATATACCTAAGGGATATTGGTATTGATATATCCATCATGTTATAGTCCACAAGTGGATACACTTTGCCTAAAACCCATGAAATAGCCATTAGAGCTGATAATGGTTTAATATAAGATGGTAAACTCTCTCAAAAAATATCTATGACCATTATGCCTAACATGTCTTCTGATTCTCCAAGTATTGATATAATTATAGTTTCAAACAATTTTAGAATTACCCCAAAGAAGTTAGAAGATACCATTTATTTGGATGCAAAATTTAAGGCCTTAAAAGGTCAAGTTAGGAATCTAAATTTGTAATATGGAGTTCACCAAAACCCCTACACCTATAATCCACAAGTAAGTAGGTTTACACATAAATAATATGGTCAAGGGAGGGGACAAGTACAACCTAAATTCAATAGGCCACCCAATGCATATAATATGGCCTCTACTTCTAACACATGAACCATGGTTCTGGTCTATAGTAACTTGGTTCAAGGAGAAGAATGGAATCTTCAAGGAAAATACATGTAAGCCAATGAAGGTGAAGGATAAACCTTGGCATCTCAAGGAGGACCTAATCTTGAATTGATAATAAAAGATGAGAATGTCATGCAAGCAGAAAAAAATGAAGGATGGTAGCCCTAAAGAGTGATCTTGACAAACTTTCAAGTGAAATAATTTTTTTTCCTAAACTAAAGAAACTCAATTAAATATAATACAAAATCAAATAGGAAATAATTGGGATATATTCATGGTATTGACACAAGTCCAAATAACCCTCCTACAAGGTAGTAAGGAGTGAATGCAAGTGTGGTAGTCCCTATAATTTTTGTACCTATTCAAAATTAGAATCTAGGAAGGGTGACTCAAAGTGATCCATTTATTCCTTAAAGGATAAAAGAAAAGGTGAGTGATACTTATTTGAATATAATTTAATCCTTGAATAATTCTAATACTAGCATCTCTCTTTTGGAAGTGCTCCACATGCCTAGTCAAAAAGAGCTACTTAAAGAGCATCTATCCCAAATCTAAATCAGCCCTAAAAAATCAAGACATGGTGATGTATCCCTCACTGATTCTCATAATCACATTGTTTAACCCTCAAACAAATATAAAAATCACCCACCCTTCTACCTCACTCTCATTGTGGGAGATAAACTAGTCCAAAATAACATTATGGATAGTGGGGCAAGTACATTAGTTATGCCCAAGCTTTTGGCATATAAGTTTGGCTTTAAATATGATACATATATCAAGGGATTATTTTAAATTAATGATAAAATAGATAATTTAGTAGGTCTCATCAAGGGTTTGAGAGTTTTTATGCATTACTTCCTAAGCCTCATCATCCTTCAAGACATAATGGTGATTTATATGCCTACTCATTTATTTGTTTATCAATGGATTTCACCACCAAGATTGGAGGATATGTCTCAAATAATTGGTACTTGTTATATTTAAAAACAAGGTATGGAATAAAGGTAACTATTAGAACACATTCATTGGATAAATTTCATATTGAGCCACATGTAGAACTGAGCTCTAATATAAATTGTACCATCAATGATCAAGAAGATTATGCTATGGATGATGGAGCATCTTACAAAATTGATGATATCTTTGATAGTTTGATAGATGAGTATGGTGTTGATACTTATGTATAGGACCCATATACTTTCATTTAAAAAATAAACATTGGCACATACATCATCCTTGATGAAGGTGATAAACATTATAAGGTAAGCATTGATAATCCTTTTCAACAAGCTGCTGAGGGTAATTACCTTATTCATATGCATGATGATGATGGTTTTAAAATTATGGTAAATCAAGATAATGAGGAAAACAATGTAATTTTACCTACCCAAGATGGATTAGTCCTTGAATGTGATAGCCATGTAGAGGAAGATGATATATGGAAATAGTTCCATGTCATAGTTTAAAACTTTGAATAGATGAGTAAGTCAACTCCCATTATTAAAAAACATGAATCTAGGAAAATATCAAAATATTAGAAACATGAAGGAGAGTGTCTTATTAATAATGAGAATGAGTTTCAAAATATTATTAAGAAGGATATAATCATTATGGAATCTAATGAGGCCATGGTATAATGTATGTGGTTGAGGATTATTTTAAACATTATCTAGTGTTGAATCACTCTCAGACATGTTGAAACAATAAGAGGACAATATTGATGATTATATACATCAAGTTCATCATCTTCTAGAATAAGGTGAAGTTGAGATAGCTTTCATGCTTCCCAAGAATCAAAATGAATAACATCAAATGATCATTATAAAAGTCAACACACATACAAAGTAAATAAAATCTTGAAGAGAGATATACAGAGTGTTATTTAGAACTCAAAATGACAAGTCTAATTCTAATAGAAGATACAAATATGGTAATTCATTTGACTATCTCCATAAACAAGTGTTAATTGATAAGCATGCATCATACGAAGGTTTGTTTTCATAAAGTAGCACTAATGCTGGGAGAATTATCTTTGACCCTAGTTGAAGCAATGATGAATTTGTTCTTCACCTCAACTTTTTTAGGTCTTATAAATATTAGGATATGTGTGTTTCATTTTAGTTTTCATGTGTGTTTACCCTAAGTGTTCATGAGAATGCAAGTGTGTTTGCTTTGGTGTCTTGTATTGTGTGTCTATTTTTTGTTGTGTTTGGTGTGGTTGGGTGTCCTTTCATAGGAATTTCAAGATCAATTACAGTGTATATGTGACTCTATATCCCAATGTATAGGATAAATCTAATGGTACTTAGCAAAAAAATATTGCTACCCCTAAGAAATTGCTAAAATGTTGACTAATTTGACCCTAAGTCAAATTAGGTCAAACCCTTGTATATTCAAATTTTTCATAAGGTTTCCTAGGGTGAGAAGTGGTCCCATAGTCATTATTAAGGTTAGACAATATGTTTTATCTTTGTTATTTTTGTATGTTCATTAATGAGGTTAGAGTATGATCATCACTTTTTATTGGTTTTTAAATTGGTTTGCACATGTAGTCATGGAGGGATGAGTAAAATCACTCCTTATACTAGGAAGTGAGCATAGTGATGTTTGTAGAGCATTTTTTGATAGTTAAAAGTGAAGGTATGAAGTGAATATTTAAATAAAAATGTGAAATGAATAGTTTTTAGTATAATATGTCTTATAAACCTTAGTTTATCATGTAGGCATATAGTTTGAGGTCATAATGGACCTAGTTTCTCACTTTCATATATAGGTAGTTTAAATTTTGAGTGTGTATACCTCAA
Source organism: Torreya grandis (assembly GCA_037957365.1). Classification (NCBI taxonomy): domain Eukaryota; kingdom Viridiplantae; phylum Streptophyta; class Pinopsida; order Cupressales; family Taxaceae; genus Torreya; species Torreya grandis. The sequence goes on along the minus strand of JARHVA010005221.1, from coordinate 724,380 downwards.
AAGTTTAATGTCAATGATCGAAGAGAAATTCAAGTTATACTCTGAGCTCTGCAATAGGTATCCACCATATTTAAGGCTTATAATGTATTCAAGGTTTCCATCATATCCAAGAATGGGATTGGTTTCCAAGATAGTTAATATTTTTAACACAATCAAATCTAGATGGAAACCTATAGAAATAAAGACACCATAGATATTTGAGGCATTAAGAAACTAATAAGAGGTTTCAAGGTTTTGAGAGGATTCTCAAGATGATAACAATATGACTAAGTCATTGAAAATGACTTGAATGGATTTCTCAAGTCATCAACACAATTATAACCACTTCAAGCAAAACTTTAGGTGAAAATTTAAATAAAGTGGCTTAAATGGAAGTTTTATCTTAACTTGTTTGAAAGATATTTTTGTTTGAGATAGTGGCATCTATTGGTTGAAGACCATGAAGTCTATGTGAGACTAATGTTTTCATTCTTATAGCTTAGCCATAAAGGTAACATTTGAACATGAGAGAAGGTTTCCAAATTAGGATAAGATGATGGTGGATTTGGTTTTAACTTAGTTAAAGTAATATTATAAGCACTCAGTAAATACAATGATAGAAAGACCAAAAGTGAACCTAGAACTTGAAAGCTCCTAGCACAATGATGGTAGAGGCATGAGAACATGGTAAAAAATTAGAAAATATATCTCCCATATATTTAATGGCCATAGTGACTTAAATATCAAACTAGGAGAGAGAGAAACATAGTACTTAGTCACTAATGAGCACCTACAAGAATCCTTTGTAATCCTTACTAAGACACCTACATTTTGATACATACATACATTAGCTTGTGCTAGTAAAAGGTCTTGGATAAAATAATGATGTTTAATATAATATCATAGTGATATATCACACATTCATGTGATTCTTAGGAAAAGTATATATATAATTTTGAATTACAACCTCAATCTATAGTCAGTCAAAAAAACTACATACAATCGTCATAGTCTTATAAGCCTGTCTTGAAGAATTTTAAGTTTTTGAGGGGTATTGGGGAATTAAAAAGTAATGAAAATTAGTACATAGAATCATCATGAAATATATTAGACTCTCGTGGTTTCATTTTAGTCAATAAAATAGAGGAAGTTTCCTCTATTTTATCTCAGATAGAAAACACTCCACAATCAATCAAACCTATAAGTAAGGCATATGAATGATGAAATGGATTGATGGGAAAGTTTTGAGAGATTTTGGAAGACTTTTAAGGTTTTAATAAATTTAAAAAAAAATTTAATATGCATTTAATTAATTTTATCATGCATAAGTGGCTATAGACACAATTAGACATAGCTAGGCCTATAAGGCCTAAACCCTATAGGTGCCTAAACTCATCCATATGACTATATAATTTTTTTAATACATGTGAAAACTAGAAAAGGATATTTTATGGTTAATTTGATACATAATCCTATATAGAGAATCATAAAATTGGTCATTTTGACCCAAACATCTCTTAGTGGTACTTAGAATGCAGTCAAGATCTCAAGAGGACATTTTCATTTGGTCATACCTATATGGAAAAGTTTCATGAGACCTAAATAAAATATGGATAGTTGAGGGGGATATTATACTCCAATTTTTTTGAATTGGTTTAAGGGTTGAATGTCTAACCTTTATCAACTAATATTAAGAAGCTAAGAGACCTAAAGCCCTCCTAAAACCATCTGAATAACTTGATGGGGAATAAATGAATGAATATGAATATAGGAGGGTTAAAATGGACATGAAAGTGTTTTATAATTTCTTATAAATTTCCTATCCTCCTTGACATTGAATTGATATATACTATTACATATATAGACTTATGTAATTCTAGGTTTTCTATAGGTTTTGATGTGTTTCATAAATAAAAAAGGAGTTGATGAATGAAGATCCCTTTTTAAGGTTTTTAAGGAAATTTAATAACACCTATAATCATCCATTACCTTATATAAGCATGTAAACCTCTCTGTTAATCCATTCATTATAGGCAATCTTGGATAGCTAGTTAGAAGGTAAAGTGACTGCATAAGTGTGATGATGAAGACAGTGACTTTAAGTCTCTTAAGGTCCATTTGATAAACCAAAAGACAAATAGGTCTTTAAAATTTGTATAAAAATACTAAAATTCATCTTATTAAACAAATATAGGTCACTTAGGTGATAAATATATGAATCAAGCCTAAAGGGTTGGTAAACAATGACTGCAAATAATAAACAAGTGTCCATTAAGAGTTCATCAGTTAAGGGGTACATGATGACTATCAAAACTAGGAATAAACCTTATCAAGCCATTTAATATGTTTAATATACTACTAAGGTGGTTTAATATAGTCAAGTGGACTCATCATCTAATAATATAGTTTCAAGAAGGCTAACTAAGGTCTCTATGCCAACTTCGAAAGAATGATGCAATTATGATGGACACTTGTTCATGACAACTTATTGATCTATTTTTAATTAATTATATTTAATTGTAACTAGTTTAAAATTCTTGACACTTGGCCTTGTGACCTTTTCACTTCTCTTCTCTATCCTCTCTCATTGAAAAGTGAATTTATAACTTGAGGGGATTATGAATTGAGTATATTTGTAGATATATTGTATAATAAATACATAATTTTGTCTTATAATTTAGTGAATATAATAAATTTATTGACTTAGAACTTATTTTTGATAGATTATTATATAATTATAGTTGATATAATGTCATCTTGCAATATATCCTAAATAAAATATGAGTGTCATATTATTATTATAGTTATCTTGTTGTCTTGTTATCCAAAGGCTCATTATTCCCCCTATCCCCCCCGCCTCCCACCACCCCCCCCCCCCCGCCCCACCCCCCCATGTGTGCATGTATGTGTCCCCCCCCCCCCCCCCCCCCACACACACACACATAGAGATCAATTTTATTCAATGTATCCTTTATTGATCTTCCTTAATAAACCTTATCAATTTTTAGGTATTTAATTCTTATATTTTTCCACTAGATTTATAAGAGATTATATTGGTTTTGAGACCAATGAGACTATCGGATGTCTCTAAGATAAATTACTAGAGTTCCTTTAATATTATTTTTGAATTCAAACACTAAACAATATTCATAGACCTTATTCATTAGGTCTACTATATTTTAGTTTAGTACTACAATAATATTCATTTATTCTTTTATCTAATCTTTATCTAAGTCTATAAACCTCTTCGTTAATAAGTTTTCAACAAACATATACCTATTTATAACCTTCATATCTTTAAAGAGTATTTAATTCAATGTCTTAGTCCTTCTCAAAATTCTTAATGCATTTAGAAACCTTTCATTTAATACATGGGTTCTTTATGTATTATAGGCTCATTCTTTAGTTACATACATATATTATGCATTCAACCATTCTTTTTTATTTATGAAAATATACTCAAAGGAATGTACTTCTATTCACATAGGGAAACGATGAAATTTATTTCAACTAGAATCACTTTTCAATCACAATTTAGACTAGGAAGATATTTACATAAACACCATAATAAATTTATTTAATTTGAAAGAAAATTGGACTACACAATTCTTTATGAGTATACTTGTATCGTGTATACCTCTCAGAGAAAATAGAACTTGATAATTTTTGTCTATACCAGTTTCCCATGTAACAAAATATTTTAGCCTTCCTGAAATTGTTTCTTCAACTTATTTACCCTTTGTCTCACCTATCAAATTTAAAATGTTGAACTGTATATAGTATTTTTTTAACTTTACACAAAAATACACCTTGATTTAAGATATCAAATCTGCTCATATTTAAAAATTCAACACCATAAAATTCAAATTGCATTAGTAAACAGGCCCCATTGAACCATATCCTTGGATTTATCATCCTTAAAAGACTTACGTTGTTGTTAAAATGTCTAGTGTATATATGATTTCAAAATAAAACTAATATTTTTAATATTCCTATAGAATCATCTCATCAAAAATTGATTTTAACCTATGTAAGTTTTACTATTGAAAATGTTTTTTAACAATTCAAATGATCAATGGCAAACACGACTATCAAGACTTGGTAAATTTTTTATTATTTTACAAACAAATTAAAACATACATATATACTCAAACCAATGTCATCATTGCATTTATTTACCAAATAAATTTCTACAATTTTTGTAGACCCATGACATATAAAACAAGTGAATTTCAATTTCCCTACTCTATTAGGATCCTTAAAACTCAATTATTTTCCTCTATATTAGATGTTTTAAACTTCAAATTATTTCAAGATAATATGTATTCATGATCTAAGAATTTACATGCACACACTAAATAACATTATATTAAGTTGCATAAAATAACATTATAATTTTATTGAATATTACAGAAATCTAATCTACCCCTTTACATAGTCTAAAAACATCAATATATATATATATATATATATATATATATATATATATGTATGTATGTATGTATGTATGTATATATATGTGTATATATATATATATATATATATATGTATGTGTGTGTGTGTGTGTGTGTGTGTGTATATATATGTATGTATATATATATGTATGTATATATATATATATATATATGTATATATATGTATATATATATGTGTGTGTGTATATATATATATGTATATATATGTATATATATATATATGTATATATATATATATATATATATATATATATATATATATATATATATGTATATATGTGTGTGTGTGTGTGTGTGTGTGTGTGTGTGTATGTATATATATATTATGAAAATAATATATTCATGTTCCTTTTACCATCAACCATTCAAACACCATCATATTCACTATATAAATATGATCAGAATTCTTTGACTATCATAGCTTATTTATGAAATCAAAACTGAGGAAAATAAAATACTATTTAGATTGTCATAAAAAGTTTTAAAAATTATCAAACAAATATTATAATATTATCAATTACCTTTCCAATCTATATTTTAGTTACATACATCTCAAGATATGTGCATTCACCAATATAAATAGACTATGTACACCCTATGAGCAGACTATACAAACTTTTATCATTCTAGATGTATTCAAACAACATTAATATTATTCACTTACATGAAATACAAGGTTTGAGATTCATCCCCAATGGTCCCAAGGTTATCTTTATTCATACCATTACATATAACTTCTATATTTTAACTCCAAGTAGACCTGTAACATGTTTAGATCCAATACAGACCTAAAGGTCTATAACTCTACTTATTCACTACATACCACTTGCCTTTATTCTTGTCTATATTGCTTTATTTATATTCCACTCTTTAGTTTTAACTTTATCTCCATACACAAGTTTTTTTTTTCTTATTTTAAGACCAAAATCCTCTCAACCACCTTTTAGAGTCTTCAAACATGCTTATATTATCTTCCTCGTACATTGGTTTACCCTTATAGAGAATGAGTGGGGTGTTTGTCATGCTTACATAAGATAAAAATATTTTACAATATATTAATAAAATCTCTTAAGACCTATAAAACTCTTTACAATTCTCAAGGAATCATGTCATGGCTTGGCTCCTTGTTCTTCATAACATGACTCCATTAACCCTTAAGACTACTTATGTACACAAATTACATACTTGTTTGCTGCTCCTATCATTTACTAAAAGAAATTATGGATAAATCATCCATGATAGTGAATTAGATCTAGCACATGCATTTCATATCTCTGTACAATGTCCAAAATTAGTGTTGTTAATGGCCAAACACTATGATGCAATAAAAGGGAAGTCAATAATCTGAATGGAGAGTTAGTCTTATGTTTAGGTTCAAAGCATATTGATCATATACTACATTTACCTGATATAAAATAATTTTTAAATGTGACTCCTTCATCTCCTCAATAATTATGGGATTATAATACCATCTCCTACTCAAGGTGGGTCAACAAGAAATGGTTGACAAAATGTAGGCATACATCAGCCAGGTTGCCTAAGAATCTTTTTAGATTTGAATTCATGAATGAGGTTAATGACATGATTACTCTCTTACATATAATAGTATGAATCCTACTTGTTATTAATTTACATACATGGATGTATAGGTATATATGAATCATCCACCAAAATAAGCAATATATCAATTGGTAATAATTAATCAGTGATTTAATTGACAAGCAACTTGTAAAATTCAATACAACTTCCAAATTCTATATGAATTATCTTATTTTTACTATCATCAGAAGGAGGTTCTATAATGGTTTGAATATAGTGGGTGATATGTAGACTAAAAAAATCTATGACTTATATTCCCATCTCTCTTTGAAAGAAAGTGCATGTTATTTTCATAGGCTAAATGATGCATTTTTTTAATATTTGATCCAAATGTTCAAACAAGAATCTTATAATTTTATGCTATCAATTCAATCCTCTATATATATTTCTAGGTTGAGAACATGTTTTATATAATTTAAAACTTTTTCCTACTTGAGAATTTATGGCTATGAATTTGCCCCATATATGCTTCCAAGATATGTGGAAGATAGATGGGCATTGATGAAACTAGTGAAATAGTTAACTGAAACACACAATCTTTTGTATTATAAACATATGTATAGGATAAAATTTCCTATATCTATTGGATAACACACTTGTGCTTCTTTATCCAAATCAAAATTTATTAAAGAGTAAATGACTCGAGTTACTATTTGATCATTTAAAATATGACCCTCATTTGATGCTAGGGGTATGATGAAGAATATTATTGTATATTTGTATCAACATGTAAAACATTTTAAAGGCTAAATTATGGACAATGATGATAAAAAAATGAGTAAATTCATGATTATTCATTATTCACTCTAGAATAGGTTATTGTTTTTGATATATTGGATATCAATAAAAATATATCAAATGACGAATATGTATTATATCACATCTATGGAAAATATGGAAGTAAATCAAAACCTACATCAATAATATATTTTCAAAATAAGTAATCCACTTTAATCATTGATAGAACTCAAGGTTTGATAAACAAAATTGTAAAATTATTGAAAAGCAAAGGCATCAATGTTGATAAATTAGGATTTCCTTCTTTGAGGAAGGAAGATAAATTAGTAACTTCTTATCTAAAACATCAAATAGAGATAAAAACATCATATATGGTATGAATTATTAGGGATTTAGAGTAAATAAAATAAAAAATAAAAACTGGAGCAATTATAGAGATTGTTCTAGTAAAAAATGAATCGAGTTGAAGATAAGAATATTGGGCGAAAAGATTATATGTCCTCCAAGTCTTTATATTTACGAATAAAATCCTCTTGATAATTTTTTTGAACCTTAAGCCCTAGTAAATAATACAACACAATAGTTTATATCTTCTATTTCATCCTTATTATTTGATTCTTTTGTTTCTTATCTAGCTAATACTTCTGCACCATTGTCTCTTGCACAAAATGTTGAATTGCCAACTAAACCTTATCCTAATACTCCAATTGACACATTATGGAAAGAATAAGGTGAAATTATATCTAAAAAATATAAATCTTTGTCAACTCCTCCCCTTTTTTAAAAAATTCAAAAGGAATCTGATACTACCCTTGTGAATTAGTGTCTTAATGCACAAGTTTCGTATTAGATGAATGAAGTTATGAAGAAAAGAAAGAAGATTGAGTAACCAAAATAAATTATTTTCATCATCTTGAAAAATTTATATGATTATGTGGCAAATAAACCTAAAAATTTCTTAAGAATAATCACTGAACATAAAGGAGATAGATATACAAAAATAAAATTTCCTCCCACTGATAAAAATAAATAAGATGTTGAATCTTCTGATTATAAAGTTACAAAAGTTCACCAAGGAAAGGCCATAAGAGAAGGTATGAAAAAATGGACCAAATAAAATGGACCAAGATAAATTAATTAAGGATTAATTCAGATAAAAAGTTCAATGACTAACATATGTGGTTCAAAAACTAGTAAAGCCTATTCAGTCTTCCCATTTTTGTATTCATCAAATTTATGATATAGAGACACTTAATGTTGTATAGGAAATTGGCCATATGGGTAAAGTAATAAAATAATGGATCAAGAAAATTTTATAATAGGGTATTGCTAATGTTCAAAAAATATTGGATATGTGTTCTAAAATTCAATTATTATACAATCAAATAACAAAATTTGAGAGAAAATATGATGAAGTGTAAATTTTGATTGAATTGATTCCTAACTTGGAGGATTTGTATTTTACCTATTTTAATGATGTAATTCAAGAAAAGGTGATCCAAAAATAAGAAATTATGCAAGCCATAAAAATTCTAAGAGCTGATAAATTCAAAGTTTGCATTAATAAATGTAGTATCAATAAATTTAGGACTCTTTTTTTATAGGAGAAGAGGCTTTCTTTAAAATACTAAGAGAAATAGGAAAATTTAAATGAAATCTCACTGATGACAAAGGGAAATTAATATACAAGAAGGAGATTATTGATATGTTCATAAAAAATATTAAAAATATTTCAACACTAATTTTTGTAAATAATTAAGACTCAATTTAGATGTTAATCAAGTATCAAATCCATTTAGAGAACCTCAATGAAATATTCAAGAATTTGCAAGGAACAACTAAAAATATGATCAATGTATATTATGACTCAAAAATATCTTATAGATATTCATATGTTCTAAATGAAGATAAAGTGTCAAAAATAATGAAATGGTTTGATGAATATTATAAGAAGAAGCTAAACCCTAAGAAATAGGTGTTTGATATCATCATCAGTGAAGATGATATAAAATGATTCTAAATCAAAATTTTGATCTTTATCATTGGTTTATTTTTCCTAAATAATCCTTGTAATTGTAATTATACCTTATTATATTAGTTAATTCACACATTTTAAATTTATGAAAATTTACTAAGTTCTTTTTTGCAATTATAAGTTCTTGAAAATGTAACAAAACACTTTTTTTTATTGTGAAAATTTGTTATTGTACTTTTGTAAGTCATGCAAAATCACTAACACATTTTTTAAATCTATGAAAATTGGTTAATTTGTTTTTACAAATTTTAAATTGTATGAATTAGGTAATTTATTTTTACACACCCCTAAAAAAGATAAAAAGGTGGTTATGAACCATAACCACCCACTTCAACCTATAAATACAATTTTGGGGATCATTTGTAAGGGTTTTTGATAGTTAAAATTATAAATATACATTTTTGAAAGAGTAGATTATATTGGCAACCCGATAAAGATCAATACAAAAGAAAATTTCAAACTTTTTATTTAATATTTATTCGTGCATTATGTATGTATATGTTATCTATGTGTATTTTGAACTTGGATTTTAAAACGTTATAACAATTGTTATAAACTAGTCAAAACATGGAAATTTCATTGTAATATTTATTTTTGAACCTAAATAAATTGTTTTCATTTTGGTGAAACCTTAGTGGAGTTAAAAAGTAATGTATCACTTTTTACAAATAAATACAAAATGATTATTATATTTTGTTATCAGTCATATAGAGTTATTTTTGTGTATGTATTATGTTCTTATGAACACACATATGTCTTTGTTGTCAACTGAATGACATAGGTTTCCTTCTAAAGAAATTACACACTGTTTAGACTTTTTCAATAAGTCACTGAGTTTATCTTATTGAAATTTTTATCTTCCATTTTTCTAAGCAATCCTCTTTCCCTTGCATCTCTCTTTCATAATTTCATTTCTACAACCCTTTTCAACTTTCTCGTTAAAATTACTACCCTAATGAAACTCATTTTTACTATAAATATTTTCACTTACTAAATCCTTTTTGGTTTTCAATAAAGTTAGCTATAACTTATAATATGAGAGGGACTTCATCCCATGACTATTGACAAAAAATGTATGTTTGTATTCTCAACAAATTCTTAGGCCAATAATTTTTGGTTCCCATGGTGGGGCACATTTCTGAAACACTCATGTAACCTACATTTTGAGATATTATTCCATATGACTATATTACCAAATCAAGGACCTTTCTATCAACTTGAGTTATATTTAGATCAATTTACACAATTGGACATAATTTCACATATCAGACAATTGGCTTGGGACTCAAATGAAATTTTATTTACTCAATTTCAAATTATTCCAAGAATTTTGAATCAAGAATTTGATTGTGTTGAGAGATTAAAAATAATTATTACACGTAGAGAAATCTATAGAGCTCAATAAATATTTAAAAATCATTATATTTTGTTCCTGAATATTTTATCCATTCAAAATATTGATCATCAACTCTTTTTGAATTGGATATAAATTCTACAATAAGACATTGATTCAAGTCTTTAATAACTAGCATGGGAAAATAAGATGAGTTACACTTAATTCAAATTTATCACTTTAATAATAAACACAAAGGAAGATTGTGGTGTAATTTATCGAAGGAATGATAAAATTATTTCAAGAAGGCAATCAAGAAGAAAAAGATGAAGAGTGGTTCATATAGCTACTCAAAGACTTTCAGTAGTAAGAATTTCATCTAATGACCATTCAAGAAGTCCAAGCACCAGCTCCTCAATTGAATATTGATTTTTTAAGGTAGTGAAGATATTTTTTTAGATTTGAGAAGATTTTCATGGGATAATAGAACAAGTTTAACACATTTTTATAGAGATTTTGAGGTATTGGAAGATGAAAAAGATCACGTTATTTTAGTACAAAGAGATGAAGAACTAGCTACATGTAAAGTTCAATAAAGAAGAATAACTTATATAATTCTTTATTTTGCACCAGTTTCTCATCAACATTAGAAACTAGAAAGAAAATGATTCACTAGGGATAGTAAATTAAAAGGTGATACTGATCCTTTTTATCAGCTATAAGAGGCTTCTAATTTCAAATTGAATCCCAAACAAAAATGCAATCTCATAAAAGTAGACAATCTTCCTACAACCCCTAAGAAAGGTAAAACATTGCAAGAAGGAATGATTTTCAGTCAAACTCTTATATTTCCATGTGTTATGGTACTAATACAACAAGTTTTCCAACCATGCCTTTACCTTGGGGTAATATAATTAGTATATTAGCTTTAGGGAACTTAAATGAAATTTTTAAGGGATCATGGAAGATCTTTATAAAATTTTCAGGTGATGGTAATAAATATCTAGAAGAACATATTGTCAATTTGTCTATAGCATGTGTAATTCTAGGTGTTGAACATTAGGATGTCATAATGCAATTGTTTTTTGAAACTGTCCAGAATAGAGTACCAAATTGGTTTTATCCTCTTCATCAAGGAGCAATAACCAATTGGAATAGTATGAAAACTTAGTTTGAAAATATATTCAATCAAATTGTAGATGCACACACATTATTAGATAAACTCACTCATATGAAGAAATAAACACATGAACACATGAAATAATTCATAGCTAAATTTATCAAGTTATCGAATAAAATACCAATAAATAATAAACAAATAAATGATAATCAAAATTATTTCTTTATCAATTCTTAATTACTAGAAGTAATTTATCAATTGAGAAGATATAGAGTGGCTAATGTGACTGCATCTCAAACATTATCTATTGATTTCAAAGATGACATGAAAATGGATGTAAATCTAGAGAGGGAATCATTAAAAGTAAAATATAAAATTTAGGTCAATCTTCAATAGATCAACTTTTACAAAATATGGATAATGATATAACAACTTTGAAAAAGTAAATATGTAAAAAAACTATCACGGCTCCTTATGAAGACATCCCAAGAAGAAATTATATGCTTTTTCAAAGGGGTCATCCTTGATTATAAGCTCCTCAATAAAATATTGCAATGGAAGCTCCTTCTAAAAAAAATACAAATCCATTTATGAATTTTATTTTTAAAATAGAAAAAAAAAATGAATATGAAGAGATCAAAGAAGAAAATGAATTCAAAAATCTGGATCCTCAAGAATGTGAAATTGAATAACTAGGTGGCGACTCCATAAATGTGTTCCTAAAATATAATTCAGATGAAGATGATTATGTGGAAAATATTAAAGACATGAATAGTCAGTCATTCATGGTCTTCACATGAGCTCAAAATTAGAATAAACAACAAAATGATAGGCGAGAATAATATATGAATTTTCTTCTTCCATGAAGAACACCATCTCTTGTTTAGATAAAAATTAAATAACCAATAGCTAAACTAGGTTACTCCTACCTAAATATTTCTATTGGTTATCAAAAATAATATCCTCTTATTAATAATAATCCTAATATAACTCAACATGTAGAATGCTATTCTTCTACTTGTCTACCTTTTTTTTTTTGGATATAATTAAACATGTCAAGAAAACTAAAATTCAGATTTCACAAGCCAAATATTTGAGATCTTATTCAAATGAACTAGATACGATAATAAAATTTATCAAAGGAAATAATCCTACTCAAATGAATACCAATACAAAATGAATATTAACCACCCCACCTTATTTCAATCTAGTAAACTCCATGGCTATTGTGACTTCCAATTCCAATAAATTTTATCCTTTTTACACTTCCTTATTCCTCAAGGTATGCAAAGTTAGTACTTGCATAATTCACAAAAAAATCTCAAATAATATAATTCTTGACAAATTTACTCATGCCTTTGCCTTAAATTGTAAATAAACCTTTGGTCATTATTACTCCATGGAAGAAAAACAAGTTCCATTTGTTAGCCAAGACAAATATGCCCAAGTTGCCCTTACATCATTTCCTCAGAAAAAGGATTAAGATCAACATCCTAGTATTTGATATACTAATAACCTATGGTATTATATTTGGATGAAAATTTTATAAATAACTTGGTGGTGAAATTAATTTGTATTTTTCACATGCAATGATTATATCCAAAGGAGTGAAATAATGCCTTGAACTATAAATGAAAATGAAATGCACTATGTAAAAGGTAGATGATTCCATGGAAGTAATCTTGTATGAATATTCAAGTATAATTAAATATTTTTTAATGTTATAAAATACCTATATTTGATGGGGTTTCACCCTTCAATCTCAAGGTCTCAATAACTACCTCAAAGTTTAATTTTTATGTGACATTCTACTAAAATCATACAGATGGAGTGTAACATAGGGACTATAAACATTTGTGAGTTACATTAATAAAATTATTACACATTATTGGGCCTCATTGTATCAAAATTTATATAGAGGACACCCCCTAGTTGATTTTTCAAAAAATTTAATACTTAATAAGACATTTAGTTATTTTACTTGTGGTGCACCCAAGATGAGCATATCAATTAGATAATTTACTATTAATGTAACCTTGAAACTGGGTTTTAAAGGATATGGGTATGGCATTACCTCCATAATTTATGTTCTAAAATATTGGACTGTCACTTTTCAATGGGCAAATAAGTATACACGAGATCCCATAAGTGACTCAAGACACTTACCTAATTTTATCCTTTTCATGTGGTTTGTATGCTATATGTTTAATTAGATCTTGTGTGTTAAATTTTATTTTATATCCTTATGTAAAACCCATAATTTAAATATTTATCATGTGTCGAAAACCAAGTGTTTAATTTTTTTCAAGGAAAAATATTGTTTTACAATTATACCCAATCTTTGTCCAAAAAAAAGCAAAATATAAATCACTCACATTACTAAATAATCATAATCTATTTTGTGTCAAAATATAACAATCTAAATTAAATCTATATTATGTTGAATCCAATCCCATATTGAGTCAAATCATCTTAAATCCAAAACATATTGAGTTATTTCATCCAAAACTAATCTTGATAGAGTCCACATCAAACAATACCTATTTACAAATAAGGATGAGTTATTTATATGCCTAATTGGGGATAGGTTCCCATCTTCCTAATGATTTAGATCCTAACAATTTAATCCACCTCCTTAGTGGCAATCCTAAACCATCCCGTGTCAACATAAACTTACCTATAGTAAATTTGTTATCCAAAATCAACTGGATCTCGCTTCCACTAGCTATATTCCCAACATGCCCCATGATAAGTACAAACAAAATTATATCTAACATATGAATCCAAAAATATAACCATCCTTAAAAAGATACTAAAATTATCCCAAGATTTGTAATTTATATTACTCCATATTAATCCTCTTACATCAATATATTCATCGCTTATTAAATCTAGTGATCTTTATAATAACCAACCTAAAAATCCTAAGCATCCTACCAATCCTATCTTCAAGCCACAATCATCATAATTGTTTCTTGATACATAACAAATACAACAACCTAACTATATCTTTCCCTTTCCACATGAAGTACCCTCATTTATCCAAGATTCAAATCCATCCACATCCAAATAGAGATAATATAATCTTCTCATATATCCCTTGGATGTGATCTTTCATTAACTACTTACTAATAACATGATCATGTTTCCACACACTAAGCATTTTGATAATATCCAAACAATGCTTACTTGGTATAAAAATGGTGAATATCAAAAGAACCATAATATTTAGTGTCACTCTATTAATATATTATTTATATTTAATAATTATATCTAAGATTTCATTGACAAAGGGGACATTGAAATACAGATAAGTGTATTCAAGTTTAAGAATCATAACTTTAGTGTATGATATAATGACTTTATTGAATATAATTAATCTTGTTCACATAAAAATAAAGGTCATGACATACCACCAATCTTAAAAATACCTCTCTTTACTATACTCATTTATGACCAACCTATATTTGACCACCACCTACCTCCACTTTTGGATGAATCAACCTACGACTATCTACCCTTATTTAATGAACCCCTCATAGAAAATATTTTCTTCATCCAAGAGTCCAATTTATACCAATATCCCATTTTTGACCAAGCACCCATCATTGAAAAATCCTCATTGAACCAACACAACCTGCCACCCATTGACCAATCACATAACCTCTTATCACAAAATAAATCACCCATAACCCCAAAACATACAATTCAAGTGAAAAAGGTAATTTTAGACAACAAAATCCAAAATTCTTTCCACATAGTTAGCCTCACTAATTATTATTGAAGCAGTGGCAATCTCAACCTAAATACCAAATCTAAAATAACATAATATTTATTTAGTACCAAATTATTTATCAAATATCACCTTCTTATAAATGGACACATAATTGTATATAATAATCCCTTCTTGTTTATTGATAGATTATCATCTTGATTCCAAAAAAATAAATATCTTATAATAATTATAATCCTCAAAATCATGAACTACCAAGGGAGAGGCCTTTATCCACCATGAATAATGAGTCTTATAACCCATATATTTAAAAATAAATAATGGATCATATAGCATTGGCTACAAACCAATTGAAAATAAACATAAATATGTTCATGATACATTCACAATTTCTAAGGAAGCTTCATACATAATCAAAATAAGATCCATTCATAGTCCCTAGGATGACCATGCCACCACCAATCCTTTCATCAACAACACCAATCATTCCTATCATATTGACATTAAATCTCCCACGCCATTTGATTGGTACCAACAATCTTACTTGTCATATTTTTGTTAGGTTAATCAACCTATTACTAAATTCATTATAGGTATCTGACTAAAAGAACACAAATCAATATAGACCTACTCTATGGAAAAAAATTCATGAGTAAAAATGAGTCCAAAAATCCATAAATCAAAGCCTGAAATTACCATCCCATAGTGTAAATCCTCTTCAAAGCACTATTGGATAATCAAAACCAAAAGTTTAATGCAAATAATCAAAATAATATAAAATCATCATCCCATA
Source organism: Torreya grandis (assembly GCA_037957365.1). Taxonomy (NCBI): domain Eukaryota; kingdom Viridiplantae; phylum Streptophyta; class Pinopsida; order Cupressales; family Taxaceae; genus Torreya; species Torreya grandis. The sequence goes on along the minus strand of JARHVA010005221.1, from coordinate 708,575 downwards.
TTGAAAATTGATTTGAGGTGATATTGGTCAATCCAAATCAAATAAAAAGCAAGAATAGTCCCTTTCTAAAAACCTTTATAAAGAACCAACAGATGAAGAAATTAATCTACCCCTTACATTAATATAGCTATAGGATGGATTACTATCACATGTTTAAGACAAAATTAAAAAAACTTAAATCCCCAAAACTCCAAATTGTAGTTGCTCTCAGTCTTGCATAAAGATAGATTACTATCCCTAATCACTCTTCATATCATGATGCCTATACTTATCCTCACAATCATTCCATCCCTCCAAATACTTCATGCACTCAACACACATCCTTCATCCAACACACCTTATAATTCATCCTCTTTAGCATAACCTAGTATCATAGGGGTTATGATGCTATTATGGTAAACTTTGAATAAACTAGCATAGAAATCAATGAAGTTGCTAAAGACATCTCTAGAGTGCATACCTAAAATATCAATACTAGTCAACATCTTGCATCTCAAAAAATTCCATAATTAATGTATCAACAAAAAATAAATAAAAAATGAGAAGTGTAAATAATCCATCCAATAATGAAAATAATTTCTATGACACATTTGGCAATTTCCATGATGAAAACCAATTTTTAGTGGCATAGATAAAGTAATATGCTACTTACATGTACCTTACACTTGGGGGAAACACATTCCATCTTAACCCTATGAATTCTATATAATCCCTCCATCCTTACCTATCATATACCTATTATAAACCATCCTTACTATCCTTATTTATCCAAACCCATCTCTATCCATGCAAAAATTACATCATCCAGACCTATTCTTACCTATACAAACCCATACTTACCCATTTAAACCTTACCAATCCAAATCATGTCAAATCCTATTATTATAAATCCAATCATTTCCATCATTTCATCATCCTTCTTCCCAATTCTGACCTTGATAATGAAGTGGAAACACATTGAGATACATTATTAGAATCCTTTTGGAATATCCTTACCATGGTACATTGATGACTAGACATTTGGTTTTTAGGAAATTTATTCATGGGACTTATTATCATAATTCTTATCGACTCATATCCAGCCCTAATCTATCTTTTATAGTCATTAATGCTTCCTTCCTCATTGATATAATATTTTTTAACTTTGTTATTATCCCTTGTATATAAAATCCAACAATATCAAAGAACATTTATTATCCAAAAAGTCCAAAAAAATTAAATAAATAAAAATATAAAACTCAAAAAATATAAAATCATCACACAATTCATAAACAATATAGTCTTTTCCTACATCTTGTTAAAATACTTAAACAATAAATTAATCACTAAGAATAAAGTTTTTAACTTGATGTAGAATGCACATTTGATTTTGGGAGTGTTTTTACTTGCTTTTATTTTGTGTACTTTTTGTGTCTTGCTTATTTGTTTTACATGTTTTATCCTATATTCTTTATTTATTTGAGTCAATTTCACTATGCACATTACAAATTAGGTTATTTTGATCTTCTATATCATGATGTATTATGTCTTTCACTTGTGAATATCTCATTACCTATATGTATTAAATAATATTCATCATGGTTTTTCCATACCATTGGTGCATATTTTCATATGCAAAATAAACATAAGGTTGGTGAAATCATGTTACAAATCCATGCAAAGTCCAAAAAAATAAATTATTCACCCAATCCACATAATTACCTCATATCCAATCATAAATCACATTCCTAAAATATGCCAACCCATTGAAATTATAACTATTTAAGTTCACCATACATCCCATAATCACTTATATATACAAATAATAATTCAATCACATGTTATGTAATCATGTGATCTATCATCATTAATCCAAATAATTGATTAGCTTCTTACTTGTGCATCAATCAACTAAATCAAAGTATCTACTTAATCATTTCCATGATACATAGATTCAATATCTTGCACCTATTGATTTGGAACCAACAAATCACAAAATCCATATTTTTCCCATCTAAATGCAATCTATATGCAATCAACTAGTCAATTAATTAATTAATTAATTAATCCCATCAAAGCTCATAGATTTTGAATAATAGATATCATTACCACATCCACCCTATTACATATATAATTTCTTGGGGCACATCAATGTGTGTATCTTATCTCAAGATATATCATTACCAATCAACTACTTTCATATATTATTGCTTTCAAAAAATTATTCCATCACCAAATCGAATTAAAATGTGCAAGCATCAACTCAAGTGGGTTAGTAACATTCATGGGTTAATCTCATACAAACTTAACATCATACATATAAATAATTGAAATAATCTATTTATTTATTATTTGATCAAAAATCATTCTTGTAAATTTAATAAAAAATCATTTGAAAATATTATAACAACCACATTTTTAAAATATAATACCAGGTTAAAAAAAACTATGGTAAAAATACTTAATAAGAGTCTAGAAAGAAAGAAAAAGTGAGATACATGATTACACCATATCTAATGCAGGAACTAGACCAAGTCCATAAGTTAACAATGAATTCCCTAAGAAGCATTTTAACCACTTAGTATTCAGATAGAAGTGGGAAAATGTAGAAACACTCATGCATACCTATCTAAATAGTTAAATGTGGCCTTCTTAGTAAAGTTGTCACTAACTTATACACTTAACTAAGTACCTGTACAAGATATAAAATAACCAGTACCTCAATGGATAAATTATAAAATTTTAATAAATGGTTATAGGAAGTAAGATAGATTCAATAGAAAAATCATCATAATAATTTTTTATATACAAGATCAATCAAATTCACAAGAAACAGGTAGTGGTCATGGAAAATGACTATTTCCAAAAGCAATGCAAAAATTTGGAACACTTTTAAAAAAATACAACACAAGCATAGGATGAAGTACAAAATATCATACTATGTAATTTATGTTGATTATATTTCTAGTTAATAAACTAATTAGAGGAATAAGTGCAAAGTGGAAGTCGATCCATTTATTGTCATAGTTATTTACCCTTTAAGATGTTTTAATAAAAATCATGATTATGTTCCATTTAGGATCAACTTACCCATTTCTCATGGTAGGTTTATCCTAATGGCCTTAGCACTATTTATCAAGTTAAGACATGCATTAATTTGTTAACTTAATTAGTTTCTCTAAAGCTTATATTAGGTCATGCACACATAAATTCAAAAATGCATAGTTTTAATTTCCTTATGAGTTACAAAGAACTCTATGTTATTATATTAGGTTTAGCAATTAACCTTCATCGCTTAAGTGAATTAAACGTCATCTTAGATTCATGTCTTTTAGACTAAGTGTTTTTTCAATGATAATTCCTTAAGGATTATTAAAATTCACTAGCATATCTTCCAAGGAGGATTTACCAGTTCAACTTCATGCTTAAAAATCAAGTTATTGGTCTTAATTTTTTTCTTTCATTAAATGAAATAGAAAAACTTGTCATTATTCCTTAAGTGAATTCCAAGTAAGGGCAAATTATCCTCAAACACAACATGACTCAATTATAGTAACCATTGAAAATGTAACCCTTAATTCACTTATCCTATTTACATACTTGATTTTAACTTAGCTTATTTAGCTTAAATACGTGTAAAATTTGAATATAATTATTTATATTAAATTTCTAAGTGATTATATACTACTACCAAAATAGTCCAATCACTTCCAATAGATACATTATTGGTTCCAATAAAAGTTATTGCATTCTATAAATCCTTAAAATATTTTGAATATTAATCACTTTTTAGGTTCATTTAATTTAATAATAAATAAAGAGCCTATTAGCAATTATATCCCTTCATAGTTTAAGGTAAGTCTTAATTTTTTTTGTAATCCAATTAAGACACCATCTCATACTTGTTAATGATTACACTACTAATAATCCTTAAAATTGTATTGGACTTAAATGACTTCTTTGGAAGTCTCTAAAAGATTCATATTATAGAATCTATCTTCATAATGTAGATTTGGATAGCTTAAGGTAATTTTAGAGTCTTTAAATAGAATTAAGGTTAACATGTCACAAAAATTTATGATTATAAAATAGATAAATTTGTACATGAGGTATATCAAATATAATTTATATGTAGAAAATATCACTTTCTAATTTCTTGTATAGTTTACAAACAAAATTATCACATGACATCTCACAATTGAATCTTATAACTATAATTCAAAAGAAACCAATTACACTCTCAATTATCCAACTATACTCAATGCCATTATCCTTAGATAATATGACTAATAGTATTTAATAGTCATATGAACATCAAAAATATTCATGAACACATATTCATAATATAAGATAATTAAATTAACTTCTACAACTATGCAAAAAAAGTATATGCACATTCTAATTTAGGTATAACACTTAGTGATTCAATGATGAGTTTATATATTCCAAGTATTAAGAAATTAATGCATGAATCAATTTAATTCATGTAGCAAAAATTTCACAACATAAAAATTCCATAATGGATGTTTGTAGTGATATATGTAAATGATAATGTAATGAGTAGTTTGATATTTAAAAGATCAACCTTGAATCACCACTATATGTCAACTTGCATACACTAACCTAATTATGAAAATTAAACATAACCTTAACCTTGCATCAAATAATTAATGAATATCAATGTAATTAATTAATTAATTTAATGGTACATTGATGAATCAAGTTATTTTACAATAAACTATCAAAATAATTAAAATTGAAAAACTAAAACAAATAATATTTTACATGCAGTCTAATGCTACAAACACCCACCTCTCTAATCTGAATGAGGCCAACCATCAGTGGATCGATACCACCCCATCCATCATTTAAATGTGATTATATCTAGACAAGAGAAGTAAGGTAATAGTGGCTATTGAGCTTGACTAAACAAAACCAAATAATGAAAACATTCAAACAAGACCATTTACATCCATGGTTAATAACACTAACATATTTATAGTTATTCTAACTTCTAAATCTTGTTTAGATAATTTTAGGATTGAATATTAAGAGTGCAATCCATGGGATTGTGCCTCTAATCTTCAATCCATCATTATGGTACATCACCCAAAATAAATGCAATTGTACTACAGCTAGTAACCCCAAATATAAACAATATTGCTTAAGTATATCCATCTAATTAAAATGAAATTAAATTAATCATATAAATTTTGATAAATGAATTAAATTGTAAACTCAAAACAATGTCATAAAACATTCATGAAAATATTATCAAACATACAACAGTCTAAATGACATCAAGTTCTCATGCAAGGCAACATATTCACTAAGCCAGTGAAAATAAAGTTAATGACACCAATAAAATGAAACAACATTGAATGTATTCAAAGTGATATCTCAATGATGACCAACAAAGGTCAAATTAGAAATCACGATAAAAATATCCCAAAGTCATTATCACTTAACTCATAATGATAATAACAAATGAAATCATTCATAAGAATGTTTAAAGATAAAACATTTTTAAAAATCATGATGTAACCAAATCATCAAAATAATCCTTTATTCAAATTCAAACAATATTGAATGTAATTGACAACAAAATGACTAAAAATAAACTTTAATCATAAGTCAAAAACCCTGATAATGACCGAATCAAAAACTTTAGTCATATGGATATTATGGAATACTTTAAAATAATAATAAAATAATATTTTAAGAAAAACCCAGATGGTATTTGAACCTTGACTATAACCCAAGTATTTATTTACATTCTAATATGGTCATAGCCTAAAAATACACATGATGGTGTTTTACATTTACTAAACAACCTAATAGAAACCCAAATATAAAGATAAGGTTTAATAATTCATAACAAAGATTTATAACAACAAGAACCCATTTTAATATGTAGTTTTATATCTCAAAAGGACATAACCAAACATACAAATGATTTTTCATTAAAAAAATGAAACTCATCATAACCTAGACCCAAAAATTTCCAATTATACGTTATGGCCAAGTTGTAATGGATCTAAAAATTATTTGTTTTTTAAACAAAAAATACGACCTAGATTCAAACTCAAACCCTGCATGTTTTTATTCATGAAAAAAAGACACTAAAACACTTCATTTTTCATGCCATAGAATAATAAAATTAATGCATTCATTTTCAAATAAAAACCTAGTTCAAAACTAGCAACTCCAAATCATAAAAATGACTCAAAATTTTAAATGCAATACTTACTTGAGTGCCAGATAAAAAGAATGAAAAAGAGTGGAAAGTAAGATTGATTCCTTACCTTCACTAAATTTCCAAGTTCTACATGATAAATAGAAAAGACAATTTGACCCATTTTAATCCGATTGACACTAACATAAAACTCTAAAAAAACTCCTACATGGCCAACAATATAAATGACTAAATATAATTTGAACTCTAAATAAAGATCATGCGTATAACTTCATTCATATTTCTATTAGCTTTCATGCCAAAATTATATAATATTTTCCCCAAGTGAAGGACTTCCAGCTGACAAGGAAAAATGAACATGAAATAACCCTAATAATATTGTAAGAGTCTTGACTCCCTTGCATCGAATGGTGAGATAATGACATTAACTGAATTTAAACAATATAAAAATACTTTAAACTGATACCATACCATAATATGGTTCATGTTACTTATTACCTAGCCAATGCCAAGTTAAGACTTGGTATAGTTAAACAATGAATGTAATAAGAGTCCCATTTAACAAAGACCTCAAAGCAATTAAATGAAATGCTAATTAAAATTCAAATATTAGAATGCCTTTGAAACATAATCAAAGAATGATTCCTTTTAAGACAAAGTAAAAAACAATTATGACAATTAGGTCATTCAAGGGTCCAAATATAATACTATATTCTATCAGTGAATAAAATAGAATTTGAAGAATAATGCAATGTTGAAAAATTGATAAGAATCAAATAAATATTAAGAGTCAAAATCAACAACTAAGTAAAGCAATCAACAAATGAGGAGTCAAAACTAATTCAAGGATTGATTCATTTTAATATGCATATGAATCCAAAGATATAAACTCACTAAAATAATTCAGGCATGCTAAAATGTCTCAAACACATTATAAACAATCAAAGCTCAATTTTCACAATTTGAAGTTCACAATTTCTTTTCATTTACTTTCTCACCCTCACTTCATTGTTTGGAGTCACATTAGCCTAACTCATATCTGGTACTTGTATTCATAATAGACCATCAATAGTATTTATATTAAATAGTATAAATAAATGAAATAACATAATTAAATGTAATAATAAAACTAAACTAAATAATGAATCAATAATTCATTAACCATGAAATATTCAATATTGTAATGAAAATCATATCAAATAACTATCTCAAAAATTATCAAAATGGATCAATCATAAATTAAAAAACCATATCACAACAATAATCCAAATAATTATGTCTCAAATAGTTCATTACTAAACCATAACAATACGTGAAATTAATGTAGTTAAATAGGGTCATGATATCCTCCACCACTTGGAAGAAGAGCCGTCTCGATGATCAAAATAGCCAAGGATAGTGTTTGTTGAAAATACTCTCATCTTGGCTAGTAGCACTTCTTTCAAACAAATGACCCCATTGAACCTAAATTTCATAAATCTCATGATTTTACAAACTAACATTAAAATGGTCTAGGATCTACACTAGATCTAATTTCATATTTTCCTCTTCTAAAACATGAAGATGAATCCAATCCAAAATATGAGAAGGATCATCTATATACTTTTTCAATAATGAAATATGAAAATATCATGAATCTGAGAAAAAGGAGAAATGGATAGTTGATAGGCCATAGGTTTAATTTTATCTAAAATTTCAAAGTTTCCCACAAACCAAGGAGATAATTTGGAAGACTTTCAAAGCTTAATCAAAATTTTATGCAGTCTAACATAGAAAACATCTATCACAAACTTTGAATTCATGTGGAATCCTTTTTAAATCATCATAAGTCTTTTTTATGTCAGAGGTATCCTTTACATTTTTCCTTATTATCTTCATTTGTCTATCATACTCTTGTAAAACATTAGGACTAGCAATAGTTCATTTTTTAAAACGTTCCCATCCAAATGGAGTTCTACACTTACGTCCATACAAAGCCTCAAAAAGAGACATTTTAATAACATAATGGTATATGTTATTTTAAGCAAACTCAATTAAAATTAAATAATCTTCCCATTTATTTTATTGATCCATCACATACATTCTTAGCATGTCTTCCACAACTTAATTTAATATTTATATTTGACCATCCATTTCTAGGTGATAAGATGAACTAAAATTTAATATTATACCAAAAGCAATAGTCAATGTTTTCACAAAGTTGAAGTAAAAATTTTCTCTCATAAATAAGAAATTTAGGCATGTCATGTAGCCATACTATTTCTTTCACAAACCATTCAACAAACACAAATGCATCATCAATTAAATTTATAGTAATGAAATTACCAACTTTAGTAAACTTATCTATTATAACTAGAATAGTATCTTGCTTTCTACTTGATTCTAGGAAACCACCTATAAAATCTAAATAAATCACAACCCACTAACCTCATGTAGCATAATTAAGGTATAATATTCCTCCTAGATGGAAATGTTCAACTTTAATGCATTGACATTCCAAATATTTTGCTACAAACTCATCAAATTCATGTTTCAAACTAGAAAAATAATACATCCTTTTTAACTTGTGTGTCATCTTCATGAAACTAGGGTGAGAAAAATAAGGTGCTTCATACATTTATTTCAATAAAATGTTCTTTAAGTCAATAGACTCAGACACATAAATTATATTTTTGTGTTTGATTAAACCATCAGAATTAATATAAAATTGTTAAATTTCCTTTTTTACAAGCTAATCAGCCAATGTTGAACTTACCTCTTTGCAAAATTTATTAGCACATTATTTTTAAAAAAATTTAGTTTTGATATTATTATGCAAAAAAAATACAAGCAGATATGTGTGTTGCTTGAGTGAGTTAGCAACATGATTCTCCTTACCTTTCACATATGAAAAATTCATATCAAAATTATTTATAAATTAAATCCATCTATGCTATTAAGCATTTAGATAATTGTGAAAAAAAATATTCCATGATATGATGATAAGATTTTACTTCAAAATGCTTACCCAGTAAGAAGTGTTTCCATTGCTTCAAATCATGTATAATAGTAACAAGTTACAAGTCATGATTTGTGTAAATTTTCTCATGATATTTTATTTTGTGTGACTCATAAGACACAATTAAACCGTCTTGAGTTAACACATCACCAAATCCTTCTTTGGATACATCATCCCAAATTTTTAAATTACCATTAGGATCTTGTATAATAAGTACATGTTTTATAGTTAACAAATATTTAAGCTTATAAAAATCTTGTTCACAATCAAAATCCAATTTTTTTTTATTACCCTTGCACTAAAAGGAAGGTATAAGACTAAGCAACTTAGAAAAAACTACAACAATCCTTTTGCAATAACTAGCCAGTCCCATAAAACTATATACTTAATGTACATTTTTAGGAGCATGACACTCTTGGATATCCTTAATCTTGGATAGATCAACAATAATGTCATACTTCAATATAATATGATCCAAATAGTGGATCTCAGTTTGAAATAAAATACATTTAGACAACTTACCAATTAATTTATGTTTTTTATCCTTTACAACACTAAACACAAATGTTATTTATATTCAACTACATTCTTAGAATAGATCATTATGTCATCAATGAAAACTAAAATAAACTTATCCATAAAATCCATAAATATATTATTAAATAATTTCATACATGTAATAGGTGAATTAATTACACTAGAGGGCATTACTATAAACTTATAATGTCCATACTAAATTATGAAAGCAATCTTATGGATGTCTTCAACCTTGATTCTCAGTTGATGATAGCATGTTCTCAAATTTATCTTAAAAAATATAGACTCATCCTTCATTTGGTCAAATAGATCATCTATCCTTGGTAAAGGATAAGGATTCTTGATGGGAACCTTATTAAGCATTTGATATTGAACACACAACCACAAGCTTCCATCCTTATTTTTCACAAAGACCACAAGTGCACCCCAAGGTGACACACTTGGCCTAATGCTACAATTTTTCAATATTTTTTATATTTTAAATTTTAGTTCATACAAATTTTTTACATTCATACGATAAGGCACTTTAGACATAGGGGTTAACCCTGACATTACATCAATAGAAAAGTCAAACTCCATCTTAGGAGGTAAACTATGCAATTTTTATAGAAAAAACACTAAAGAATTATTATAAAAATAGATATTCTCAAAATTTTGTTTATATTACAATTTTTTTTCATGTATCTATACAACATATATTTTATATCTTTTACGTACTGCTTTCTTCAATTCTAAAGTTGATAGCAGCTTGTGTACGTTAGGTTTCATCAAACCTTTAATTATTACTAATTTTACCATGTCATAACAAAATTTAACTCCTATATTATAGTAGTCAATATTATTTTTATGATTACAACCAATCCATGCATAAAATGACATTGATAGGGTTATATTGAAGCTCTTGCTCACCAAAATATCCTTCTTCTCTAAGAGGAAATGTTTCAGGAGGAAAACTTTCTAAGTTGTTTAATCTGGGTTCTTAAGTTTACAACTTGTTATATAGGGCATTCAATGTAGTAATTATTCCATTCAAGACTATCTCTTATTTAGAATTATGTTTATTTTCATCAATATTAGGGGTTCCGATATTTATTACAACATTGTTGAGAGGAGGTGCCTATATTTCAAGAGTATTATCCCTACAAACTCTACCTCTACTAGGGTTAACATTATTTGGGTTATTTTTTTCCATTATAAATCTTATTCTCACCATTTTGAGGTGAAACAAACAAAAAATTAGTAGGAAAACAATAAGTTAACATTCCCCAAAGTTCCCTAGAGCAGTATATCTTGCTCTAATACCAAGATATAAGAACTACATTTTTTAATGAATAATGAGGTAAATAGCTATGGTACAAATAATTAATCATAATTTACCATGGAAAGATGAAGTTAGATCCATATATATGTCATAACAAACACAATAATTAGACCAAGTCCATATATTAATAATGACTTCATTAGGAATCACCTTAACCACTTAGTATTCAGATAGAAATGGGTCAGTGTATAAACACTCATACATGCCTACCTACATACTTCAATGTGGATTTCCTAGTGAAGTCATCATTGATTTATAAACATACCTAAGTACTTTTAAAATCTATACAATAGATGATACATCAATGGTTAAATTAGAAAAGCTCAGCAAATAGTTTTAGGAAGTAAGATAGATTCAATAAAAGAATCATCATACTAATATTGTATAAACAAGATATATCTAATTCAAAAGCAATAGGTAGTGATAATGGAAAATAAATATTTTCAAAAGTAATTCAATACTTTGAAACACTTTAACAAAAAAAAAACACATGAATATGATTAAGAAGACAATGTCCTACTAGGTAACTTAGGGTGACTTGATTTCTAGTTAATTAATTAATCACATAATAAATGACTTTAAGATATTTCAAAAACCATGTTGATGTTTGATTAAAGATAAACTTACCCATTTATCATGGAAACTTTAACCTCATGTCCTTTGCCTAATTTATCAAGTCAAGACATGTGTTAACTTATTAACTTGATTAGTTTAGCCAAACCTTATGATAGGTCATGCACAAATAGTTTAAAACATTCATAGTTTTAATTTCCTCATGAGTTACAAAGAAATATTCATGATTATATTAAGTTCACTAATTAAATTTTATCACTTGAATGAATTAAATATCATCTTAGATCAATGTATTTTTGACTAAATGTTTTTTCAATAATGATGCCTCAAGGATTAGAACATTTCTCTATCTTATCTTCCAAGGAAGGTTTATCTATTCAACTTAATTGTTAAAACTCAAGTTATTGGTATTTAAAAATACTTTGTCATTAAATGAAAATAGGATAACTTATCATTATTCCATAATTAAATTCCAAGTAAGTCTAGATGATCCTTAAACATGAAATGCCTTGATTATAATAACCATTGAAAATTTAACCCTTAATTCACTTTTCCTATTTACATGCATTTAATTTAGATTAATCATATTGAAGACTTGTGTAAGATTTAAATATAATTATTTCTATCTTAATTTACAAGTGATTATATAATGCTACCAAAATAGTCCTATAACCTCTAATAAAAACATTATTAGTTCAAATAAAAGGGATTGCCTTCTAAAAATCCTTAGAAGTTATTAAACCTTAATCACTTTTAAAGTTCCTTCAATTTAATCACTAATAAAGTGTCTATTTGCAATTACAACCCTTCATAGTTTAAGGTAAGTCTTATGTTTTATTGTAATATAATTAATACATCATATCATACTTTAAAATGATTTCATTCTTAATAATTTGTAAGATTTAATGGACTTAAATAGCTTCTTTGGAAGTATCTAAAAGATACTTATTATAGAATCTACCTTCGTAATGTATATTTGGATAGTTTAAGGTAGTTTTAGAGTCTTTAAATAAACTAAATATTAAAATTTCACAAATAATTTTAATTATGAAATAAATAAATTTTTACATGAGGTATATCAAATATACTTTATACATATAAATTATCACTTTCTAATTTCATGTACACTTTAACAAACATAATGCTCACATGGTATGTCACAATACCAATTACCATCTCAATTATCCAACTAAACTCAATGCCATTGTATTGATATAATAAGAACAATAATATTAAATATTCATATTAAACTTAAAAATATTTTTGAACACATATTCATAATGTGAAATAACTAAATGTACTTGTATAACTATGTGAAGAAATGTATCTGCATTGTAATTGTTGAATGTGGAGCCTATTTCAACACCTCTAAGGTTAAAATAAAATTACCAAGGAAATTTTAACATGTAATTGTTTACTTTCATTAATGGTGGGGTGTATTTTTTATTATGATAACCACTTCCCACATATGTGGCACATTTTATGGAGAAGTGGGTAAGGTGTTGAGAGAATCAGGGGATTATGTTGATCCTAGGTGGTTGTAACCTCCCTTATTTGGTGGGGTTATGGTTATCTCCATGGTATGGAACATTTTAAAATGGATCTTAGAAAGTATAAATATGGGTGAGGGGAAACAAATTACGCATTGAATTTTTCATCTCATTTCGAGCTTTGTATTCTCTCTTCAATTGGTTGGATCATCTTTGAGGTGTAGCTTAACATCTTGGGAATTTTGGTGTGAATTTAGGTTGGATAAAATTATATATATGATATTTTTATATTTTAGAGTTGTATTTTACTCTTATTTATAATATTATAGATATCTTCTTGGTGTACTTAGCCCACATTAGGTGAACCACATTATATCAGTGTTATGTGTGTATTTGCTTAGATCTGAACCTTCTTTCATATGTCTCTACTATTGTGATTTTTAGTAATGAATTTTGTGTTTCATGTTATTTCATAATTAATCACTTATTCCTAACAATAATTTGACCATAACACTTAGCAATTCAATTAAGAGTCTACATATTTCAATTAAGAAGAAACTAATGCATGAATCAATTTAATTCATGTAGCTAAAATTTCAAAATATCAAAGTGGAGCAATGAATATATATAGTCATATATTTAAATGACAATATAATGAGTAATTTTATATTTAAAATATTAAAATCAAATCATATTTATAATTCAATTAACATACACTAACCTAATTATTCAAATTAAACATAACCTTAACCATGCATTTCATAACTGATGAACATAAATATAATTAATGAAGTTAATTATACATTCATGAATCAAGTCATTTTATAATCAATTATCAAAATATTTAAATAAAAAAAGTACAACAAATAATCTCCTACACATAATCCAATGTTATAAATGACCACCTCTTTAATCCCAATGAGCCCAAACATAACTGGTCTTAGACTACCCCATGCATCAGTCAGATGTGATTCTCTCTAGAAGAGATAAGTAAGGTAACATTGAGTACTGAGCTTGACTTAACAAAACCAAATAATTAAAACATTTATATAAGACTTTTTACATGCATGGTTAATAACACTAACACCTTTGTAGTTATTCTAACAATTGAATCTCATTTAAAGTATTCTAAGACTTAATATTAATAGTGCAATCCATGTATTTACACCCATAATCCCTAATACATAATTAGGGTACAACACCCAAAATAAATTCACTTGTACTACTATTAATAACCCCAAATACAAACAATATTATTTAAATATTTTCATCTCTTTAAAATGGATTTAAATGACTCAAATAAATTTTGAAAAATGAGGTAAATCATATACTCAAAAAAACATAATAAAATTTTCATGAAAACATTATTAAACTTATAGAATTCTAAAATGACATCAAAAATCAACTCAAGTTATAATTCAAGGCAAAATATTCACACATCTAGTGAAAATAAAGTCAATGGCACCAATCAAATGAAAAAACATTGAATGTTTTTAAAGTGTCACCTTAATGATGACCAATAGGGTCAAATGAAAAATTGTGTTAAAAATATCCCAAGATCACTATCACTTAACTCATAATGATAATAGTGATTGAAACCATTCATACAAATGTTTAAAGTCAAACCAAATTTAAAAACTCATGATGTAACCAAATCATCAAAATAATCTTTTACCCAAACTAAAACAATCATGAATGTAATTGACAACATGACTAAAAATAAACTTTCATCGTAAGTCAAAAACCCTCATAATGACCAAATCAAATACCTTAGCCATATGAATACTAATGGAACATATTAAAATAATAATAAAATAATATTTTAATAAAAACACATATGATATTCAAACCCCACCTGTAACTCAAGTATTTCCTTATATTCTTTTGTGGCTATGGCAAAAAATGCACAATTTATTTATTTTCAAAAACAAAACAAACTAATAAAAACTCAAATATAAATCTAGGTTTTAAAATTCAAAACAGGGTTTTCAAATAATGAGAACCCATTATAATATGTACATTCATAACCCAAAATGACCTAATCAAATATACAAATGAGATTCCATATAAAAAAGTGAACTTCCTCATAACCTAAACACATGAAATACCAATTATAACTGAGTTGTAATGGATTTAAAAATGTTTAAAAAAAAAAAAAAACAACCTAAATTCCAACTCAAACCCTATAGGTTTTTATTCATGAAAACAAGCCACTACAACACTTCATTTTGTATTTTGTAAAATAATAAAATGATTACATTCATTTTAAAATAAAAAATTAGTTCAAAACCAACAAGGATGAATCACAAAAAAGACTTAGAATTTTAAATTCAATATTTACATGAGCACTAGATAAAAAGAATGTAAAGTAATGGTGAGTAATATTGATTCCTTTCCTTCACAAAATTTCCATCTTATACATGATGAATGCAAAAGACCATTCAACCCATTTTAAGCCAATTTACATTAACAAAAAACTCCACAAAATCTCTTGCATGGATGACAAGATAAATAAATCACTATAATTCAAACTCTGAGTGAAGCTAATATATATAAATGCATTCATATTTCCCTTGGTCTCCATGCCCAAGTTCTGACAGAGTTTCTCCAAGTGTAGGGCTTCTAAATTATAAGGCAAAATGAACAAGAAATAACCATAATAAGATTGGGTGAGTCTCAAACTAGTTGCATTAAATGGTGAGCTAATGCCATTAACCAAAGTCAAAAAGAAAATAAACCCTTTGAGCTAATATCATGCCCCAAAGTGGTCTATGGTCATTATTACCTATCTAAATCAAAGCTAAATCTTGGTCTAATTAAATAATGAATGCAAAAAGAGTCCCATTCAACAAATATATCAAATTAATTAAACAAAATTACAAGAAAAATTCAAATGTTAGAATGCCTTCTAAACATAATCAAAGGCTAATGTATTTTAAGATAAAATGAAATAAGACTATGCCAAGTATGTCACTTAAGAGTCCAAGTTTAATGCTATCATATTCCACTAGTGAATAAGATAGCATTAAAATAACAAATCAATATTAAAAAACCTACAAGTATCAAATTAGGATTAAGAATTAAAATCAACAACTGAGTAAAGAAAATCAATAAACAAGGAGTCAAAATTGACTCAATACTCAATTCATTTCAATATGCATATGAATCCAAAAATATAAGCTCATTATAATAATTTAAGCATACAAAAATGACTAAAACATATTATAAACAGTCAAATCTCAGTTTTCATAATTTTAAATTCACTATTTCCTTTCATTCAATTCATTAGCCTCACCTAAATCATTAGAGTCAAATCTAACCTAGATCATATCTGATACCTACAGTCATAATAGATCATCATTAATATCCATACTAAATAAGATAAATAAATGTAATAATATAATGAACTAAATAATGAATTAGTAACTGATTGAGCATGAAATTTTCAATGATGTAATGAAAATCATATCAAATAATTGTCTCAACAATAATCAAAATGGATCAATCATAAATCACATAATTATATCACAATAGTAATCCAAATAATTATGTCTCGAATAATTCATAAATAAACAATAACAATAAGTGAAATAAATGTATTCAAACATGGTCATGACAAATATATTTCTATTTTTATCACCTGTAGCTTACCAATGGGACATATCATTCCCACAACTACTTCCATGTAACAATATTCATGGGGCACAATCCAAGCATGAAACCTATATAGATAAATACTAATTATCTGATTGAATCCCTAATAGCTCTCTACTTAAGGAAAATCATTTTACTTGTGCCTGAAAATCCTACAATAATTTTATTGAGATTAATAATTTCATTTATTGTGATATCAAAAACACCATTTTTTATATCTATATGTCCAACCCTTATTCATAGTTCATTAATTTTGAGCACTCATCCATATCAATTTTCCCTCCATGAAAAATTTAGCGAGAATCGTTCATAATATTTTAAAACCATTCAGATCATTATCTTTCTATATCCATTTCCACTCAAATTTTCTTTAATTTTTTAGAAGGCATTGCATCTTCTAGTCACAATAATTTTTCAAAGTGAGGAAAATGTAGACACCTAAATTCTGCCACAATTAGTGTCAAAATTAAAATTACTAAATATCGACATAACTTCCATTATTTTACACAAACTCAAACATAATTATAAATTAAAATTTCATCCTAACACCACTTCCATCTCATTTTCAAATAGTTAATCAATCCATAATAATTAATTATATGCACACATATTTCAAAAAGCCATTAAAAAATGTAGAATTTCAAAGTCACCAAAAATCTTCCATACTTCTCTCACCAAGTGTTGAGTCATCCAACCATCTCCTTAAGTTCTTCAACCACTTTTTTAGTCATCATTGAATATTTTAACCAACATGGTGATTCATCTAACTACCTTGTCTCATTCATGAGTAAATTTTAGCTATCAATTCACTACCCCCTTAATTTTCAAACAGATGAAGAATTTGTCTCTTTTACTTGGATGAGAACTTAAATCCAACCATCCAAAATTAAAGTAATTAAACAAATATCTATTTATCCTATCCACCCATATTCTCACTCGAAACTATAAAACTTGAATTGTCATCCTCCATTTTAAAAAATCATCCTCAAGTTATTGAATTTCTATCGAAATAATCTTTTGCATCCATAAGAAAATCAATAAATTATGTCTATATGTTGTTGAATTTTCCTTTTCCTTGGAGAATGAATTGATTTTCTTATGGATGCAAAAGATATAGTTAAAGAGTGAGAACAAATTGAATTTCATCAATGGATATAGAGATATAGTTTATTGTTAAAGTATGTTTGATTTTTTTTTATTGAATACCTTTAACTGAGGTTTTACTTTAGTCTTTAGAATAGGAATCTAATTATTTATTTGATTTCCTAGCCTACATATGTTATAAAATTATGGATATCATGCCTCAAATTTTTTTTAGTTCTATTATTATGTGGGCATAAATGATCATTCCTCACCTATCTTTGAGGATATATCCATTTTTCATATATTAAATAAAACATTCAACAATAGAATTAGGTACTTCCCAGTCTACGAGATAATTTTTCTTTGACAAAAAATAAATGAAGTATCAATTGGATCAACACCACAACAGAAGTCATTTTAATGTGGGTGATCAGGTCTTTGTATTCTTAAAACCATTTAATAAAATATCATTGAATCAATATAAAAACTTTCAAAAACTTTATCTTATATATTACGTCCCTCATCATATGTTGGAAAAAAATTGTATTGTTGAATAAAAGATAGTGTTACCTCAGTCTACACACATCTAGTATTTGATGTATTGCACTTGAGCATAGAAATTGCATGAAGAGTATTTTTACATAATGATTTAAGAAATAAAATTAATTATATAACATAAAATATATCCTTAATACTTTCACTTAGAGGTTGTGAATAAGAGATATTAAGATGCATTTTATGAAGGGGAAGAATCTAAAGATAGAAAGGATGCGACATGGGAGGATAAATAATTCCTACAATAGCATCCAAAGTTAGTCGATATTAAATTATTTTTTTTATAAATTTTATGGGAATGCCACACTCTTAAACTATATCATGTATAGGGGTATATTTGGTTGTATTTTGGCTGACATAACCTTTTACTTATCATAGTACAATTTTTTTATGTTTTCATATAATTAGTAGGGTCAACCTATGAAGCAACCATAGGTTAATTATACTAAATATAAAAGGTAGTGGTTTTACTTGAGGATCATATGAGGAATAGTTTTCCTATTGCATGGTTTTGGATCTTCCCTCATTGAAGTGTTTCAGTCTTATGTTTTAATTATTGTACTTTGTTTTCAACATTTGGTTTGGATCTGGTATATTTTTCATTTAATTTTCTCATCTATTTTAATTAGTTTTCTATTTATATTCATATTTGCATTATTTAATATGAATTGGCTTAATTTATCTATGAAAATTCATTATATCTAATCCAAATTTGAGAACACTATATGTAAAAAATAAAAACTATCATTATAAGGAAAATATTTCATTGAACACAAGGCATACATAGAGAAATTAGACATTTATATAGTTGATATTATACTTTAGCATAAATATAAAGTTTTATAAAGGAGTGAATTTTATTTCACATATCAATTCCATGATTTTTTGAATGGAATACCTAGGAAAATCACATCTATAATTCCATTCACATGATTTGGTGGACACACATAAGTGGGAAAAATACATGTGATTTGATACTTCTTTGGAGTATTAAAATGTAGGTAGTGTTTAGCTATTCAGTGGCAAGTCGATAAGGTCTGTCAAACCTAAATATCTAACCTTTTTATAGGTCATATTTATGTCAAAAGTTTGATTATTATTTCAAATCAAATAGAGGGAAAAGCAATATTAATGCATATGACCAAAGGAAAGAGAACATACAAGAGGTATCTAAATGTGTATATGTAATGGTATGAGGGATCACATACCTATAGATTTAGTAGGTACTTTACCAACATAGCATAAATAAGATTGGTCCTTGCATGGTGAAAATATTCACTAACAACATTTAATTAGGGTTTTTTTTGTTATTTTTTGTTTTGTGTTGTTACATATCAGGTACAAAGTATTTTTACAAATAGTGAAAAACACAACCACCATTAAAATATCAAAATAAGTTAAATACATCACTTCCATCTCTATTTTCCAATTATAAATATAGTAAGTGAAATATTAATCTACCATTTTACATTTAATTTTGTATGCTTACTACCCTATCTTACATCATATGACTATTAGTAGTTTTTAAATCATTTAGTTCACATTATCATAAAATAAGCAAAATAATATGAAATTATTATTATTATGTATAGGAAAAATTTGAATATGTGTTATACATTAATGATTAAAATTCCTAATCATTTGTTGTGAATTTTTCCATATATATTTTATTTATTAATATTTTTATTTAATATATATCATAACAATGTATATGTTTTATTATGTACACCTTAAGCTGACTTTAAATATGTTGAACTATGATTTTTTTTTGTGCGAGGGGGGTGGGTGCACATGACATGTTTATATAGTGAATAGTTATAATTTACATTAATTTATAGTCTATTTATCATTCTGTAAATATATTTTTATTTACAATTTCTTATTTTATTTTAAATTTAAATTGCAAAAAAGTGTAAACCATTAACATGCTTTTACCCTATTTCAAAATGTGAGGTACCATTAAATAAAAGAGGCCATTGATTATTTTATGACTCTATATTTAGTATTTAGTGTTAAACATAAAATAAAGCATCACTCCTGAAGAGAACTAGTCATTTCATAATATTTAGTTTAATGTTGGGATTCAATAGGCGAATATGTATCTTTTAGAGAGAAGATTGATGCATTTCACTTCTAATTTTTTAATTCATTATTAGCCAAAACCATTATGCTTTGAGCCTACATAAGAATTATTTTAAATATTATTTTCATTTAATTCTTATCATTATCTCAAATAATGTTTGAAACTATGAGTAATTAATAAATAGAATTGTTATTTTCTCTAGGTTGAAAAAATGTTTACATCTCATGTTTTTGTAAATGTTAATTCAAACCAGACTACATATATGAAAATTTATTTATTATTTTATTAATAAACACCTAATTAGTTATAATTATTATTATTATTATGGTTTAAAATCCACCTGAATTGTTTCTAATAGATTATGATATACATAAAACAATAATTAAAAATGGATATTTTTCAAATGAAAAAGTTAATATCATACAATAATTTAATGAGTGTTTGAATACATGTTTAATAACTCGTTAAAAACTAAATTAGGAAGAGATATGTTTTCGTTTATATAAGTTAAAATTTACCCACACACATCAATTAAATTTGTCTAATATATAAGTTAAAATGTAACCTCTAGATTATTTTGTTATAACAATATTTTGTATGAAGTAAAACTCTCAATATAGTGTGATTTCATATGATTACTAAGATATGATGAACTAAAAAATTAAATGTTGGGATATTATTATCTAACTTTTAAAATTAAATGTTTAATAATTAATAACTAAAAGATACTTTTGGTATATTTTAGGGCATGACACTATTTATAGCATACAAAAAAGATATTGTCTTAATTTCTAGTATAAATATATCGTAACCACTTTGGATTTAATGGATGAATATGTTTATTCTAAAACAATTGTAATCCATTTCACTTCAAATAATGTTATAATTCTATTTTTTAGCTAAAACCAATAGACCAAGACCTTAAAAAATAATTTTCTTGAAATATGCTCTCATTTCAATCTCAACATTATCATAATCATTTTTCTTAGAATAATGCATAAATCACATAGATAATTCCTTATTTCTCCTTGCACTCTATGAGTGTCATAAGTTGTTTACATATCAATGATTCTTAGAAATATAAATTTGAATGAGATTGCATATTATATATATATATATATATATATATATATATATATATATATCCATGTCATTAATCCCATAGGGATAAGTATTATCTTCAGTTTATTCTAAATTTTTATTGAATTTTGTTATTTTATCCAATCAAATGTCAACTTTTTACATGTCTTGAAACATGTCAATTTTTTTCCCAAGTAAATTATAAGTTTGTTAATTGAAAACATAAAATATCATTTTTCCTGCATGTTGATTTGCTACAAAGATTCTATGTTATTTTTTATTTCCCTTGAATTCAGGTAATCAAATCATTATAATGTGTAATGATGAATGAATATGGTATGGGATTTAATGTTGTTCAACTACCTATACAATAGTATTGATAGGTAGAAAAGAGAAAGAATATGTATAAAAGAAAAAGAAGGGCATTGATAGGGGTAGGTGGGGATTAAAATTTTTGTCGCTTGAATACAAAACCATTACCATCCACATGTTTGGAATTCATCATATCATACTCTACTAGGTAAGTGTCATTGAAATGTGGTGAGGCATGAAGTGGCTGAGTGTCATCTAGACATAAACTCCTCAAGGATAGAAATTAAACTTAAAATATATACAAGAGATGGATTAATTTTCTCAATACATTGATATTGATTTAATTTGCATTGTAAAATGGTACAAGTAACATTATTTACCTAACTAATAGCTTTATTATTTATAGTTTTGAAATGATAATTTTATTTTCTTGTGCAAATTTTTGAAAATATTTTATCATTGTTGTTTTAATTTGACAAATTCTTGTTTATTGTCATAATAACCCTACTTGGAAAATCATTGCCTACTTTACAAATTTTCAAGATTTACGATGATATATTATTTTTGGCATCTTTATTTGTTTAAATAAATGTAAAATCAAGGGATAATTTTATAGGTCATGGTGAAGATGGGTGCCACTTCTTAGAGAATACTTTTTCTTTGCTCAGCTATTTTTTTCAATTTTTTGGGGCTTTGATTTTGAGAAAATCCCTCCCTTTTTTGGTTAAAAATTACTTTTTTTCAAAGCTTTACACCCATAATTTTCTCTTCCTCTTTCATATTTTTTTGTGGCTATATCATTTTCTTATCAATCTGTATAATTATTAAATTTTATAGATGACTCGATTTCTACACTAGGTTAATCTAATCAAATATTATTGGATGGCTTTATGAAGGGATTTTTTTTGTTTAATTTTCAAATAATAGATTGTCCAAAGTTCCAAGGGATGAATGAAAAGTTTGATATTAGTTTTTTTTTTCTTATTGGAAAATGTTATAAAATTTAATAGCTAGGATCGATCCATGCACCTAAGTTAGTTATTCTATTACTGAGCTACTAGCAGTCCAACATGAAGATTGAATTTGGGTAGTTGTGTTATCTTTTTCAGTATTTATTTACACTAATATAGGAATTTTTATGAGAATTATAAATGTAAATTCATAACAAACATTTGGAGTCAAGATTTATACACAGATTATGGAAATTTAAAACTAAAAACAAAAGGGGCTCTTAAGTTAGCAAATTTGACAAGTTTTAAATCTTAAAACTATTATATTTCCCCACTATTTTTTAAATTATTTTATCCCATTTATTATATAGAGACTAATAACAAGAATAATTTTAGAAAAACCAAAACGATAGAGTTAAGACACCAATAGTAGATGTTATGTGGGTTTCATGCACACAATAGATAATAGGGTAGCCTCTAACATTTTAGGATCTAAATAGAGAAGAACTCCACTCTAAGGCATGAGTTAATGGTATGAAATATAATAAATGTATTGATGGAATATTTAGAAGGGTATGCATGTTATTTACAAGGGTTTTAGATGGAGGTATGGTCTCTAAATGGGTAGTGAATTCTTATGTGAGTTGGATGGATGCTAGTTGCTAATATAAAGTGGGTAGGTCTCAAAAAAAACTCAAAAAGGAGGGAAGGGTAAGGTAGAAAAGAAGATTCTATGGTTTCAAGGATCACCTCTATGGATGGTTTCTAAATGGACAAGTGATTTCAAAACTGATGCTTATTTCTAGCAATAATCACACACACACAATCATACATAATTGAGACATTTAAGGAGATATTGGTGTAGGAAAATCATATGCCTCAGTCAAATGTTACTCCTTTTAAATCAATTATTTCACACACTTACATAGGAGATTATGAATTGGGATAGTGAGGTATCTGAGGTAGATTTGTAAACACATAGAAAACTACATCAAATAAAGCACTCATACACATTGAGAATTATGAATCAGTTGACTTAATTATCCTAATCAACATACTTTACCAATATTTCAATAATTTTTACACATCTAGGATTAGTACACCAATAAAAATATTTAAGAACATATTCACATATTTTGCACACTAAGGATTATTGATAAATACAACTAAAATAAGATAATCCTAATTACATAAAAAATTGGAGAAAGAGTACACAAACACATTCATTGACAATCAAAATTGATGTTGCTCCTATATATTGAATTTTTTTTTTAACCATCCATAGGGTAGATTATAATTGTTTAAATAGACTTGGGGAGGGGGGTGCCTCATCCTCTAAGCTCATGAAAAGTCATTTACATGTGATAGTTAGCACATGAGTTATAACTGTGGTCAAAACTATATAAGAGTAAACTTGTAATTATAAATCATCTAGATATTGAACTTTTCAACACCATAAAATGTGTGCATATGTAAAAAATACAGAGGGCCACCTTTTACAATGATTTATTGAACTTAAATAAATTTATAAACATATACACTTTTACAAAACTCTATAGCATAAAATCTTAGCCCATTTAAGGTTGCATCATATAGATGGTTGAATGAACTTTGGTTGGTGTGGTGGTTGGGGTGGTAGAAGTTAGAACTAAATATGTAGAAGTTATCTGTTGCCTCCTATATGATATTATTAAAATTGATCCTACTGATCAATTTACATGTAGTGTATTTCACCTTTGATAACTTGAAATCTTTCAAAATCTAGAAAATTTGTGCCTCATGTGCTTGATATTTGGGGATTAAAGCCCCAACTGATTGTAACCACTCCCAACCTTCTTTTTGCCTAATCACAACTAAAATAAGAGAATTAGAAGCCTTAAGTGGTGTCATAAGGTCTAAATGAATATAAATTTTATTTCTTGTGTAGGAAACTAGAATATTTATCTTAACATTATCATCTCTCAAATAATTAAACAATTGATTAGTCATATTGATATGAGGGGCCAATTTGGCCTTTATAAAATCTAATGATTCCAATGAGTTATAACATTTAGAGGTTACTTATTAAACCTATTCTTCTATGCCTTTAGGTATATACATAGTATTTGATTGTTCTCTCAATTTTTCTACCTCATATTCTATCTCTTGCTAATCCATCTCAATGCATTCATAGATGGCAACATATCATCCTTGTGTGCTTGAAATGGGTTTGCAAAATTCTCAACATATGGAGATTGTCATGGCTACCTATTCTACCTCTTAGTGAGGGAGAATACTTCCTATCTTTCTTCAAAGATTATCTCCCTTCCTTTGTCATCTTCTAACTTCCTCTTATTTACTCTTTGTATGCTTCCAGATGGTGGGTCAAATAGAGAGGAGATGAAAGGGAGCTTAATGATCTTAAACCTAGGAATTTGGGAGGCCTTGCTTATTAGGTCCATAGCCTAGGGAAGAATGTATAAATATGATGTATTTAAGGTTGTAACAAAAATCTCTTGTAGAGTCTCCTTAACTACTAGTTGTTTCTCTTATGCCTTGGCAAGGATGTCAGGTAGGGAAGGCCAAATGATCTTAGACTAGTCCACTCTTCCAAATTGAGGGAGTGGATGGACTATGACCAATTGGGGTTTGGAATTACTTTCCCTAATATAAATTTGAACAATGGTCTCTTCTACAGAGGTGGTAAAAGGCATGGGAAGGGTGATCTGATTAGACTAAATATGGAACTATGGAGTGACCATTATAGTACAGCTTTCTAGATATCTTCTTCTTCTTCATGGCTCTAATGGTAGAGGTGCTAGTGGGGATATATGAATTAGCCATGGTGAATGGAATAGAAGTGGATAGTAGGCCAATGTAGGTGGTGGTAGCATCCTTCTCAAACTTTGGGGTGAGAAAGGGGAATTGGATGAATGTGTTTGGGGCAAAGAGGTCAATGGAGGTGAAAGTAGAAACTTCCACCTTTAGATACCTCAACATAGAATAAATAGGAACACAAACAAATAGTAGAATAGTATGTAAATGAACACTGATAAAAGAATACATAAATAAGAGGTTTTTTATGATATTTATACTTTAAGGCACAAGGACTTAGCCATTTCTAGCTCTGCATCAGAGTCCTCTTCAAAATCTTGAATTTTAGCAACCTCTCCCTCTACATGTTCTAATTGTTGTGGTGTACGAGGAAAGCCTTGAGATAACTCTCCTATGGGACTCCCTATAGGGTTCCTAAGATTCCTTGTATATACAAGAGGAGTCTTTAGCTATGTAGGGGAGCCATGTTGGGTTGATGCAGCTACCTCTTGTGTTGATATCCCTATAGATGTGGTAATATAAGCCTGTGGAATAGTAGTAACTTATTGAATTATAATTTTAATTAGATTTTCTCATTAATTCCTCCTCATTAGAGTCTAAACTAATGGGGTCTACAACCTATGTTCCTGTAGGGTTGGGTTTAACTACCCCAAGATATTTCTTCACAAATTTGAGATTTAATTTTGAGGAACCAACTTGTTCCTTGTGTTTCTCCTTGGGTTGTCCTCTCCAAAAGTTTGAATGCTTCTATCCTTTATAAAGGGACCTTTTTATATCTAATTCCCTTTTAAATATTGAAAGGTAATCCTAGATCATTCCTACATGATTTTTTTAATCCTACAATCTTGGCCCTTTCTAGCACTTCATCATCATCTTTTGCATTTAAAAACAAAAAGTCATAGGCATAGGGTACTTGGTTGTAAGGGATATTAATTCCATATAGGTGATTCTAAATAACACCATGTAGATCCCAATCCTTATGTGGAAGCATGGGGAAATGATATCTCTTCCACTTACTACCCACTTCTCCAAAATGCTTCCTCATGGTATATACCATTCTGCCAATGACTACATGGTAGACAAAGTATGAACTTTTCTTTGCCTTTTTGGATAAATATTCTTCAATGCTCCACTATAGTTGAAAGGTGATATATTGTTCTTATATCTTGTTTATAACATATATTTGGATACATATGGGTCTAATTTATTTCCCTAGATCATTATAACTATGAAATTTGGATATAAGAATTAATCCCCTCTTATAGCAAGTGTCTTTACAATTTTTTCTCTAATTCAAGGCATGGGTGAATCATGGATCACTTGATAAACCTGAGGGTATAGATCATTTTATATTTTCACCATGTTATTTGTGTAGTCATACACATGTATAAATTAGAAGTGGTCACACATTTTGTTCTTGATGCAATCCATCGCTGGAGTCCATAGTTCACTGAGGAATTTATATGGCTTGTAGGTGTGAGGTGCTTATCCTTATGGATTATTTTTTCCCTCAAGTAGATAATTATTATTTATCCTAGTCTAAAATGAGCATCACTATTTAGCAACATGTGCATTAATGACACCCAATCCAGATTAACAAAATGAATGCTCAATATACCATAAAGTTTGTTTAATAGATCCATGCCAATGCATAATCCCATCCTAAATTTGTCTATGGAAAAATTACCCTTTAACTTATTTCATTTGAAAGGTATGGTCTATTTAGGGAGCAACCATGAAGATAACACCTTCTCAATTGTATTTTCTTCATTCCATTGCACCAGCTTGTGCTTGTCAAAGTATACATTGGGTGTGTTCAAGGATAAGTATCTTTTAAATTTAGCTCCCAAAATGCATGAAATGACTATTTTATTTATATAATAGTGAAGAAAGGCATATTATGTTACCTTACCTAAGAATAATAGATCTTGTAGGAGATCAATACATGGCATTACCTCTTGCCTAACAGTCACAAAGTGTAGTCTTTGCCTTTTCAGGGAAAGTAAGTCCTTGATAAACACTTGCTTAGAGAGTATGATATTATCTATGTCTAGTGAGAATATATCTATATAATTTATAATATACCATAAATCTAAATAATTTTCATACAAATTGATAAAAAAGGTAGCGTCAAAAACTATATCATTAAATTATGTGGAATCCTTGATTGAGTAGGGGGATGCGGGATTTGTTCTTCAAATTATCTTGGGTGAAGATGCCGTCACTATTACTTGTAATGTACTTCTTCATGATATGTGTTTTATGATCAATTTGTGCTCCCAATCTTGTCAATGATTATTTACATAGTGATTTTGAATAGTATATAGGGCTCTTTCATGATGTAAAAGAGAAGTAGACTTTGAATGCAAGTTTGTTTGAAATCAATGATGGATCCAATGGCTGCATATTTCATATATAATATTTTGCATTGAATAATATTTTGTGTGGTATAAATTCCCAACACTCACTTCTTTTATATTTATTTATAATTTAAACATTGTTAGTTAGTATCATTGGGGGACTTTAGCATATACTACTAAGAAACATCCTATTTGTCTAAGTATAACAAGTCTTTGTATGGTCCTTAGAAATTCGGTATTTAGGTTATATGTTGGGGACCAGTCTTAATAAAATATGTTCAAAAAAAATCTCAAAGACCTATTTTAATTGAGAAAAATGTCTATGGTGCTAGTTGTAAAGACCTATTTCCATTAGATAAAATGTCTATGACAAAAATTCTGATAAGAATGGATTGTTTCAAGGAAATTATTTCAAACAAAATGTCTGATGCAATTTATTTGAGGGCCAAATTTGTGTGGAACAAAAGTTATGAATACCAAAGTTTTAACTAAAATAAGTTCCAAAAATTCAAACCCCAAAAAGTTACAGTTAAAAATACCAAAATATAAAACCCAAAAACCAAACCTATCGAACAAACTGTCTGAACAAAAAAATGTCCAATAAGTGAAATCCCCAAATAAATTCCTCCAAACTACCTAAGACCTAAAAATATTCATATTCAAAACTCTTGAAAGGCATTAGTGAAGTTAGTCTATAAAATAACTCATGAGTACCATGTCTATTTCTCAAAGTATGAAGATTAATAATAAATCATTCCCAGAATTTCTAGAGTCATATATAAGAGAGGTTTAATAATCATGGCTTGAATCTTGAAAATAACGGGTTCCCATTTTTATTTACAAAAAAATGGTGGTGTTGGATATAAAAAATTCTGACTCATAGGGGGAATAATCCTTAGTATTCAAGAATCGATAATTTTGGTTAGAAATTCTTAGATCAATTATAGAGTGCATCACAAATGGATACTTAAATCAAAAACATGAAAGAGACTCCAAAGTTGATTCACACAACATGCTTGACTTCTAATTCCTTAGATATGTGTGTGTTAAACATGTAGTTCATTTAACCCTTGTTGTAATGAGTTTTTCAAATGCTTGATGAAGATATATGTTTCATTTCAATATCTATTAAAGCTCAAAAAAATGAAGGAAGCTTAGGCATTGCTCTATTGATAACCAAGCATCCATATCCCTGATAGAGATACCTTAAACTCCTTTTATTCTCATTTCATTGTTTTCTTTTGACCATGATGTGTAGTACATTAACCATATTTCATCATGTGATCTTTTTGATTTTCTTTATATTTCTTTTGCTCTTTTAAACTCATTGGTTATTTTCTTCTTTTGTTTTGATTTTATTCTAGAATGAAAAGAGAAGAGTTGGAACCTTAGTGAGCTAGTATAATTATAAAATAAATCATTAGGAAAACATCCCTACCATCCACTTCTATACTCTAAATTGTCATTTCTAACAAGTATTTAATGTGATAAGTGTACGTGATCTAATAAAATAAGTAAAATTTATAAATTTGTATGAAGTACTCTGAGAGCAACTTTCACATACCTAGTGAAATTATTCAATTTTAACACCTTCCAGAATAATACATGATTACCTACCTTCATCTTGAGGACTCAAAACACAAAAATACACCCAATTTGTTGAGAAGTCCAAAATTATTTATTCCCTTCTTACTTATCCCCTTTTCTACAAGTCTATTTTAGCATAAGCTCAATTGGTTTAGATTATAGCTTGGTTATATCAAAATAAACACAATTTATATTATCATAGAAAGTAACAAAATAACTAGTCTAGAAAGCATGAAACTAATCTAAGAAATTAGGAAACTAAACTAATACTACTTTTGCATTTGTTTGTCTTTCATCAATCAGTAATATCTATAGACAACATAGCCTTGAAGTAGTGCTTTAGAAACTATCTATTGACTAGATATGTCAGTGTATTACATTGTAGGTCCTTTAGATGGAATGTGTTATTTCCCATGATCTCTAAGACTTGGTTGGTTAAATCCATAGTGGGGCAAACTTATCGTGTTGTCCTTTCTTCTCATGGGCTTTATCCCAGAGTAGCTCTAGATCCAAAATCTTGAATTCTTTAAAATTTTCTCTCTTATCAAACCACCTCTTAACCATATTCTAGTGTTTATTGAATGCTTCTAAGGCCTTAGTCCTTGAATATTCCATTTCAATTATGTTCAACAAACTTGATTATATTTCATCACATGGTTCCATGTAGTCCTGCATGAATTGATAAGTTGGTAACTTCAACATAGTTAGGAACATAGGCCTGTGTCGATACACCAATAAATAAGGTGAAGCTTTAGGGATTATTTATATCTCATTTGGTCTACCCAAAGAACATACTTCAATAAATTATGATATTCCTTTGGATTTTCCCTTGCTGATTTCTTAATTGCATCTATCAAATTCTTCTTCATTGATTCTACCAATCCATTTGCCTAGGGGTAATGGTTAGAATATAACCTAATAATAATTTGGTTTTCATGTGCCCACTCAATAAATTCTAATAACATGAAATCTGGTCCATTATCACAAACCATAGCTATGGGCATGCCAAATTTGGTCGTTATGTGTTCCTCCAAGAAATGAATCACATCTTATGCTCTATAATTCTTTATCACTATGGCTTCGGTCCATCTGGTGCAGTAGTTAGTAGTAGTAAGCATAGATTTATGGCATGTTGAGGAATCTAGGTTAATGATGCCAATGAATTCTAAACCCCTTTAGGCAAACAACCTTCCTTCAACAACTAATTGTAAAGGCATTATTGCATGTATTTCCATTTTGGCTAAAGATTGGCATTTGTGGCATGTCCTCACATGAGCATGAGAATCCTTGAAAACTTTGGGCTAGTAGTAATCAATTCTTAAAATCTTATGGGTTGTGGTATTTCTAGAGGCATGAGCACTACCTATTTTTTGATGCAAGTTTTCTAAAATTTCTGTAGCTTCCTCTACAAACACACACCTAAGGTAAATCCCTTCATAATTTCTTTTATAAAGAACTCTCTTATTTATCATGTAATGAAAATCTTTGAGTCTCATATCTCTTCTTCATTCTTTGTTAAGTCTTGGGGCACAAATAATTATAAGCAAGTACTAAATGATATCTATATACCATTCCCCTTTCGATACTTTAGCCTCACATATCTCTTCAATGGTGATATATTGATCAAGTTTAGTCATGAGCTAAATGATGACTTGACCTTGGACTATTTTTATAGGCTTGATTTCTATATCAAATTCTTGTAGTTTTTCCATCCATTTGCCTCAACATTATCCTAATTCATTATATTGTAGGGTGACCTTGATAATAGGGTCAGGCATAATTTTAATGATTTTATTCCTCAAGATGTAATGTCTAAATTTACTTACTAATTTGACAAGGGTGAAAATATGTTTTCCAATCATGGAGTACCTAAGTTTTGCATCCTTAATATTTGTGCTCATGAATGCAATTGGATGCTAAGTCTTGTGTTTCTTCTATTTTATGACAATAATAATTATATTTTTTAAAGTGAAAGAATATAGGCATACACATTTAAATAAAGATGGAATGATTAGTATTGGAGCCTATTACATTGCATCTTTAATGTCTTGAAATGACTTTAAGGCTTCAGTTGTCCATTATATTTTGGCATCCTACTTGAGCATGATGTTCAGAGGCTAACAATCTCTACAAATCTTGAGATGAACTTCCTTATGAATTTAATATTTTTAAAGAATGATTTGAGATCTTTCTTGATATTTGGTGGTATAATATTTGAAATTCCTTTAATTTCATGTAGATCAATGGTGATCCTATCTTTGGTGATCACGTGTCCTAAGATCTTGCCTTCAGTGACTCCAAATATGTTGTATACATCCTAAATTGGTCAATAAACCACACATATCATGTATTTTCATAGTACTTTCATAGAAGACTTCAAATGGAGAATATGAGCCTTATTCACATTTATCCATGTCTTTTGTTTTACTTATCTTGGTCTTATTTCATGCTTGAGTCACCTTTTTACTTATTACTAGTCATCCTTAGCCTTCCAGATGGTCATTCCAAATCATCCAGACTGTATTTATTATCCTAGTTCCATCCCCCTAGCTCCTAAACCTACAGGATAAGAGTATCAGGGTTAGCCTGTAGTGTTAAACCCTAGGGTGTCCCATTTTTAGTGCTTTTGCCCAACTATATTTTGAGTCCCAATAGTCAGTTTGTCTCACTTAATGAGTCCTAAACCCTTCTTAACTTCATCCTTACACTTTGTTTGTATTCTTAAATGTTAGTTAAATTCAAATAAATTTCTTAAATTCAAAACAAAGAGTCTCTTATATAAATGAATTTACAAGGTATTTTATATCTAAACCTTATTACTTTGGCATAGTACATAGTTAAAAATTAGTCAATAGTATAGCTCATCATTTTACATCACACATAGATTTGCATGCTTGATCAATGAAGGGTCTAGGTGAAATTAATTCTTACATCTACCATGTACATTTATTATGCATGTTCCCTAAGATAAAACTATATTTGATCTAAAACCCTAGCTTGAGGGTTAATGTAGGTAGTGATCATAATAACAGGGGTTTTAGATCATGTGATCATACTTCCCCTAACCTAGTTTTTTCCCCTTTTGCTTTTGATACTTTTTTTGTTTTTGTGTGTAGATGGATTTAAGGTTTTGAAGATTAAAATACATCTAGAAGGATCTCCATTGACATTTAGGACTCAAAATTTCTTAGGTAAGCTCACACAAAGATAGTGGACAAAACCCAAAAAACTTAGTTCTTTATGACTAGTTTAGATAATAGTGATAGGACATATACTATAACATCAAACCCTAAAGTGTCATATTTTTGGTGCTCTTTTCCTTTTATGAAATGAAAGATAGATTCGAATTCCTAACATATTCCAAGTCATGTGTAGTAGTTTATAAGCTTTAAAACAGTCATTTCAGTCTACTTTTCTATATTAGTTACTTTTATTTCCTATGTAATTAATTTGATCAAAATTTATATTTTACCATATTAAATTATATTTTTCCCCTTACTCAAAACCCTTTATTATTTAATAACTAAACACTGGTTCCCCAAAAAAAAAAACATTTGGTGAACCTGACTTACTTCAAATAAATTGTAAGCCCTAAGTACCTTTAGGGTTTTTGATTTATAATTTTAAGCAAAAACATTTGGTGATGCCAACTTACTTTGAATAAATTTCAAGCCCTAAGTACCTCTAGGGTGTCCGCTTTATAATTTTAAATTTATGATTTTTGTATAAATGTTTGTGTAATTCTTTTATTCAAATTTATTTTAGAATTTAAATTATTTCCATAATTTTAAAAATTTCTAAAACCCCAACCCAAAACCCTAGATTTCCAAACTAGGTCCTCAAACCCCAAACATTCCTTACAATTTTTAGATAAAATTTTGGAATTTTTGCAAATTTTTTGTAGTGTCAAAAATATTTTCAAAATATATACGTTAGTAGTTATTTTTTGAAAAAATTCAATTTCAATTTTTTTATTTTTGTGTAAATTTTTATGTATTTATCTTATTTAAATTTATTTTAGAATTTAAATTATTTCCATAATTTTCAAAAATTCTAAAACCCCAACCCAAAACCTTAGATTTCAAAACTAGGTCCTCAAATCCTAAGCTTTCCTTGTAATTTTTTTTTAAATATTTTGGAATTTTTCTAAATTATTTGGAGTGTCAAAAATATTTTCACAATCTATATGTTAGTAGTTATAATTCATTTGCTCAATTATACTTTTTCACATTATCTTTGGTGAAATAAAAAAAATGGCCACTAAAGCACTTCTTCCCTCTCATCCCATAGATTAATTTATAGTTTTTTCTCGTAATTATGACAATGAATGGACACATTTGAAAAATTGTACATTATATAAAAATGTGGAAAAATGATTTCATTTACAATGAAGATAATTACTATTATTGTAATGAGGAATATGATGATACATGTGAAAGCGATAGTGAATAAAAAATAGATGCATCTTCTTCTCTCAAACCTATCTCTTTTATTATCTCTTCTAAAGAAAATAATTTTGATAAATGGGAAAGGTACTTTTCACCTCATTATCTTATGCACAATGCACCAAATGAACAAATTATTCATGCACTTCCAAGTGAACATCTTATTGGTGATAATTTACTTCCATTTGAACCTAATATCTATGTCTTTTAATACTTATATATTAAAAATACAAAAATATAAATGCAATAAAATCAAATTTCCAATGAATATTTCAAAT
Source organism: Torreya grandis (assembly GCA_037957365.1). Taxonomy (NCBI): domain Eukaryota; kingdom Viridiplantae; phylum Streptophyta; class Pinopsida; order Cupressales; family Taxaceae; genus Torreya; species Torreya grandis. The sequence goes on along the minus strand of JARHVA010005221.1, from coordinate 674,280 downwards.
GATCCATCTCATGCTCTCAATTATACTTTATCAAAAGAATGTGTAAATGATAACTCTCTTACTCTTACTTATCATATTTCAAATGGAAATAATCGATACACTCCATCTATGGATAAATAGATGCACATAATATTGCAATTTCACATTATAACTTATTGCATATTAGAAAAGAATTAAATTGTTTTTACACCTCTCCCTAGTGATAATGGAAGTGATAATGAGCATGATAGTGAAATTGCAAATGAATATGTAAATGACTATGAAATTTTTTCTGATTATGATAATGCATGGAATAACTATGATTATTATGTACATAGTGAAGAAGAAAATGCATCTCATGTTTCTAACTCTTATCTCACTCCTCCTCTCAAACATTATGCACTACAAAATGTTGTTTATGATTTTATGCATGATTCTATTTCAAATGATGCACATATTAATGATAACATCACATCCTCTATTGAATTATAATGTGATTCACTAAAAAATAAAGATACCAATGAATCTCCCAAGCCACCCCTACTACAATAACACCTATTTCTCACTCTTCACCTAAAGAGAATGATAGCCCACATCCCTCTACTAAGGTCCAAGTTACCATTCCTCCAATGGTTTAGGTTATCACACCCCCTCTCTATGATCTAATTACTAAATGTAGCATTCCCATGGCTAAAATTAATGATCAAATTCAACAATTAAATGAACCACTTCAAGATGCTAACATACCATCCTAAGAGATTATATAATTGATGCATGCAGTTGGTGAATTACAACACCAAGTACATCTCCTTACCTTGGAAAAAAAGGCTTATAAGTCTTGGATGGATGCCAATGATTTACATGGTAACCCTCTTTTGAAGACATTTTTCAAAGCTTCATTACCTAAGAATTTATAGATACCATCATTGCCTCACTTTGATGGAACTGGAAATCCATTTGCACACCTTCAAGCCTTTTGGAAGGCTTTGACATCTCATATAAGTCCTTTAATTCTACTCAAGTTGTTCCAGTAGACACTAGTGGGTAATGCATAGAATTAGTTATTTCATCTACTCCCTATTGGTTCCTTCCACACATGATGACTTAGAGGAGGAATTTATTAGATATTACATAGAAAACATAGGATCTCATGTTACATATGTGAAACTTACCACATTGTATCAGAATAATTGAAAGCCAGTTACTAATTATATCTTACAATTCAAGATGCACATGTTAAGATTGATCTATAAACTAGTAGATTTAAAGATTTAACATATCTTTATTAAGGAGATTTGTCAACCTCTCCTTGAGCATCTATTATATCAGACAGAGTCCTCTATTTGGAACCTATGTTTTATAGTTCTAGCCTTGGAAAATAAATTGGGATTGATTGAGGAAAATTTAGTTGATCCCATTACTCTAGATTTCATAACAATACCTCCATCTATAGCTCCTAACACACAAAATCCACCATTTCCTAAACAAGATAAGAGATCTCAACCAAAAAAGCAACAAATTAAGAATAGAGACCTAGTTTTTAGAGCACAACCTACATTATGCACTATAGAGAACAAAAACAAGTCACCATTAAATGTTGATTCACAGAGAGATAACACATGTGTCATATTATCAACACTAATAAATAGGAGGTTAATCACATTACCTTTTACTCATTGATGAGATCCACATCTCTTACATAGACAACCACATCAGCCCTTTTGTAACTATCATCATATCTATGGACATAGAGATAATGATTGTTATGGACTCAAGGATTACATTAATAGATGTGTTGATAATGGCATCATAGCATTCACATAGGGGGCACTGAGATCTCCTCCATCATGGATTCCTAGACCTAATTCCTCCATGGCTAAGTCATCCCAGGACATTCATTCATTAGAATCATCGGTTATTCATTTTGAGAGTAATGTAGCTTCTAGGATAGAGCCTCATACGAGATCTATTCCACTTATTCAGAAGGTTTGGAAACTATTACAGAGAGAAGCCTACATATAACACTATAGTCTGAGGAGTACATAGTGTATTTATATATACATATCCAACACAGTCATAGGCACCACAAAAACATACTTCTCTAGAGAGATATTCACTACGATCAAGTTTTCTAGGACTTATCTCATGTAACAACCCACTATGATTAAGATTAGATGAACCCACATCACATAGTATTGTTCCAAAGAAATATTCACTATGGCCAAGCTTTTAGGGACCCATTTTATGTAGCAACCCACTATGATTGATATTAGATGAGCCCCCATCATAGGTTACGGTTCCATCTCGATCTATGGCTTAGTCATATGCATCATAGTAAAGGCCATAAGATGTGATTTCTTGAAATAATCCACTATGATTATGGATATATATATTGTAAATCATGAGTTTTGTGGTAAATACATATCCAAACAACTCCCCCACTACCAAATGTGGGATTATAATATTTTTTTTGGCCATCAGATGTGTTGGATGGGGACTCGAACCATGATCTCCCAAAAAAAGGTATAAGGCCCGAATATTTAGGCTATGGGATGCAACACTATATAAAGTGTTGAGACTTTGTATCTGAATAAAGAAGAGTCTTTAGCCAATATTTCTAAGGCATAAGGGACTATTTCTATTATTTATTAAATTGAGGCATCTAGAGTCATTTTTGGACTTTGAGGTAAACTAGTGAAATATTCTAGTTTTCGAGACAATTCTAGAAATATGGTGAGTGTCCAAAATTGAGGCACTTTATCACTAATTTTGATGTATAGAAGTGAGATTTTTGAGTAAAAGACCTCCAAATGTATTTTAAGAAAGGTGGATAATCTGCTCATCAAGATTATTTGAAGGTCTAGAACACATGTGGATCCATTATTGATTCTAATATTTTATATTGTTGTATTTGCAATCATTTTACAGTGGATTTGTTAATTTTTTAACTGAACCCCATGATATAGTCATTGTTGAACTCCATGATCAAACTATTTTATAGTGTGGTTGGTATTTTTTGTATTTCTTCCTTAAGTTGATTATTTTAAGAAATTAATATTGGTATATTTAATAATTGCCTACAAAGTATCCAAGGTAAACATTTTGGCATGGATATCAGTGCCAGTTTATGGATCAATTTGGTATTAGAGTGGTTCTTGCATTTTGTGGCTATTAGGACCATCTTATCCATGGATTTATATCCATAGATGTAGTTGTCCATGATATTATTGATATTGGGTTCAATGATACAAATTATTGTGTCATGTTGATGAGAGCAGGCACAACTTATAGCAAAATTAAACACCATGGTGGTGAACATGAGCACACATCAATGCACTTAGGATCAACAGATCATTAAACTCTAGGAAAAAGTTGATTCTCTTTCTAATCAGTTATAAGAAGAGTTAGGATAGAAGAGATACCATCGAGATGATCCTAGTACTTCAACCTATCTTATATGTAGTCATTGCTCAAGATGTGGACATGTGGTAGAACATTGTTAGTTGCAACATCTTGATCATGCATTGTAGTGGTTTTAATAAAGGAACATGGATAGAGGAAATAATCCTACTATCCCAAGTACTAGTTAGCATTTAAAATCCACAATTCACTAGAGGACACCATTTAGACCTCTAGATATTATCTTACAATCTGGGAGAGCCTCCAAAACAAATATTCTAGTTTTGGTAGAGGGATGTGTCATTAGAATTATTTTCGATGGAGACATTAGAATAGGTTATGTGACAACTAATGTAGTATTATAATTGGGCTTGCCAGTAGTGCCACTATCACATGGTAAAATAGTTGGCATGAGGAATGGTATTATCCAAGGTATGGGAATATGTTTTCACCTTATGATTTGTAATTAGGAGACATTTCTCAGACATGGTGACTCTTGATATCATCCCATTAGAGATGAATGAGATAGTTCTAGTAAATTTACATCTCTTCTATTTACAAACATATTTTAGATATGATAGCATCAAGATTTATTTGGATCACACTTGGATCATGTAGTTTGAGATGGGATAGGTCTCTAGACTCAGTGATGATGATTCCAGTTAGACATTGGACTTGTATGTTCCAAGAGACCATCAAGAACATGAAGATGAGCTACATGATGATCTATAGAGTGACTATTGAAGGATTTAGGCCCACATCAGGATCCTATAGTTGGTAAGGAATCTTTGGTGTATTTTGGGTTATTTATTTATATATTATTATAAAACTAACATAAATAATGTGCTAAGTTAGATGTATGAATAAGATTCATATGAGTAATATTGTGACATACATCATGCATAGTTGTAAAAATACCCATAAGGCACTATTTGTATCTATATATACACGTATTATATAATTTTCAATTTGTTATGTTATGGAAGTCATATGTAGAGAAATATTGAGTGACAATTTTATCATACTCAATTTATCTTCTCACATTTTCGGTGGACATTTTTTGTTAACAACAATATATGTAGATTAGGGTATGTTTATTTTTTCAAGTGTTATTCTATAGAAAATAGTTTATCAAACCTAAGAAGAACTTTGTCCAAACATACTTTTCCAAAGCCATGTAGTAGAAGAAGACATTGATGGACGTGTTAAAATACCACTAGGCTTATTTATGAAGAGGTTCTTGTGAAACCATGTAGTAGAGGAAGTCATCACATCCTAGTAGAGGCTATTGATGTCCATACAACAACAAAGGTTTGAAAAATAAGTGATCAATCAACTAATGTAGTTGGGGAACCTATTAGACTGATAAAGACCCATCAAAATTCTTTAGAATCAACTAGCATTTCAAAGGATTAGTATAACTTCTAGATGTCGAGTGGAAATTTTAAAGACCATAGAGTCCACTACAGAGATCTTTATGAGACAATATAAAGTATCATTTCTAGTACCAAATTTTGGTGGACCAAAAGCCTTGTTAGTGGGAAGGAGTGATCTAGAAGTAAATTTGAAAAAGGTCCCAGATTAGATCAAAACTTGCACCATCACGTAGGACCTATTGAGACCTTCCTAATGGTATGCAGAACATAAAAAATGGAGCTCATATGCTCCGTGTGTAGCTAGTAAAATTGTGGTCAAAATTTTTCAACATGATGACATGGAAAAAATGTGAACCAATGAGAATGTGACATGTGCAATCGATTCATGCAAAAATAGCTGGTTTCATGACTTCATTTTTGATAGACACATTTGGCAAGAAAAGGTTAGCTATGGGGACCAGTGCCGATGGGGTCTATTTTTGTCTCAAAGAGGGACCCTACCACTGATAGAGTGATGGGTCATTAATCTAGTGGATGAAAAGTGGTGATTGGATATTGGACCATGTGGTGGGTGCTCAAGCCACCACATGGCTTTCCACTAATTAATTCCTATCGTCTAATTTTTAATAGTCATTTAGTTGACTATATATTGAATTAATTAATTAATTAATTATATTCACACTTACCATTTCCCCATGACATCCATGTAACCACATAATTCCATGATTCATTCCATATATGCCACATACTTCCCACGTGATCTCATGTTCCATGTCATGTTCCATATCTAAACATCCATGGGAAACCCACATATGCCACATGCCACCACAATTCTCATGAAATATATGCTTATGCCAAACATTTGGCATTGTAAACCATGAGTTTCATGGTAAATACATATAAAAAAACTCCCATAATACTAAATGTGGGTTAAAAGATTTTTTTTGGCCATCAGATGCATTAGATGGATACTCAACCTATGATCTCCAAAGCAAAAGGGATAAGGCTAAATTTATTGGCTTATGAGATCCAACACTATATAAAGTGTTGAGAATTTGTATTTGAAAAGAGAGGAGTCCTTATCCAATATTTCTAAGGCATATGGACCTCTTTCTACTCTTGCTCCGATTTGAGGCATCTAGAGTCATTTCTAGACTTTGAGGTAAACTAGTGAAATATTATATTTTTTGAGATAGTTTCAGTGATATGTTGAGTGTCTATAATTGAAGTTGTTTTTCACCAATTTTTATGTTTGAAAGTGATATTTTTTAGTAGAAGACATCTAGAGGTGTTTTCTAGAAGGTGAATAATCTATTAACTGAGATTCTTTGAAGGTCTGAAACACATGTGGATCCATTATTGATTATAAGCATTTATATTTTTGTATTTGTAATCATTTATAGTGGATTGGTTATTGATTTAAGTGAACTTGGAGATGTAGGCATTTTCAAACTCCATGATCAACTCTTTTGCAGTGTGGTTGGTATTTTTTTTGTATTGCTTCCTTAAGTTGATTGTTTTATGGAATTAATATCAATATATTTAATAATTGCCTATAAAGTATCCAAGGTAAACATTTTGGCATTGATATTAGTGCTAATTTATGGATCATTAGAGTGTATAATCAATTATATTCTCCTAATAGTCATCATCTCTACTCCCCATCCTAGCACATGCCTCATCCTAAGCATCTCCCATGTTACTTACACATAAAGTGGGGCATTACATTATCTATATACTTTAAAAAAACAAACTAAAAGAACATATTTGTATATAATTCAAATAAAATTACTACTTACCTCCCATCATCTGGATTGACTGAGGATCATCGTACTCTAAAGCATCCCCTCCATCAATAAGATATAATGGATCCCACCAATGCCTCATCAACCATGAAGTATATGCATATTTACATCCAACATCATCCACATTAGGAATGTCTATAGCTACATCTCATGCATCCAAAGGTAATGGTGCTAGCTCAACCTCAATAGGCCTTGCATTAGATCTTACCCTCTCTAATGCCTATGCACTCCTCACCCACACCCATGCTACTGAAGTCACATCCTATGGTACCCAAAACTATCTAGTAATATCCTCATCTTGAAAGTGCTTGTACACTCTAACCTAATGGTCATGTATCTAATAACTGACCCTCATATACTGTAACTACACCCCATCCTTAGCCCACCCAAAAAATCCTTTGTAACACCTCCATATAATGCCACCATCCACCAATATATCTAAAACCCATCTATAATGATCCATCTTAGAAGATTGGATAGCCAATGTACTTGTCCACCACTCCCTAAATCGCTATGGAGGTGCCCACCTCTCCTTAAATAATGTTATTGTCTAAAAAACCACTATCTTCTCATAAGACCAACAATGCAAAAATGTTACTACACTCAATCCACCACCAAGTACCTCTTGTGTACACCTATTAATATCCTTGTATAGGTGGGTAATCATATTCCTACCCCATAAGAATATAATCCTAGATACCTCCAAACTATGCATAATCCTATGCATCCTATATGTAATCAACACTCCTCTCCCATCCATAGTAACAAACGAGGCCAACAACATGGACAACCACTTATACAGGCATATAACACTAGACTGTACTATAACTAACAATAACACATCACTACCATTACTTCTCCAATGTATACCTGAGGGCACACTAGTAGAATATAAGGATGCCTAATCAATAATATCAGCTCCCATGTCATCCTATAATGTCACCCACCATGCACTAACTAGTAAATGCAAAATGTGATATACATCCTCTAGTGTCATAGTAATCTCCCTTATAGGAAACTAGAAAGTACATGTATCTACATTTGTCCTGTCACATAACATAGTAATCAAATCTATATCCCACTACACTATTCCTAAGTCACACACATGACACAAATATACCCTATCCATGATAACTCTCTCATCAATAGACAATGGTAATATCCTCAATGTCTCCATCACCTAGCCCCTATAGAACTCTCTCATCCACACCTCACCTTGGAAACACAAAAAATAGCATATAGATCAATCAAAAATCTCAAATCAAAATCCAAAATAAAACAAAAGTCAACAATAAACCATCATCACTAAAAAATTAAGCCTCTAGGTTAATAATACTAGGTATAAGACAACAATGAGGGTGCTAGAACCTAGACAATAGTGTTGGATGTAGGATAAGAGCATTGAAACTAGTGAAATGTCTCCTAGGACACTTTAAATAGATCAAAACATTAAAAATAGGATTTATAATAGATAATAATCAAAAAATTTAGATACTAGGGTAGCATCACCACTAGCTTGAAACTGGGCTACCAACTACTAAAACTAGGTCACAAAAGGTTGTCATCTCCTTGGCATATCTCCTACTCTAGAGCTCTAAATATCAACCTAGTCAATACACAAATGAAATGAGAATCAATCCAAATTGTTATATTACCCATCTTTCTCAATTAAAAAAAAAACTATTTCAACATAACTCGAACCCCATACATCCATTTTTTAAACCATTTCTTTCAACAGAATCATGATAATGATATCTTCAACATCACACTAGATTCTGTCTCTTACTATTTCATTTTCCTAATATGACACACACATCTATATATTCTTTTTATACTTAGACACGCACATTAATTATCACTAATTAAAACTTATTCCACTTTCAACAACTCATTCTAATCAATCAAACAACCTCTCAAACTATTCAAAACTAAACAACCTTTTTCTACTTACACCACTAGTCATCACTTTTGGCTCGACCTCCTCTATCACAAATTTCATCCCTCTCCCTAAAATGGGGCATCATTTCTACTATTCCTAAATCTATACCAACCATGTATGCCCATCCAATCTCGTAAGTGGATACACTATGGTTCGTACACATCCATCAATCACATTACCAAATTTAGCTCCAATCGGTCAAAATATATAGTGATTCAACTTACATGGATCACTCAGCACTACTTAGGACATTTAAGGGGATATACCTTTAGTTTATAGATACACAAACTATTTAGATACAGTGGTTTAGATCATATAGATCCATAGTGATTTTATCTTATACATATATAGACTATTCAGATATAGTGGTTTAGATTACATGGATTCACAGTGACTTTGATATAAATTTAGACTCAGATACCATATTTGGGGGCATGTACATTACTACTTGTCCTACACATACAACTTCATACAACATGATATAGCTATAAGACCAGATAGTAGATTATAGGCATAATGCAGAGCATGGTGTTTTGATCTCCCATTTTTCACATGGGGTATCACATGATAGGTCATATCAAATGTGGTTATATAAATTACTAGATTATATAGATGCATACTAGATTTGACGGCATGACATGATATTCATGTTATTCATCACTCAAGACCATACAGATGGAATGGAAAGACATGACATTCTCTTCTTACACATTAACCAAAGTTTTAGATTACACCCAGTTGTACCTAGGTTTTCATTAGATTAGATCACATGGTCATTTGTAGTGGTTGGTCCATCATATTACCTAGACCTAGACTACATTATTTTGTTTGAGATAAAGGATAGACATTGGTTTTAGGTCTATGAGCATTTCTTAGTTCTAGTTTAGATATTCAGAGTGGGGGCATGATATATTTATCTCTTCACATCATAAAAATTCTATCACACATTCTAAATTAAATGAGTTTATGTAGGACAGAGGATAGACATTAGTTTTGGGCCTCTGAGCATTCCTCATCTTCAGTTAAATTCAGCATAGGTGGAAAACATTTCCCTCCTTGTCCGTGTTACATAGATTCCACTTCCAAATTTAGTATATGGGGAATCCATTTTAGGGATTCTTTCTTTATTCAGGCACCATTCACTCTCCATCCACTTCCCTGGCTAGGAAGTGAGTTGGATCCTTTGCAGCACATTCATCACCATGTATTTAGGTTCAGATACACATTTTCTTTTCTTTCTTTTACTCTAGTATTTAATTTCATTTCATCACTATAATAAAAGGGGGGAAAATGTATACACCCTAAATTGGTCAAGTAACCACACATATCATGTATTTTCACAATCCTTTCATAGGATACTCTGACTAGAAAATATGAGCCTTGTTCACATTTAGCCATGTCTTTTATTTTAGTATATTTTGGTCTTGTTTCATGCTTGAGTCACCTTTTTACTTATTACCAGTCATTCATAAACTTTTAGATGGTCATTAAAACTCTTCTAGACTCTATTTATTATGTTATTTCCATCCCCTGGGTCTTGAGCCTATGATATAGGAGTGTTGGGGTTGGACTATAGCATTGGACCCTAGGGTATCCCATTTCCAATGCTCCTATCCAACTACATTTTGAGTCCCAATGGTTAGTTTGTCTTGCTTAATGAGTCCTAAACCTTTCTTAACATAATCCTTAAGTTTTATTTGTCTTCATAAATGTCAACCAAATGTGAATAAACTTCCCAAATTCAAAACAAAGAGTTTCTTATATAAAATACTTGACAAGGCATTTTACATCTAGCACTTACTACTTTGGCATAATATATAATTAAAAATTAGTCAAAAGTATAGCTTATCATTTTGAATCACACATAGATTTGCATGCTTGATCAAAGAAGGTCCTAGGTGAAAGTCATTTTGGCATCTACCATGCACATTTATTATGCACATTCCCTAAGGTATAACTATATTTGATTTGAGACCCTATCTTGAAGGTTAAAGTAGGCAGTGATTAGGAAAATAGGGGTTTTAGATAGTATGATCATACTTCCCCTAACCCAATTTTTTCCCTTTTGATTTTGATGCATTTGTTTTTTTTATGTGTGTAGATGGATTTAAGGTTTTAAATATTAAAAAAAATATACAAGAAGCTCTATCGACATTTAGGACTTGAAATTTCATAAGCAGGCTCACATAATGATAACAGACAAAACTGAAAAAACTTAGATCTTTATGACTAGTTTAGAAAACAATTATAGGACCTATATTATAGTGTCAAAGCCCAAAGTTTTCTATTTTTGGTGCTCCTATCCTTTTGCTAAATGAAAGATAGATTTAGATTCCTAACATATTCCAAGTCCTATGCAACATTTTTTAGGGTTTGAAATAGTCATCTCAATCTACTTTTTTAGACAAGTTAATTTTCTTCCTTATTTAATTAATTGATCAAAATATATTTTTCAATATTAAATTATATTTTTCCCTTACTCCAGACCCTTTATTGTTCAGGAACTAAACACTTGTTTCCATAATATAATAAAACATATGCTCTTTTTTGGGTTTAATGAAACACCAAAACTTTTGCATCTCTTGAATATGGACTAGAGGTGGATTATATGATCATCCCTATTCTTAGAAAACATCGTAAGATCATCTATGTAGATGATTATGCATTTTACTATTAGTCCTTTAAATGCATGATCTATGGCATGATGGAAAATAGCCCCTACATTTATTAGTTTGAATGGCATCCTTTTATATATATAAGTGCCCCACTTCATAGTAAATTTAGCATTCATTATGTCTTTAGATTATACTAGTACTTTATTATAGCCAAAAAATCCATCTAAGAATAATAAAATTTTAGAACCACTTACTAGCATCCATAGAAGGTAGGGGATAATTGTCCTTTTTAATAGCCTTATTTAGGTTCCTAAAATCCAAACATAGTCTTATCTCACTGTTATTTCTTATTGGGACCAAATTGGCCACCCATGTAGAATGCCAAAGTAAGAAGATGATTTTTTCACTTAATATCTTCTCCACTTCTCTCTAAATAAGAGGCTCCAAAATAGGATTAAGTAGTCTTTACCTCTATCTAAATGGATTGTGATCTAGATTGAGAGGAATCATATGAGTAATGACTTGAGAGTCATAGACATTCAAATCTTCATATGTCTAGGTAGTGTTGTCTTTGTAGTGACTGACTAAATCCTTTATTCATTGTATTTCCTCTAGCATGTAGCTAAGACCAATATTAACATAGCATGGGCTATGTTCATCTCCCATTTTTTCCTTACTAAAGTTAGATTCATTGACCTTGGGCTACCTAAGGTACTGAGCTTGAAGGTCTATGTCAAATGGCCTTTCAAAAGAGACCAAACTAGCTATGATATGAATTTATTTGAGTTACAAAATACCTCCCATGTATGATTCTTCTTGATAGAGGTAATTAGTATCCTTGTCATCAATGATTTGGGACTCAAATTCCATTGAATTAATTATAAAGTGAATAATTTGTCGGTCATCATCAAAAACTCAGAAATTTTCTACTTTATTAGGAATAGAGGGACAAGGCACCAATTCAATGGATAACCTTTTTACCTTAGATTCTTGAAGGGGATCTAGACTAGTAGCATCAATATCTAGTGAATTAGTATCTTGATTTTGCTTTATGGGAAAGGATACTATGTTAAAATCTTCTCATATTTCAATCAAGTCCCATGCTCTATGCTTGTATCTTCTCAAATATGACAAATTGCATTGGTATTTATTTTTTACCCAGTTAACTATCAACTCTGAGTCACCAAATACTAATATATATTTTACATTGTTCTTAATTACAAATTATAGTCCCAAAATTAAAGCCTCATACTCAAATATATTATTCATGTATGGAAATTTCAATCTATATGCTACTGAGAACATTTTACGTTATGGATCAATCAACTCAATTCCCATGCCTAATTCTTTCTTGGATCTAGTTCCATCAAAGAGTACAGTCCATAGTTGTTTGGAACCTTCAGGTTCTAGCTTTTGTACTTGATTTTGAGTATTAAAATTATAAATACCAAGGCTAGGAGATTCATAATTTACCTCTCCATTCTTAGAATTATATTCCATGATAGGATACTTCATTCTCAATTATCTATTAGTTATAATTTGATTTGGAACTCCTCTCCATGGAAGCCATATATGATAAAAGTCTATAGAAAGATATTCTTTGAGTTTTTTGGACTATTCTCTACTTAGCAGTAGATTGTAGCCTTTAGGTATGTCTACTACCAAGATATCAATGGTAATCTAAATGCACAGTTTAGAGGCTACATGGATATGCACATCCCTTAATTCATCAAATATCAACACCTCTATCTTGTCCAATTATGAAACTATCCACTTTGAAGGGCTTACAGTCAAACTAAGCTTTTGATATATGGAAATAGTCATGATACTTGTAAAAGCTCCAAAATTAACTAAACAATTATGAATATTTTTACTGAATGGCCTAATAGTCAGCAAAAATGGGGGAATTTCTACCTTGATTTTGTAAATAACATTGGTGTTATATGATTTTGGCTTGTTCGTATATGCGTTTGATCTCTCCATACATGTCTTCTCAGTAATAGACATATACAACAACTCATTTTATTTAATAATTTAAGCTAACTCATGAAGAGTTATATTTTCTTTGATCCTCTTCATGTATTCAACAAAGTTGTATCCTCCCTTGCTAGGTTCCTCCTTGGTTTGAGCTTAAATGTTCCCTCTTAGAGGAGGAAAATTATTGTCAACTTTGGGATTAGGTAAGATTATAGTATTATTTGGATGAGTTGACATTATGAGTGGCTACTTATTCCTTAGACTGTATCCACCTTTCTAGAATTGATGGAAAGCATAAACTTCATCCATGTTATCCTCTAACTCATTGTCATCTTCTCTTGGAAATGGAAACTTGTGAGTTTCAAAGAACATGGCAGTGATGGAAGGGCTAGGATCTAGTGATGTTAAAATATAATATGGTTCTAGTCTTGCCTAACTACCTCTCTTTGAAATATTTTGAATGCTACACAAAATTCAATGCACTTGAGATCACCATGATAATACGTATTATGAACTATACACCAATTGGGAAGAGTTATTTTTGCCATGTTGATTTTTAGGAGCTTGTTAGGTAAATCTATATTATCTTTAGGCATGTGGAATAGTCATTTATATCTCTCAAATATAAAATTTTAATTACCAGTTGGGCCATTAGTGTTTCCCATCCTCATTTGAATATTTAAAAAGTCATTGCTCAACTTTTGAACCATATTCCAAATAGAATCTAGTTCAATGTTTGTAGAGTCACTACCTTGTAAAATAATAGTGGGAAGTGTTGGTTGTTTATTTTGCGAGCAACCATTGCCTAATACATGATTATTCAAGAAGTTATAGTTCAACCATGTTATCTATGTTAATGGAATAAATGTGTAGAGATGGTTTTGACTAAATGCTAGAACATTTTGCTTTACATGTGGTATTGAGTTTAAATCTAGGAATCCATTTTTTACTTTAAGCATGTCAAGCATCTGGGAATTGAACTATTTGTCTATATTAATGGCTTATTTGTATACTAATGCCAAATTATTAGTATTAGTCACCCTTATTAGGAACATGGCATTGATTGGGTTGAGAGCATTCTTGTACATTTCCAACTCTAATGCAACCTCTAGTTTATATCTCAGGGTTAACCAATTATACATATTTTAAAACCATGCATTAAAAGCTCAAATAGGCTCATTCAACTTTCTTCATGCTGGTAAAGTGTTGGTATACCAAACTAAGGTTGGTTACCTATCTAAATTGCATAAAAAAACCAACTTGACATCCATCCCAAGAAGTGATGGAGTTCTCTATTATATTTAAAGACCAATCATGTGAGCATCCATTAATGTAAAATGGAATAATCTACATGCTACATCTTCATTGAAAACATTCATTAATATTAAATCAGCTTAAAAATATTTGGTATGTTCCTCTATTATCTTTACTCCTGAGGAAGAATATGATGGCAAATACTTCTCAAGATTCCTAGGTAAATCATGCACATCTCCTGGGATGGAAATAGTAGATGCAACTAACTACAGTGGTTGATCCATTGGATACTTAATAATCAAAGGGTTCTTTATCAATAAAGGGGAGGTGGATTTTTATGAACTAGGGTTTTTGTCACAGTTCAAGGACTCCTATGATTTGACAAGGGTGAGACTATAAAACTAACCTAGGGATTGGATATTTTCACTCTGTTAGGTGACTCCAGTGTAAATCTATACAAAGAATAGCTACTATTATAAAGGGGAATTAGGCCCTCTTTCTATCACTAGTGAAATATTGATGCAATTTTCATGCACACCATAGATAATGAGGTAGCCTCTAACATTTTAATTATTAATGGAGAAGAAATTCACTCTAGGGCATGAGTTATAGGTATGCGGTCTAATCATCTTGTTGATGGAATAGATGGAAGGGAATGTCAGTTGTTGACAACAATTTTAGATAGTGGTATGGTCTCTAAATGGGTATTGATTTACTACATGACTTTGATGGATAGATGATTGCTAATAGAAAGTGGGTAGGTCTCAAAACAAACTCAAAAAGGAGGAAAGCGTACGGTAAAAAAGAAGTATCTATGGTTTCAAGAATCACCTCTTTGGATGGTTTCTAAATACACAAGTGTTTTCAAAATCTATATCTATTTCTAGTAGTAATTACACAAGCATAATCAAACATGACTGAGATGTCTAATGGGATATCAATGTATGAAACTCATAGGCCTTAGTCAAACATTGATCTATTTAGAGAAACTATTGCACACTATTAATTAGAAGATTATGACTTAGGCTAGTGAGGTGTCTAAGATAGATTTACAAACACGTATAAAACTACAAAAAAAAAAAAACACTCGTACACATTCATAATTATGAATCAATAACTTAATTATCATAATCAACATAATTTACAAATCTTTCAATAGATTTTGCACATCTAGGATTAGTAAATTAATGAAGATAATTAAGAACCCATTTATAGATTTTTCACACTAAGGATTATTGACACATAAAACCAAAATAATATAATCCTAATTACATATAAATTGGAGAGATAATACACAAACATATTCATTGACAATCAAAATTGATATTTCTCTTGTATATTGAAAATTATCTGACCCATCCATAGGGTAGATTACAATTGTTTAAATATACTTAGGGAGGGGGACACCTCATCCTCCAATTTCATGAAAAGTCATTTACATGTGACAGTTAGAACATAATTTCTAATGATGGTCAAAACCATACAAGAGTAAACTCATAATTATCAATAAGCCATAAGTTGAGCATTTCAAAACCATGCAATGTGTGCATGTGTAAAAAATATAAAAGTCCACCTTTTAAAATGATTGATATAACTTCAAGGAACTTATAAATATATAAAATGCTATAAAATTTTGCATCCAAAAAATCATATCCCCTTTAAGGTTGCATCATCTATATGTCTATATGCACTTTGTTTGGTGTAGTGGTTGGGGTGGTAGAATTTAGAACTACATATGTAGATTTGGTACTTGAAGTATAAATTTGAGATTGCTTCTTCTTTACCTAATTCTCCATATAACACTTTTTTTTGCATCATGTTGTTATCATATGATGTCTAATTCAAGAAAAGGAGGTTGGTGGATCCTATTGACTTGGCCAAGGAGTTTATCATGTTTAACCTTAGTTTTTTTGAAATTATTATTGAAAATATCTACCTCTATGACATTATTTCGAGATAAACTTAACTTAGCTCCTATTTCTTCCAATTTCAAACCCTATGGACTCTACTTGAAGTTATCCATTGCCTCCTATATGAGCTTGTCAAAATTGATCCTACTGATCAATTTACTTATAGTGTCTTTCACCTTTGATAACTTCAAGTCTTTCAAAATATGGATAATTTGGGCCTCATGTGCATGATATTTGGGGATTAAATACCTAACTAATTGTAACCACTCCTGAGCTTATTCTTGCCTAATGATAACTAGATTAAGAGCATTACATGCCTCTAGTAATGTCATAAGGTTTAGATGATTATAAATTTTATTGGCTATGAAGGCAATTAGCATCTTTAGCTTACCAATGTCATATATCAAATAATTAAACAATTGATTAGTCCTATTGATACGAGGGAAAAAAATTGACCTTCATGAAATCCAATGTTGCCATTGAGTTGTAACATCTAGAGGCTACTTCCTAAACCTATTCCTTTATGCTTATAGGGATATGCATAGCCTTTACTTGTTACCTCAATTTTTCTACCTTGGATTCTATCTCTTATCAAGCCATCTTAGTGCCTTCATGGATGGCAACTATAGCATCTTTGTGTGTTTGAGCCATGGCTACAAAATTCTCAACATATGGATATTGTCATGGTTGCCTATTCTACCTTATAATGAGGGATAATACTTCATATATTTCCTCAAATATTGTCTCCCTACCTTTTCATCCTCCAAATTACTCTTATTTACATAATATATGTCATTGGATGGTGGGTTGAAGTGGATATGGAAGGGAACTCAATGATCTTAAATCTAAGCATTTAGAAGGCCTTGCTTCTCAAGTCCATAGCCCAGGGAAGACTATCTAACTGTGATACATGTAAGTATATAACTACAACCTCTTCCTAAGTCTCCTCAACTACTGGTTATTTATTTTTTGTCTTGATACAGAAGTTAGGTAGGGAAGGCCAATTGATCTTAGACTAGTACACTACTTCAAACTAAGGAAGTGGATAGACTATGACCATTTGTGGTTTGGACTTCTTTCTCCTACCATAACTTGCTACAATGGTATCTTATATGGAGGTGGTGAAAGGCATGGGAAGGTTGATATGAGTAGAATTAATATGGAACTATGGAGTTGCCATGGTAGTCTACACCTTTCTAGATATATTCTTCTTCTTCATGAATCTAATAGTGAAGGTGATAATGGGGACAAAGGAAGTGGCCATGGTAAATGCAATGGAAATGGACAATAGGCCAATAGAGGTTGTGGTATCATCTTTCTCAACCTTTGGTGTGAGAAGGGGGAATTAGACAAATGTGGTTGGGTTAAAGGGGTCAATGCAGGTGGAACTAGAAACTTCCATCTTTGGAGACCTCAACACAAAAGAAATAGGAACATGGACAAATACTAGAATAGTATGTAAAGGAACATTCACAAAAGATTATTTATTTAAGAGGTTTTGTGATGTTAGTTTTTCTTCAAGGATCAAGGCCTTACCCATTTATATCTCTTCATCATAGTCCTCTTCAAAATATTCAATTTCAATAATCTTTCCCTCTACATGTTTTGATTGTTTTGGTGCAAGAGGCAAGCCTTGAGATAAATCTAATATGGGAATCCCTATAGGGGTCTTAGGCTTCTTTTTATATAAAATAGGAGTCTTTAACTATGTATGGGATACCTAATGGGTTAATATAGCTATATTTTATGTTTCTATCCCTATGGATGTGGTAATTTGAGCCTAGGGAATAGATGTAGTTACTTGAATTATGCTTGAAGTTGGGTTTTCTCATGCTTGTTCCTCTTCATTAGAGTCTAAACTAATGGTGTCTTCCACTTGTTCTCCTCTAGGGTTGGGTTCAACTACCCAAGGATATTTCTTCATACCTTTGATCTTCAATTTTATAGGAAGTCCTAAAGATGAGGAACCAACCTGTTCCTTAGGTTGCTCCTCAGACTATCCTTCCCAAAAGTCTAAATGTTCCCATCATTTATACAAGACCATTTTTATATTTAGTTCCCTTCTAGAGAATGAACATTCATCCTAGATCATTCTTAAATTATCTTATTTTAATCCTAAAATTTTGACCCTTTCCAACACTTCATCATCATTTTTTGCATTTAGAAACAAAATAACATAGGCATAAGGGACATGCTTGTAGGGGATATTAAGTCCCTTTAGGTGATTTTGAATAGAAACATGTGGATCCTAGTCCCTATGTAGAAGTGTGAGGAAATGATAACTCTTTTGATTGTTTCCCACTTCTTCAAAATACTTCCTCATGGTGTATATCATTTTGTTGATGATTATATGGTGGCCAAAGTATGAACTTTTCTTCACCATTTTGGATAAATTTTATTCAATGATCCATCATAGTTGAAAGGTGATCGCTTGTTCCACTAACTTGTCTAAAACATATCTTTGGAGAAACAGGGTGTTTATTTTTTTTCCAAGATCATTATAACTTTAAAATTTAGATACAAGAAGTAATCCCCTCTTCCAAAAAGTGTCTTCACAATGTTTTCTCCAATTTGGGGCATGGGTGAGCCATGGATGGCTTACAAAATTTGGTGGTATATATCCTCTAATATCTTCACCATGTTATTTGTGTAGGCATACACATGAATAAACTAGAAGTGGTCACAAGATATGTTCTTGATGTAATATGTGGCTAGACTCCACAATTCACCAAGGACTTCATAGTAGGTTCCCATGACAATGTATAATAAGTAAGACGTCATATAAATATGGCCCACAAGAATCAGGTACTTATCCTTATGGATTATTTGTTCCCTCAAGAGGAAATTGATTATTTATCCTAGTGCAAACTAAGCATCATTATTTAACAACATGTGTAGTAATGGCACCCAATCCAAATTGAAAAAATGAATGCTCGATATAATATAAAGTATATTTAATAGATCCATGCCAATGCATACTCCTAACATAAATTTTCTTATGGGAACATTACCCTTTGGCTTCTTTCCTTTAAAAGGTATGGTTTATTTGGGGAGAAACCATGAATATACCACCTTCTCGATTATGTTTTCTTCATTCCATTGTACCAACCTGTGATTGTCAAAGTATGCATTAGGTGTGATTAGGGATAAATATCTTTGGAAATCATCTCATAAAATTCATGTGAGGACAATTTTATTTTTATAATGATGAAAGAAGGCATCTTGTGTTACCTTACTTGAGAAGAAAATAACTCATAAGAGGTCGATACATGGCATCACCTCTGGCTTGGTAGTTACAAAGTACAGTATTTGTATTTTTATGACAAGTCCTTGATAAACACTCACTTAGAGAGAATGATATTATCTATGTATAGTGACAATATATCTACAAAATCAATAACATCCCATACCTCAAAATAAAATATATAACAATTGTCAAAAATGGTAGTGTCAAAGAATGTATCAATAAACTGTTTGGAATCCTTGATTGAGTAGGGGTTGGTGGATTTGATCGTCAAAATGTCATGGGTGAAGATTCCATCACTATTTATTACAATGTGATTCATCATGCTATGTATTGTGTGATTAATTTGTGCTCCTCAATTGTAGTCATTGATTCTTTACACAATGTTTTTGAGATAGTACCTTGGGCTCTTTCACAACGTAAAAGAGTAGTAGACTTTGAATTCAAGTTTTTTTGAAAGCAATGATGGATATAAAGACTTCATATTACATATATAATATTTTGAATTGAATATAAATTCATGTGGTATAAATACCCAACATTCACTTCTTTTATATTCTTGTATGATTTAATTGTTGTTAGTTAGTATCAGTGGGGGACTTTAGCATATACCACTAAGAAACATCCTATTTGGCTAAGTATAGAAAGTCCTTGTATGGTCCTAAATAATTAGGTATTTGGGTTTTATGTTAGGGACTAGTCTTAATAAAAGACCCACAATAAAAGACTTGGAGACCTATTTTCATCAGATAAAATGTCCATGGTGCTAGTTTTGAAGACCTATTTTCATCAGATAAAATGTCTATGACAAAAACTTTGATAAGATAGGATCATTTTAGGGAAATTATTTCAAAAAAATGTCTGATGTAACTTCTCTGAGGGCCAAATTTGTGTAGAATAAAAGTTCCTAAGACTAAAGTCTGAATGAAAAGAAGTGTCAAAAATGTAAACCCCAAAAAATTATGGGACAAAATACCGAAACATAGAACTTGAAAAACAAACCTATTGAACAAAATATTTAAATGAAATGCCTGAACAAAAAAAAGTCCAATGAGTGAAATCCTCAAATAAATTCCTCCGAACTACCTAATTCCAATATATATATATATATATATATATATATATATATATATATATATATATATATATATATATATATATATATATTCAAAACTCCTAAAAGGCATTAGTGATGTTAGTGTGTAAAATAAATCATGAATACCATGTCCATTTCTCAAAGTATGAAGATTAATAATCAATCATTCCTAGAATTTGTAAAATCATATAGAAGAGAGGCTCAACAATCAATGCTCAAATCTTGAGAAGAAGTGGGTTTGCATTTATCTTTAGAGAAAAAGGGGGGTATTGGATACAATATTAGATATCATAAAGATATAAAAATTCTAACTATATAATGCCTATGGGATGCATAAAGTATTATATTAGTATCTTTAGAACTTACATTGATTTCATAATCATTGATCTTGTGGAAATCAAAATCTCAGACAATTGGGTTTTTTTGCAAAAAGGCATAAATTTTAAGGTTTTAAGTTTTAATATAATTCAATTGCTTCTTAGTCTTTCAATTTCCTTAGATTATAAGGAAAAAAATCCATGCAAAAATATTTGACTTTATTTTTGTTAGGGACTAATTAGCCCTCACATGAATTTGTATATTGTAATGTGCATAATTATGAGAGTAATAATTCACTATTATGTATAGTTAGTTTGTTAGATATATTTAGTTAGTAATTATTTAATGTAATATTTTTGCAAAAATATTATGATTGTAGGCTATTTTTTATTTGGTTAATATATAATTGGTTGTATATTATTATATGTTACTCATATAGGAGATTAAGTATTTGAGTGAGAGATATTGGTGGAGATATGATCTCCCCAATTATAGGAAATAGTTTTCCTATATAATTGTAATCTTCCATATGTTGATTAATAGAGAAAAATATAATTGTAGTGTGAGAATATTATTGTTTGAAATATTATCTATGTTTAGCTCCTTTTTCTATGTTTTCTTTATGCATATTTGAACCTATTCTAATATTCAGTATCAAAGTAGTGCCTGATCCTCAATACTATGAAAGTATAATAATTTTTAAGGTGTAATTGTATTGTGCTTCACCAATATGTATGTGAGGGATTAGTTTCATATTTGTGTTAATGACTTTTGTATTTTTTTCATAAATTAATGATATTATAAGGTGTGTATCTAGTATTTTATATGAGTTCATGTGATCATAGTTTTAATAGCTCATGATCCAGATAAAGCTCAACTTGCTTAGAACTGACTACACTTGAGTTGTAGTACAGTTGCATTGAAAACCAACCAAGATGTCTTGGATTTTCACTAAGATTCATTTGTGATTTGATAAACACTCAATATTGATAGCAATAGTCTAAAGATCTAAATTTATGGCTCATGGATTATCATTATCAATAGTAAGAATATATTCAAATATTTTTTGAGATCAAAAACTTTCAACTCAATTTCATTCCATCTACTAAACCTCCATGATATCATGTTTACTTTGTGTATGATCATATTATTATCAAATCTCTATGTGACCAAATTTTTATCATAAGGTGAAACTATCATCAAAATTCCATTCTCCATGGTTACATGTTCATATTTTGATCTGTAATTATTTTGTCCTAGCTCTACATTGATAGAAGAAATTTACATGGATCCTCTCTATATGTCAATATTCACTTCTTCATGCAATCTTGGCAAACAAAGATCTTTTTACAAATTGATCAAGCTTTTTATTCATAATGTGATGTCCAACTAGAATGAAAGACACTCGATGTAATTTATCTCAAGTAACTAGTTTGCATTTTCACTCATCCTTTATTTGTTCAATGGCTACCCTTCACCATTAGATGCCATACATTTCTATAAGTTAATACTTTTAAAATACAGTCATACCCTTACCAAATCAATGGAAATAGGTTTGATCATTAGTTAAGTCATTATTATGCATTTAGTCATATAGAAAATAGTGTAAGAAGCTTTAGCTAGATTACTTTTTAATTATATTATGAGTTTAGTCAAAATTATATATTCATTTAGAGTTTTTGAATCTCAATATTTATTTTTTTGGGTCGTAGTTTTATTATAATCTTCTATGTCAATATGTTTTAGTTTAAATAAGTGTTAAAATCCTTTTTTAAGTCATTATCAAAATGTCATTTATGTCATAAATATTAGGGATAAGTCAAGTATGTCAAAAAATGAGTAAAAAATCATTTTTGCATCAATAAAGTATATTGATTCATATTATCAACTCAAAAAAACCCTTTATTATAATGGACACATTATTTCTTGTACATGATGTCCAAATTAAGGGGGTTGTATTATCAAAAATGACATAATGGACTTCATCAGAACATTTGTTGAGTGATTAAATTCACCTATTAAAAGTTAGAAGATACTAGTAGATGGAGGATTTCTACACCTCTCATTAGCCACTAATGAAGGGAAACTTATTTTTATAGTGGCACACACACACACACACACACACACACACACACACACACACACACACACACACACACACACACACACACACACACACACACACACACACACACACACACACACACACACACACACGCACGCACGCACGCACGCACGTGCACACACCCACATGAATGCACACACACACGCACACGTACACGCACACGCACACACACATGCACATGCACACAAACACACACATGCACATGCACACACACACGCACACACACACACACATGCACATGCACACGCACACGCACACACACATGAACACGCACATGCACATGCACATGTACACACACATGAAAATGCACACGCACATGCACATGCACACACACACGCACACACACACATGTACATGTACACACACATGCACATGTAAATGCACACACACATGCACACGCACACGCACACGCGCACACACACACACACACACACACACATGCACATGCACGCGCATGCACACACACACACATTATATTTTTAGTACTTATTTGAATGTATGATGAATAAGATGTGTATTTCCTATTTTCATAGATAGTGCATTACATAAAAAATGTGTTTAGGAGATATAGGAATGTGGCAATAGTTAGGAGAGAAACTAACTATAGAGATCCTTTTACTTCCTTACTTCTTTATGGACATTATCGGCCAATGACACATCTATTGCAATCACATGGAGTAAATGTGGGATGAATTCTTAACATAGTAGTAGTCATGTGCAGCAAGATCTAGACAGTAGTATGCAGACCTAAGAGTATGCATTGACATATAATTTTGATTGAACTAGTTCTTGAAGAGATATATTGAAAGTTAAATAGATGGTTCTTACTGGTATGTTCCTAGATTTCGTTGATGTAGTTCCCTTTTCATGGATGGTGGTTGATATATGGAGGAGATTCTCACTATGGAGGAGGTTCTCATGATTGGTTGATAGTATTCCCATTTCTTGGTTGATGGTAGATGTTTATGTTCAAAGTTCCCATACTAATTTGATTGATGTGTTCTTGATCGTGAATGGTTGATAATAAGTTGATGTGCTCCTTATTTACTTTCATTAAGTCATGTGAAACACAAATTACCATGTAAGGCCTAAGGAGGAGTTTTAGGTAATAATATTTGTCACATTAATTTGTATATCATAATATGAATGATTACGAGAGTAATAATTCACTATTATGTATAGTTAATTTGTTAGATATATTTGGTTAGAATTTAGTTCACATAATATTGTTACAATAATATTATGATTATAGGTTAGTTTTTATTTGGTTAATATATAGTTGGTTGTATATTTTTATATGTTACTCATATAGGAGATTGAGTATTTAGGTGAGATATTGGTGGAGATATGATCTCCCCAATTATAGGAAATAGTTTTCCTATATAATTGTAATCTTTCATATGTTGATTAATGAGCAAACTATAATTTTAGTGTGATAATATTATTTTTTGAAATATTGTCTCTATGTTTGGCTCCTTTTTTCATGTCTTATATATGTAGATCTGAACCATTTCTAATACTTTTAATTATATTATTCCTACATGGATACACATGCATGATAAAATTATAACTATGGACAACGCTCATGTAATTTTGATCTTTTGTTTGTATATATTTTTTATTGAATTTTTCATTGAGTATATTAAATTCAAGTTCAAATTTCTTTAATGCTACTTAAGTTGAACATCAATATTTTAATATAACATAATAATCAAACATAACTCTTTGAAAAATAGTGAAATATTTATTTTTATTTATAATTATCATGTTTTATATTTAAATTTTTCAATTATACATATGATATGAAATTAGAATTATGTATATCTTCTTTAGAAAAATCAAAGTTAGTAGAAAATGCAATAATCAATGCATAAAGGTATATACTATTATCATGTTCATAGTTCATGTTCATTTATTCACCTATGTCTATATACCCTATATATGAAACAAAAAAAATAATGGGGAATCACTTGACCAGTCCTCTCCCAAAATATATAGTTCTTTTGGCCCCCCTCTTTATATATATGGGGAGTTTTTTTGGATAAACAAAGCATATTAGAGCCCAATAAATGCACACCTTGGATTGAACAAGAAGGCATCAAAAAATAGGGCACCATCCTTACTATGACAATGGTAATTCATCTGTGTGGAGTGCTCAACTCCATTTAAGGTTGATGAAAGCAAGGTTTGAGGGGGAGGTCTCTAGAGAAAAGATGACATTTTACCACTACATTTCTAAAATACTAATGTATAAGAAATAGTGGAAGACCATAGACTAGGGAAAATATTAATTTTAACTGATAATATGTAATTTTATGAATTTAAATTTTGTAAGGGTCTTGTAAGTGATTTTCAAATTAGTCATGAAATGATGTTTCTAAGTGCATATCTGATTTTGCAAGATTTTTTAACCTAAACTTTACTTCCCATAGGGACTTGGTGCTTTACACCTTTATTCATTTTTGGATGTATAATTTACCACATGTTACCTCATTTTTTACTACTAAAAAACCATAATTATTATTGTCCTTTAGTATTCACCAAGAAAATATGGATTATAGTATGGACATTCATCCAAAAATAATTTAAAGAGGATATTTTTTTTGCTATTGAAGTTGAAAAATACCTATTGAACATGTATGCAAAATGTTGAAACATAAAATAAGCATTTGAATGTTTAAATATATATCTAGTAATAGATTCACAATCATAATATATAAAAAATAGCTTATTTCATTTATTTTTCAATATATATCCAATACTCTTTGTGGAATATTCATATATCACACATCAATATAATTCTTATGACAAATAGATGTAATTACTTTTATCATTTGATACCACCAACAAACATCATAATTACTATAATTTGAAATATTCTTTTATTATAAATTACTTTTTTGGGAAGTGAAATGAATCAAACTAGTGTGATTTCATATGATTTATAGTATGGGGATGAACAAAAAGTTTTAATACATGGATTTTTTTCTCTGACCTCTTCAATTGTAATGTCAAATTATTAACACATGAAAAGATATAAATTTTTTTATTAATTTTTTTTTTAATTTTGTTATCATTTGAGTCTTATATTCACTTGTGTATTTAATTCCATGTGATTCGCATTAATATAATAAACAACTCATTGTTAATAATAGAAAGTAATAAATTCTTAAATATAATGGAAAATGTTTGAATAAATGAATTATGAGTTATGGTTATTAGTGTCTAAGTTAATTTATTAGGTATATGTGGATTATTTTTTTATTTTGCATACTCACTTTATGATTATTGAACTATATTTTAAATTATTATGAGATACTTCATGCATTTTTAATTTAGTTTTTTCCAATATAAATCTTTATTTTACTTTCAAGAGCCATATGGTAACCTTATTTACCTTCCAACCTTAGAAATAGAAATCTAACAAAATGATAGGATTGCCTAACTATTATTCATATAAGTAGATTTATTAGTTAGGAAGATAGGGTGAGTTTCAGAACTTTTATTACAATTATAAGCATGGAATTGTTTAGACCTTTTTATATTTATAATGCTATTGGTAGATCACATATAAATAGTATACCTTTGACAATACCACTTATCCATGGTGTTCTCAAAGAGATGTATAACTAGGAATGATATGATTTATTACATTATTCTTGTTATATATTTTTTCAAATTTGATTGTATTTACTTATTTAAAGTATTGTTATTTTCATTTTAAGTGTCACTCTTGTTCATGTTATATGAAAACCTAATTATGTTGTAAATTAAAGTTATTTCCTTAGAGTAAATGAATTTCATATGTTGGTTTAGTAAAGATAATTTTAGAAATAACTATTATTTTATAAAATTATTATTGATATTACAAATGGTAATAATATATATTTTTTAAATTTATAAACCATGTCAAAGATTAAATATGATGGTATTATAAGTAATTCATAACTAATTTATCTCTATAGTTATTTTTATAAATATTATTTCTTTCACATTCAAAATAAAAATTAATGTAGTTAATATTTTATTCAGTTTCTAGTATATACTTGAGTTATGGTAGGTATAAACATACATATATTGAATGTAGTATTTATTAATACTATAATATAATATATTTTGAAAAAAATAAAACTCTAATTAAATATATTATGGAATATGGTATGTTATATTAGAACCCCAAAATTATCCTTAACATCTCTCATGTGTACCTATTTCTCTGAATTCATATTTATTGGTGTACACATCATTTATTCAATCCTCAAATATAATATATCATAAATAATCAACAAGAAGTATGAGACTAGTGTTGTGTTATCTAATTTCACCAAATAATGGAGGCCACAATAAGACAAAGTAAGGTATTAGGTTGTAAATGGTGAAATGTTACTCATGCTATATAGACTAAATATCATTATTTAATGTTTAAAATGTTATTAAAATGAGTTTTTCATTACTAAATATTCTGTATATATCACCCAAATTGGGTTGAACTCATGTTGAGCTTTCTAAAAAAATGATTTTAACCCTTTTTTTAGTAGAAATATGATGCTAACTCACAAAAATATATGATAGAAAGAAACCAAATTTATAAATAAATCATTTTAATTCAAAATTGAAGATATTAAATAATATAATTTGATTTGTATGTGTTATAATTATATATCCATCATGCATTTGAAAATGTTTTTATCTTTAGTTATTAATTTAAGTAAAAAATATAAGAAAAAATATAATCTATCAAATGGTTAGTGCAACTATCCACCATATTCTAATACATATAATTATCATGATATTAGTGATCATAGTGTTAATGTAAATAAGGTGTATAAAATCCACTTTTTTATTTAATTATTATTTAATTTCTAGGCTAGAGTAGAATACCTATGATGGGGTTTTAAATATCATCAAAGAAATGCTATTTTTTTTATAATTATTTTGAACTAAGGTGGGATTTCACCCATCATTAAAAGATTACATAAAACATATTTTTACATATTTGATATTAAAAGCTTTTAGGTATATGATGACATAATATATATTTATAAAACCTATACATATACATCCTTTAATAATGTATAATTGGTGAAGAAATGATAAATATTTATCCCTTATAAATTACTAACATTATACTTCATAGTTGGAAAATTTGGATATGGAATAGTTGGATCTTGTTTATTTGATGATATGTTTCATTGTGCGGACACTATTTATGAATGAAATCAATATATCTATAATCTTATAGACTAAAATCAACTTGAGAGTAGATACAACTTATGTAAAAATATTTTTTTAATATCTTAATTTTTTTGGTGTCATAAACACGATATCATTGTTATATATTCACACATATTGATGTCATACATCATGTGTACACATTTCAATAGGTATTGTACAGTATTTTTCATTTACATCAATTTCATATCCTAATATTTAAAGTAGTGAGTATATGTACATCATTTAAATTTTTAAGTAACATAAATACGTAGATGCTAATTTTATTTTTTATTTTATAAATGTTAAATATTTATAAACTATTTTTCTCAATTTTTTATATTATGAGATTCCACTTAGATTATATAAAGTTGATGAGGATGAAGACACATTTTAATAATAAATATTCAAATAATGATGTTGATGTTCATTAATGATGTTGAATAGAAAATAAAATAGATAACAAGTTGTCCTAGTGCAATATTGAGGATGAAATGCATCCTCATAAAATATCAAGGAAATTTAAAAAAATGAATGAATAAGTTTTATAGTGTAACCTGCGCACTGGAGGAAACAAAAAACCAACATCAAAATGTTGATAAACATCTTGGTGAATAGGGAATTAATCTTATATTTATGGTATAGAAGTTGTTTCCCAATGTTGTTGATAATCATCATTACAATGATGATGTAGATTATAAATTTGATATGATTATCAAGAAAAAAAATTAATGTAAATTTCACAAGAAGAAAAAAACGTTAAATTTTATTCAAATTCATTTTATTACAACATGACATCTAAAGAACATCAATGGCAAATACTATATTTTTTTAATGTAATCGAAAGAAATATTCAAATTGTCAAACATATGAATATTAATACGAATGATTTTTTGAGGTTAGGGGGAATTTAAGAATATAATTCTAACATAAATTATGTGTATGTATTTTATGTTTAATCTAATGATATATTTTGATATTTTAATGCAATCTCATAAAAACTAGTTTGATGGTGAAAAAATACACATATAGTCTCATATTGTGTGGAAAAACAAATTTCAATAGATTTAGGGTTTCTATATGTCATATATAACATTATATGGGAAGTAATATTAACATAATATTAGTTGTCATAAATTCATACCACCATGATATAGACAAGGTGTTAGAGGTTCTACCTTTGCAAATGAGGTTTTTAAATATTTTCAAATAATTTGTAGATTTAATTTTATTTTTATTTTAAAGTCATTTTATTGGTTAAATATGTGTAATTATTAAAATATAAGTAGTAACAGAGTTTTGTGTATTCATTTATATTCAAATACACTAAAGCACATTTAACAATTATGGATCAAAACTTTTAATGATACAATATGAAATGTACAATTTGGTTTAGAAATAAATGGTATTATCCATTTTCTTAACTTATAAATTATATAATCTATTTGGACATTAGTGTTGATAAATTATAATATTCTTCCAATTTTGATGATTCCTAAATAACATCTATTATTTTCATTGTTTATGTTTGGTAAAGATAAATTTAAAAATATGGGTGTCTACCTTTGATGGATATATGAGTTATACGAATTATGGAATTTAAATTTGATGTATGACCATTAAAAACTAATTGGTAAAAATAAGATCAGTTATTATGGTATCTTATGCTAAACTATTCATGATTTTCCTATGATGGTGGTTTGTTCAAGGATTTATTATGTGTTAAAATTTTAAATACTAAGTTCATATAAATATATGTATTTCAATAAATTTAAAGTATGTAAACATAAGGTGTGGTGAGTAACTACATGGAATATCATCAAAATGTCTCAAACATTGGTTATGAAGGCCATCAAATGATCTATCACATGGATCATAAATACCATGTTAAAAATAGAAGTAAATTTGATGGAAAACCTAATATTAAAGAACAAATAAAGCCTATTTCACTTTGGGATTGACATAAATCATTAACATAAGTGATTAAAATATCAAATGTTTACATTCTTAAATATTGGTTGAGAGATTTTAAACTCTATAAAATTTTAAATATATAAACTAGAGTTAGGTAGAGAGATATCATTAAAAAATGATTTTTGGTTTATATATTATGCTTATGCTAAATATGGATGTGTAAAACTACTTAATAGAATATTCAAACATATTGTAAATTATAAATTTTACTTCACTGTATATTGGGATAAGTATTCGGTAGTTAGACAGGGTCAAAGTGTGCCTACTCCCTCTATTGTGATTCTATCTATGTTGGTATTGTGCTAAATCTAAAAGTTTGAGTTTTTTATTTTATTTTTTAGGTCAACTATTTTTACATGATATCTAATTTTATGTATTGATAACATAAAATAGACAAAAAAATATCCTTCAAAAGGAACAAATAAGATCAACTATAAAGAGGGGGAAATGGGGAAGTGGGATATGGGTAAACTATCCTCATAAAACCCATTTTTAATTGAGTGTTGCCTACATAGTCATTTGGAACATAGGATGATGTAATTTTACCTATGGGGAAGATAATATAAGTCTAATGAATTTAACTAGAAAATTTTATTAGAATTATTGAAAAAAGATGGTATTAATACACAAGAAACAATGTTAACCTAGACAATGATTATATTATTGTAACATAATTGTAGTAGATCTATTATTTGAATAGATAAGAGAATTTTAAATTACCTTTGTAAGGGAGTTTTAGAGAGTAACCAAGGGGATTTCAAGTGAGACACTTTATTTATAATTATAGTATAACATTTAAATTATTTTGATAATAACCTATCATATGTTAAATACGTTAGGATGCATGTTATTTTTTAAAAATGACTAGATCATGGGATAGATGTGTGCATTAGTGGAAAAGTGTGTAGTCTGCCACTATCTACTCGATGCACACTTATCCAAATTAGACAAAATATTTTTAAATTAAACTAGTGGTGAAGTTTTTATTGATTAGAGAGGTTTATAAATAAATCAGGTGTAACAATATTGTACATAATTGTTTTTAATCTTAGGTGTCTTAGGTAGCTTTTGTATTATTCTAATAAGTTGGTTTCCATTCCCATAGGAATAACAAGGGTTGTTTTGGAATGTGAAGTGAACAACCATTTCTTGGATTATTTATTGTAATTTTTTGTCTCCATTTCAATTTGAATCGTGAATTCAATTTTGGCTTGCACAAAATATTATTCATTTTCATTCCATTAATAACTTATCTATCTTGACAGTGGTATAACACCTTGTATTTTATCTATTGGTATTTTATTTCATTATTCATCCTCCATATATTTACAACCATGTATTATGCTAAAAAAATATATTTGATAATTTGTAGCTTGTGAAATAATGGCCATATGTAGTAAGAGTGTCAATAGTTTCAATTAATTTATTGATTAGTTTATTGGATTTTATTTATATTTTTTGTGATTTTTAGGTCTAATCAGATAGGTTTTAGGTCTAATTAATTTTATTTTATGTCATATTGGTAGTGCCATGATTATCTAAGTGAGTTTACATATTACCTAAATGTTATATAAACATGTATAGTGGATTGCTACCTAAATGAATCCATGTTTCACCCAGTGGATTACAGACTACTACATATCCTTGTTGCATATCTAAGTACCATGGTTAGGAGTGATGTTGATGTGGGGCCTTCTCTACATTTATTAAATTTAGTTGATAAACATGGTAATGCCATCATATAAAATAGGAGAAGTATGGAAATGTACATTCTCAAATTGACATTATTTATTAGCATTGAAGCTTCAAAACTATCATGTGGAGTGAATCTTGATAATTACAAGGAGAAGGCATGTAAACCATCAAGGAGGACATATTTGTTGGAAATATTGTCATTGATGTCAAAGGTCTAGCATTACTGGTGATAAGGGCCCCATTGCATTTAATGTTGTTTGTAATAGATATATCTTGGCTAATGTGAGCTAATATTTATTTAATATTAATGAATATACTTTTGGTTGCATATGAGACAAAAGAAGGGCCCATGGAGAATTCGAAGAGCCATGAGGTAAATACAAAAGAAGGATGGGACGCATTTTCCCATGAAGAGTCATCTTAGGGAATACCAAGAGTCACCAAGTGAAGACAAAAGAGTAAGGGGACAATTTCTCATGAAGGGACACTTTAAGGAATATGAAAAGTCACCAAGATGAGGACAAAAGATGGAAGGACGTTTTTGGTCATGAAGGGTCACCACATGAATTTTCAAATACTTGAATATGAAGGGTCATACAAGTTTGGCACCATTTTCCATGAGGATTGAAGGGTCACAAAGGGGGAAGGCCAAAGGTCATTTGGAAAGCTATAAATAAATGCTTGAGAAGCCATTTGTAATATGAAAGATAGAGGTTGATTTGATATTGTAACATCTAGTTTAGAAGAGCAATTGTGAGAGATGAATATGATTTGTATTTGTTATATCTAGCTTAGAAGAGCAAAGGTGAGAGAGAGGAAAGAGATGTTGTATTGATCTATCATTTGTTGAGATAGAAACATTGAGAGATAGGTGTGTGGTATACACAAAGGGGTTGGTGCTCCTATGGGTTGGTGCTCGACAAAGCGGTTGGTGTTCCTATGGGTTGGTGATCCTATGGGTTGGTGCTCATGAATTTTTATTGGGTTGGTGCTCGGTAAAGGGGTTGGTGCTCATGTGGGTTGGTTCTCATGAATAGTAGATAGGTTGGTGATCGGCAAAGGGGTGTGGTGCTCCTGTGGGTTGGTGCTCACGAATAGTTGCTATGTTGGTGCTCAGTAAAGGGGTTGGTGCTCCTACAAGCTTTTCTTGTGAATATTTTTTGGGTTAGTGCTCATTCATATACTTGAGATTATTCTCCGTGGTTTTTCCCACATTGGGTTTCCATGTTATATCTGGTGTCTCTCTCTATCTTGTGTAGTGTTTATTGTTTGAGTTTTATTGCATATATTAAATGTTTGATTAAGTTGAATTTGGTTAGTTTTATAAGATATATGATATAATGATTCACCCCCCCTCTTATTATATCTCATGCTTAATAATTGGTATCAAAGTAGGTTCCTTCAAAAAGGGTTTAACAGCTTAAAGGTAGATCGAGAAAGCATGATGGCTGGGTCACAGGAAGGATTTTCTACAAATAAGGCACCTTTGTTTGATGGGATGAATTATGCTTTTTGGATCATGAGAATGAAGGTTTATTTGATGGCCCTTGGATTTGACATATGGAAAGCAGCGGTGGAGGAATATGAAGAACCATAGACATTTGCAATTACTCCAGCAGAAAATAAGGCAAGTGAATGTAATGCTAAAGCTTTAAATGCTATTTTATGTGGTTTATGTGAATCTAAATTTGTTAAAGTTATGCAATGTAAATCTGCTCATGAAACATGGGTAAAACTTGAGAATATTTACAAAGGTGATGGAAAGGTTTAGCAAGCTAAGCTGCAGACTTTTAAAAGGTAGTTTGAAAGTTTGAAGATGGAAGAAGAAGAAGATATAGCAAGTTATCTTTTGTGAGTTGATCAAATCATAAATCAAATTTAAGGTCTTGTAGAAACATTGGATGAGTTAACAATGGTGCAAAAGGTTTTGAGATCTCTACCAATGAGATATGATGCAAAGGTTTCAGCAATCAAGGAGATGAAGAATTTAGCCAAGCTAAAGATGGATGAGCTTCATGGTATTCTCATGGCATATGAGATGTAGATAGAACAAGATAAAACCTCAAAGAGAGAAGCGACTTTAAATACATCAAATAAGGAGAAAGCTAAGATTCAAGAATCAAGTGATAGTTCCAGTGATGATGAAGATGACAATGGAGCAGTTTTCATTCACAAGCTGAAAAGAGGAATAGGTAAATATCAAGGAAAATTACCTTTTAAAATTTTTAATTATGGAAAGATTAGACATTTTTTAGCTAGATGCCTAGATAAGGTTAATGATGATGAAGAAAAGCC
Source organism: Torreya grandis (assembly GCA_037957365.1). NCBI lineage: Eukaryota > Viridiplantae > Streptophyta > Pinopsida > Cupressales > Taxaceae > Torreya > Torreya grandis. The sequence continues at coordinate 640,068 of JARHVA010005221.1, read as the reverse complement.
TACACACAAGAATAATTTCAAAGTAAAATCTAAGAAGGGATTCGAGAAGAAGAGCCTATATTCTAAGGATCCTAGCTCAAGTGAAGATAGTGGAGTCAACAATTCAGAAGAAGAAGAGATTATATTCATGGCCATACATGAAGATGATCAAGAATAAGAGGAGGAAGCTAAAGTGAATATGGAAGGAGAGCTCAATTGTGCCTTAGAAGAGTTAGAAGCTATTTAGAAGAAGAATCGAAGATTAAAGTGCCAGATCGAGAAAAATGAACAAAAGTCAAAGGAAATGATTGAAGATCTACAAGCACACTTTGAAGAAGATAAGAAGAATGAAGAAGACCTCACAACACAATTGGAAATAGAAATAAAAGAATGTCAAAGGTATGTTATTGAAATTGGTTCTTTAAAAGAAGATATTAAGAAAGCAGTCAGTGATAAAGTAGTCAGTGATTCAAAATTTGAAGATAGCACTAACATGCTGAATAAGATATTGGAAAGTCAGATAAGATAGGGATTAGTTTTGAAAAGAAAAATATCTATGCTAAATCTCTTACACAAGAGGAAACAAAAAGGGGAGAAGTGAAGAATATATAGGACATTTCAAATAGAGAAGGGTGTAGAGAACAAAGCTACAAAAGATAATCAGGTCAGAGATATACAGACAAGTCTTATTCTTATGGCTATTATTTCAACTATAATGTATATGGTCATAAGAAATTAGAATGTAGAAAAAGAGCTAAAATTTTCAAAAAGAAGGAAAAGGAAAGTTAAGTAGAGTCAACCAAAAGCCACAACTCTTTTCCTCCTCTATCAAGATTTGATGAAGAGACCATAGTATGCTACAAGTGCAACAACTTCAGACACATAGCTCGGTATTGTAGAAGCATGTTTGAGTCAGTCAAGAAGGATCAGAGCTTCAAATATCCATTCATCAATAATAAGGATCAAAGTTTTGAAGATCCATTCATTAAGAAGGTTCAGACATGTTCATGGTAGAAGAAACAACTTGAAGATTCTATGATGGTGCAGATAGCTCTGCATGTGAGAGGTAAAGATCAGCCATAGTTAATTGATAATGGATATTTGAGGCATATGATAGGAGATAAAAGTAAGTTCATATCTCTAAAGAATATCAATGGTGGTATAGTGAGATTTAGAGATAAAACCACTGCCAAGATAGCCGAAAAAGGTACTTTGAGTTTGGATTATGGTAGAACTAAGACTAAGATTGTTTTATATGTCAAAGGTCTTAAGCATAATCTATTGAGTGTTAGTCAAATATGTGATCAAGGATACACATTAAGGTTTCATGCTAAAGGTTGTGAGATTATAATAAAAGATTAAAATGAGTTGATTGCAGATGCTTAAAGGATAGGGAACAATGTATATGTTTTGTAAGATATCTTCTCAAAGGCACGATCAAAGGATACATTCAAAGATTGGTGAGAGGAGTTGGGATTAATTTATATTACTTCCTACCATTGATGTTTAGCATCAGTTAAGGGAGAGCTAAATCTTAGCTCCGGGTAGGTCCTTTTCCATTGATGTCAAAGGGGGACAATAATAGGTATAGGTACATGTGTAGAAAATAGGTACAGGGAATAGGTACAGGTTTCTACAACAAGGAGGAGTTATTATATGTTTTCAGATGATGGTATGTGTAGGTGATAGGATGTGGTAGTTTTATGATTGAGGTTGCCATTAATGAAAAAGGGGGAGATTGTTGGAAATATTGTCATTGATGTCAAAGGTCTAGCATTATTGGTGATAAAGGCCCCATTGCATTTAATATTGTTTGTAATAGATATATCTTGGCTAATGTGAGTTAATATTTATTTAATATTAACAAATATATTTTTGGTTGCATATGAGACAAAATAAGGGCCCATGGAGAAGTTGAAGAGCCATAGGGTAAAGACAAAAGAAGGATGGGACACATTTTCCCATGAACGTTCATCTTGGGGAATATCAAGAGTCACCAAGTGAAGACAAAAGAGTAAGGGCACAATTTCTCATGAAGAGACACTTTAAGGAATATGAAAAGTCACCAAAATGAGGAAAAAAGATGGAAGGATGTTTTTGGTCATGAAGGGTCACCACACAACTTTTCAAATGATTGAACATGAAGGGTCATACAAGTTTGGCACCATTTTCCATGAGGATTGAAGGGTCACAAAGGGGGAAGGCCAAAGGTCATTTGGAAAGCTATAAATAAATGCTTGAGAAGAAATTTGTAATATGAAAGATAGAGGTTGATTTGGTATTTTAACATCAAGCTTAGAAGAGCAATTGTGAGAGAGGAATATGATTTGTATTTGTTATATCTAGCTTAGAAGAGCAAAGGTGAGAGAGAGAAAAGAAATGTTGTATTGATCTATCATTTGTTTAGATAGAAACATTGAGAGATAGGTTTGTGGTATACACAAAGGGGTTGGTGCTCATGAATTGTTGCTAGGTTGGTGCTCGGCAAAGGGGTTGGTGTTCTTGTGGGTTGGTGCTCTTGTGGGTTGGTGCTCATGAATAGTAGCTAGGTTGGTGCTCGACAAAGGGTTATGGTGTTCTTGTGGGTTGGTGCTCACAAATAGTTGCTGGGTTGGTGCTCAACAAAGGAGTTAGTGCTCCTACAAGCTTGGCTTGCGAATATTTTTTGGGTTGGTGCTCATTCATATACTTGAGATTGTTCTCTGTGATTTTTCCCACATTGGGTTTCCACGTTATATCTGGTGTCTCTCTCTATCTTGTGTGGTGTTTATTGTTTGAGTTTTATTGCATATCTTGAATGTTTGATTAAGTGGAATTTGGTTAAAGGAAAGTTTTATAAGATATATGATATACTGATTCACCACCCCTCTCAATATATCTCTTGCTTAACAATATTTTGAAAATATTCAAACTAAAACGTATACGGAAGATAATTATTTATTGGCGTGAAGAGGTATTTTATTTTTCAATAATTTTTATTCAAAAATCAATATTTCAATTTTAAGTGATTTTTCAATTTCCAAGAATTTTTAATTTTAAATGTAAAGCATTTTTTTCATTTCCTATTAAATTTTTGAAAACTTACCTTGAGAAAGCTACTCTAAAGTAAATTTGGAAAAAAATGATGAAAGTTTTTAAATTCAAATAGAAATAAACAAAAATACTCTTTTACCCATTCATACATATGAAATGGTGTAAATATGGAAATCAATAAAATTGGTTATATAATCAAGTATGAGTTTTTTGTTGTTAAGACAATGATAATGATAGAGTGAATCTTTTTCAAGCTCCACCTAGTTACCACATACTACTCTTCTCTCATATGACATAACACCACTTTAATGTACTACTAATTATATATAAAGGGAAAGCTTATGTCATGCATCAGATTTTCATCCTAAAGGAGTTATACTACAAAATCATTTAATTTTATGTAACATGGAAACATCTATCAAGTTGTGGGTGACTTATGGGAGAGATAAGTCTCTAGATTGAAGGGCTAGCTCCCTTGCACCACAACTACAACTAACCATTAATCTATTTTTTTTAATGGAAAGAGATATAAGAGATTAACGCTAACCTAACATAGGTGATGCACAAATATTAACTCCACAAAACTACCATGAAATTTCAATATGAAAGGGAAATTTACAAAAATGATCTCAACATCTAAGATTTCTCTAACAAAAGTGTTTCAAAATGGAGGTAAGATGTAATGCATTTATCAAGGTAGATGAATATAAGGTCTGATTATTGACCTTAGTACTCTTAATTACACTTAAAAACATAAAAAAAAAAAACTAATTACGCTTCATTTGACATGTTGATGGAAAAATACTTGTATAAAGAATGAGAGAGTGAGATGAACACAAGGAGAAATCACTATCACTTTCCATTCAACCATGAAATACTTCAAACACTTAGACAAGAAGTTGAGAATGTAAAACTATATTTAAATATTTTATTCAAAGGTAAAATCAGTACTCAAACTAGCAGGTCTTCACCATACTAGATGTGGACCCCTTATAAAGCCAAAAGTGGCTACTTATATAGAGAATTATTAAGAAAGCGGGGGGCATAGAATAAAAATATTAACATGTGTTAATTTTGGAGTTAAATACAATGGAAAATTATGAGACAATACAAAAAAAATTCCAATACCAAGTTTCTCTCATATGAATATATTCCATCTTCCAAATGACATAGGAGTTAGAACTTGGCTTGACACCTTGATCATCTTCTTAAAAACTACCCTTCCTTGTATTTAAAGAGTGAAAAATGGGATTATAAATCATAAATTATACATGAATAACTTTATAACTTCTCATTATACACTAATCATGCATTAATAAACTCCTCTGATCTGACATTTCATCATTGACGTGCCTAGGTGTCTTGAAACTCCTTATTTCCCATGCCTACCTTGGTCCAAGTGGATTAAAACTTGAGTTCATATTATTAAAATCAATATATCTCCATTAATTTAACTAAAATATTTTATTATACCTAAAAATATCATTTTGTCTCCTAGAATAGTTTCTTAGACTCCATTTTGCTCCTCAAGCTCTCACTACGCCTATTTTCCTTATAGCCCTAAAAACCTTAATCCTCATTATGTAAAATAATGTAAAGAGTTTAATAAAAAAATAATGGAATATATTATGACCTAGTATGGCCTTATATATTTAGGTCAAATTTCATGTTCATATTCTAAGTGGAAGTCCACTTCTTTACCTTTCTCTCTCCTTAATTAGCCCTCAATTAGGCCTCCTCGCCTAGAACCCTATTTTCTACTTCATAACTCTCCCACATATTATAAATCATGAAAAATAGTGCGATTAAATTTACTTGTCCCATAATAAACTTCCATCTAAAATTTGAGGCCTTGAGACCCTATGGAAGTGTGATAACCATGCAATGACCTTGCCACCTAGTCTCATTTTAACCCTGTTTGAGATTGCCTTGGAAAATGAAATTTGTTCAATCACTTAAAAAATATATTTTTCACATTTTTTTGATTTAATAGGTTAAGAAAATATCAAACTGACTTTACCAATGGTTTTAAATATTTTTTTTGCTTAAATCCTCTACAAAACACTAGAAATTATGTAAAATAGTGCATTTATTGTTGTCCATACAACTAAAAATATAAAAAAAATTACTCATGGAGAATATAATTGGAGTAATAAAAAACATAAATGATATATTAGGATCAAAATATTCCCTTTAATGTGTTTTATAATTCCATTTCTCTTGACTAGTCACTATCAGGGTTTTAGGAGGGTTTTGCTTTTAAAGATTGTTCATAAAGAAAAAATAATATTTATCTCTCATAATACCACAAGGTTGTATTTATTGGATACATAAATCACCTAAAAACAGCATTGGGTCCCATTCAAAACCTCATGAAATTTCTAAGTGTGAGAATGTGCTTTCCAAGTTGTAAGCAAGCCATTCGAGAGGGGTCTATGATCTTTGCCCTTGTATATACAGGTCAAAGACTCAATATAATAAATTATGAATTAATAATTATTTGTGGATAAATTTGTACCATCCATTAATCCCATTATTATATATTCATAGGTCAAATGTTACAACAAGAGGGATAAAACCTGCCTTGAAATATAGCCTTGCATCAAAGAAACTCAAGAAGGTCTTAAGATGTCAAACTAAACTTTTAATTATTATCCCATATTTATTAATGATATATAAGTGTATATTATAAAACTTTATACTTTTATATTCCATAATACATTTAATTTACCTTCAAATAGTAGCTTTGTTCATGATTTTCCCTAGGTCTGTCTGTGTGTAGTCTTGAGTTCAATAGGCCTCGATAAGGTTTTAAACTATTCACCTTTGTTATTAAGTTTGAGGGTTATAAATGAGTTATTTATGTCAATATTAAAATATTAAACAAAAAAAATTCATCCCTTCATACATTTCCATGACCTTACCCTTATTTAGTCAAGAAAAACTATCATAGAATAAGTACACATGTGGATGGTCTTGTTGGTTATATATGTAAGATTTTGAACTTTATTTTGAACAATATTACTTATCATTTACTCATGTTTTATTATATATCCAAATTACCCTATTAACTATTTCTATACCTGAGATATATTGTATATATTTTCATCATGTGCTTTGCTCCTTCCCTAGGCTTGAAACTAGACAATTCTTGACTGTAGCTTGTAGGTGTCTTTTAGGGAAATTTGAGATTCATATAAGTGACCATGGTACCTAAGTGTATAAAATTAACTTAAAAACCTGATGCATAATGTTTTTATGGTCATTTTCATTCCTAGATAGATAATCCATTTGACTTTATAATTTAGATACACTTTTGGAACACAGTAAATTATGGAGTTTGTATGGGGATATTTAGTTGTTTTTCTCATTATAGAAGCTCAAAAAAATCTTTGATAAGACCCTAAATCCATTGGGAAACTTCGTAAAAATATCCATGTTCCAAAACTCATGAGTCCTTTAATATTATTAAGAAATTTACCTCAGACATAAGGCATGTGAAATGATACTCATGGCTTATATAAGATTTATAGGCTTTCCCTATGAAATCTTACCTTGTGAATCCATTTCACCCTTCAAAAAAGTTAAGTTAATTATTCATTACACCATAATACATTTATAATTAATCATGGAATAAAACCCTTTGTAAGATCTATTGACTATCCGTATGTATGATTGGTTCATTTGTTATATCTTTCATGTGATTTTATGGTTTTTTTAGAGAAGTTTTGTCTTAATTGTCTCTATACATAGTCTTATGTAGACATACTAGGCTTTAGACCTTGTGTCCTTATCTATCTCATGTCTTGAAAGTAGATAGGTGATTTCAAAAGACTTGTGTCCTATTTTCATCTATATTGAATTTAGGTTTCCTATTTTGTATTATTATTTTTAGCTAATTTGAGTTCAAAATGAGGGCCTACAAGCCTTGGGCATGTAGGTCTTCATTTACTTACATAGGTTGTTAGAATAAAATTATTGAATATTTAGGTGTGAAGATATATAAATTTTTTTACTTGTCACTTATCACCCTCTCCATAATATTACACCTTCTAACCCAACATTATGTAATCTTCAACGTATAACTATAGTCTGTACAGGCCTGTGTATGGTACTATTGATTATGTATAGAGGTTTGGTGTCTTCTCCATGATTTTGGTGATAGTAGTGAGGATATTATCATGGTGAAATGAAAATTTATGAGTTTTTTGTGAATCTCCCATTGTCTTGACTTATCTAGCATAAACCTAAATTTATGAATGCTCACTCATAGGGTTTTTCATGTGAGTAATTATAACACTTATAAATTCTACTTGAGAGTACAAATATAGACCTCTAATATTACTTACTTTGACCTATATAATTCAAATTTATCTATCATTTACATAAATTATTTTTCATTACCATTTAAACTCACATTTGCATTCAGACTTGGAGAAGGTTTCTCATGAACATATACCATGATTTGAAGTGGTGAAAACATGATGTTTTTTGAAGGACTATTTGCAAGGAGGTGCTTCTCAATATATGATACATGAATTATGTGATAATGATGAAATTTTTTATGATAATTGGTGTTATTTAAACCTATTAAAGAGACCAACATATCAGACAACCAAAACATGTAGTAGGAGTGATTATAACACCCTATACATTGAGATACTTTTCCTCATATTGAAGAAAATTCATGAAGATGAGTTAACTAATTAAAATACCATGAAAAGGACATATTTTAACACTAAAAAAAATAATAAAAACCATTATTATAAATAAAATTCAGAAGTGGAGAAACAAAATTAAAATTAGACACTGCTTGGATGGATAAGTCATAGTGAACTGCTATGACTCTTATCGATTGTTCATAATTTCATACAACTCTATATAGGTGGCCTAGTAAATTAGTGGATTTGGTTTTTATAGTCCATACAATCCATTAATATAAAAAATTATTCCACTAATTTGAATATTACTTTTAACACTAATAATTAATAAAGTTTTAGCTCCTAACTCTCTCTCTATCTTAGTCATACCATGTACTTGAATTTTGCCTTTTTGAGCTTGTGAAGGAAAAAATGGAAGAGAGGGAATATTTGAATAATATGTATGACCTAAAACTTGGAAAAAATTATAAAAATTATCTTAATAATCCAAAGGTATTCCCTAAAATCTTTTCTAATTGAAATATGATCTTACAAGGCCGTACAAGTTCCCAAAAGTGCTTGTAAAGTGTCATTTTGCTTGGTTTAGGCATTGAAATACAAATTTTGTCAATATCTAACCATCCCTAAAATTTATATAACATATTTATAGAATAATGTATGTTATTAATTTTATTTAAATGTTTAGATTTGAATATTGTATTTACAACTCCATAAAATAGAGCAAAAGGCAGCTAAAATGTCATTTTCACACATGAGAACCAAATAAAAGGTTAATGAATGATATTATGAATTTAATGACACATTAATGACATTTTTTAATAAATATATACCATATCAAACCTTTTATCATATTTGACAACATCAAGTCCTTATAAATGACCCCTAGGACTAGCCAAGTACACATAAGACCAAACCTTGTACAATGCTAGACAAGGAAGATATGACCATATGAAATTATTTAAGACCACTTAAAATCATGAAAATACAAAATAAAAGTTTTTACAGCCCTATTAAATTTTTAACTTAGATAGGTTGACCAATTTTGAATTGGGGTAAAAAAATGATCAACAAATTGGTGATTCATAGGGGTAGCATGCCTACAATGCTAATAGACTAATGGCCTTATCCTCACATTTATTAATAGAGTAACCTTTATGATACAAGATAAAACTAACATTCCTTCTAAAGAATTAAAAATCACACCAAACCACATAACAAGAAGTAAACACACTATGCCAAAGGAATTTATGGAAAACCACATAGAAAATACTCAAAACAACACCTAAACTACTATATACAAACCTCAAAATATGTTTGACGTGATGAAATAGTTCCTCTTGATTCAACCAAGGTAAAAATTAGTATTCCTTGAGTCACAACTAATACATGAGAATAATTCACCCTATGATGGATGTTTGTCAAAGAAAATTTTCTTATGAAGGTTATCAAAGGACTTACCAGTCATGGGACCTCTGGTAGCTACAAGTTTATTACTTGAAACTATTTTCAAGGGTCATTTTAGCTCTCCTTGAGGCCTTCTTAAAAATTTAGCCTATTTGGTTTCCTCCATTCTCATTTTATGATTTTCATTTTTATTCTTAGGTGTCATGAAACATTTTTTAACTTCACCTTCATTTAGACTATGATGTGCTTGATGTCTAGAGCCCTCATACTTACCTTCTTGATGGAGAAACACATATACAAGTTACTCAATATCATACTTAGGTGTATAATACTCCTCAATGACATAATATTATATCTTGACCTAATTACATTCCTCCAATATTGTAGTCTACTTGATAGTGACTTGATACTTATGTTTATATTCACTAGGTTCATCATTGATTATATCACCAAGATAATGTTTCTTTTGAGGGAGACCTAGCTTAGTTTTTCAAAATCTTGACTTATGGAATGGTACTACTTCTAGATATCATCACCCTCTTATTTATTTTCACATTCATGAATTTATCCATTTTTGCTAGGAAAAATTGAATCATATTCTTCATTACCATGCTCTATCACACTTGGAGACTCATCATCATAATACATATGTAGAAAATAGTTATCCTAAGTATCTTGTTGAAGGGTATCATCAAGATTTACCTCAAAAAACTCATCATCCTCTTTATTAATTACATATGTGACAATACCTATCTCTTAAATATTCTTATATGGATCAAGCCCATGTTGATCATCTCCCCATTCATCAAAGTAGAGGTTGGCTATGACATCAAGAGGTGTTAGATGTTCTTAATCACTAGGATTATCTCCTTCATCATTGATGTTGAAGTTTATGTTTGAATTATTAGGCACATTTATCTCCACCTAAAACTTAGAGAAGGGCTCAATATTCATATATACTTTATCACCATACCTAGTTTTAAATTCCACGTAGGACCAATCTGAAGTCAAGTACCCTTTAATCTTGGCAGTTAAGTCCCTTGACAAGCAAAGGGCAAAGTGAGGTGGTACATCTACAACCACCACATATTGGGAGATAGATAATGTAGGAGAATCATGGAAAGTGATCATGGAAATTGATATTTAAACCTTTGATAATTCTAACTATCTTAGAAAATGATTCATTTAACTATAACACCCCCTTGTATTATGGCTCATACTTTAACTTAAGCTTATATGCCACTTGTTTAGGCATGATTGATATACTTTCTCCAATATCAATAAATAAATTATGTACCAATTAGTCTCCAATGTTTATGGAGAGGTAGAATGGATGAGTTTTATCCTTTCTTTTAGATCTGATTGGTTATTAATCCTTAGTCTTTACTTTATTTGTCAAAATTTCCCCTCTTTCACTAGGCTACCTAGATGATGCATTGAGCTTGGAGAGATCATTTTGGAGTAGGTATCTTTGACTAGGTATACATAGTGTTTCCCAAAATGGGATACTTACATGAATATTATTTATCTACTCCACAATATTCATAGGAGAGCTACCAATTTTTTCATTCACTTTAGAATTTATAACACTACCACTAGCTTGTGAAACTTGATGTGTAGAAGGCATATAAAGAGATATAATATTCTAAGTTTTATTATTTACTTGATCTATAAGAGCTATATTTAGCATATCTAATCCTTTATGCATATGATAGTTCATATTTGGACCACTATTTTCTCCTTGGACTTATTTAATCACTCTCTTCTTTAACCTTGTATTTGCAGTTATAGAGCTTGAACCAATGTTGATATTTCCTTGGTAGTTGACTACACATGAGTCCTCTTGACATTAATTCAATAAGGCAACACTTGATTGATCATCTCCTCCAATGTTATCTCATCCACTAGGCATCTCTTCTTGAGTCATACAAGGCCATTTTCCCCATTGAGCTATATAGGATTGATTGAATGCATCATTTGTGTAAGAGGAAGAGTCATGAGGCTAGTCCCATGAAGGTTGCTCTCCATTATCTTGGACAAGGTTTTTTTGGATAGGTACAATGTGATGTCCCTTACTTAGGGGCTCGTTTATCTGCACAATAAGCTCTGATACCACTGTAATGTCCCCTTTCCAACAGGGAAATATAGCAACACAAAAAACTTGAACAAGATATAACTTCGATTGAATAAATTCAGAATGATCACAATAATATTGTCTCTGAATAGCAAATTACAAATCTTATCACTTGTCCTTTTAAACTATTACAATTGCAGTCCTTTCCCATGCATATAAATATGAAATACAGTCTTAAAAACCCTGGCTTATCAAAACTGGAAGTGAAAATTGAATTCTGGAAGGTCTCGACCCTTCTGTGTCGACACACAATCACTGTCGTCAGTCGATATCTCACCGACATCGGTCTCTGTCAGTCGGCTTTCTGCCGACGTCGGTCTTCAGTCGACCGATGTCGGTCACTGAAAACCCTCTGTCTGTTGAGGTCGGTTCCTGAGCTGATCAGTACAGACCTGTATGGACTTGTACGGCCGCCAATTAAGCACAACTTCCCTATTTTCAACCCTTGATCTGAAATATATGTTTCTAGCACAAACAATCTCTAGCTGTATAATTTATTGAATCAAAACAAGAATAAAGAAATACCTGGAATATCTGTAATAACTTCTGTGTGAAGTTATCTCTCAAACCTGAAATTCTGTGATAACTTTTGGATGAAGCTATCTCACACTTTGGCAATAGATCAGCTGATATTCCATAGCCTCTTAATTGCACACACTAAAGAGGGAACATTCTCCAATGCAAATGGAATCCTTGAACCCTAGGCTCAGTATTCACAGAAGAAATTCTCAAAATCAATATCAATAATCAATGGCTAATGAACAATGGCCTCCATGAGAAACCCTTATACCCTCAAAAAGATATGCTTGCCCTAATTAGGGTTTCTTAAATTAGAATTAGGGTTTCTAATTAAAAATAGGCTAAATAATTAATATTTGATTAAATCAATCAAATATTAATATCTCCCTCAATACATGTCGGATCGACGAACCGATCGAAGCTAGTGAATCAGGGAGTGATTCCGCACATAACCATACCATAATAAAGGCGCTCCGCTGCATATCAAATATCCCTAAAAAGTAGGAGCCCTGGCCAAATATGTCTGAAATAACTTGAATGAAAATCAAATGTAGAAATCTTGTGAATCAAAGTCAAGCCAAGCTCCATTATGACCCTCTATCCATCCTATTAGCCTACGAAGGTCGCATAATAGGCTAACCATGAACTCAAAACATGTCAATTAAAAAGGAGACATGACAATCCGCCCCTCCTAAAATTGCTTGCCCTCAAGCAATCACTGAATGACAAATCAATCAATCCACCTGGATCCCAAATATAGTTTTGATCTCCACTACTATCAATTAACACGACCCCCATGCCATGTCCATCCCAACTCTCATGTAATGGTGTCACATCATCTCTAGTACTAAGATAAGCACTCCAACATCCAATCCATAAATGAAAATCAGCAAGCAAACTCCTTACCTGAATAATATCTGAAATTGGATAGTGAAGACTAGAAATAGTCATATCATCATCAACTTGTGACCCGACTGTAACAAAAAGTTGAGTCCTTATCTACCGACGTCGGTCCTCAGACGGCCGATGTCGGTCACTGGGGATCTCTGTCAAGGATAAATAACTACCTCCCTGCTCAATGCTAGTAGGAGAACCCCATCCATAAACTGCTAACAACTGATGAGCAGCATCGAAATGCTTGCAAGCGGTAGCAATGTCTCGCTCACTAACTCTCAGCTGACTAGACACACGGTGGCACTGGCTAGATTGTCTCCTACAATCCTCCTCTGATGCATGGCCCAAAAGAGTAGACTCAAAATCACTGACCTCTGTAATACTACCATCCATACTCTGTGAATCAACTCCATAGCTCATATCGACATACGGAGTATCAATAACTATAGCATCACTGTCTATCTCTTCCATACCGAAAGGAACTGCCGGTGAAACTAAGTCCTTAAAACTGTCCACTACATTCTCCTGAGTATCATCTACAATAATAGGATCCTGGGACTCTGCTACAATCTTTGCCATAGCTGAGAGATCATCAACCCTCAGTGCACTAACATTTGAGCACACCTCTACACTCTGAGTGCAAGCATCTAACTCATCCTCATCTTCACTATATCCTATCTCATAATCATAATAATTATGGGACATGCTGCTCTCTCGTCTAAGTGATCTGTAGTGCTCTCTCCTTAGCGTGACAAAATGATCAAAGGTTGTCCTCTCTTGAACATGAGGAGGTAATAAGTCCCACTCATCATTCGTTGTCTTATAACTTGCGGGTTTGTTTTTGGACGTAGGATATGAAAGAATTTCCTTCATCCTCCTCTGGGTTTCATCCAACTGCTTCAAACTGTGTTCCAGCTTCTTCATATCATTGTCCCACTATTTCTGAGTATATGAAGGCATCATGATACTTTGCTGATTCAATCTATCCAAACTACCCAACAGGATGGCAAGACATTAGCTCTGATGTGCCCAACAGGATGGCAGGAATTTGGCTCTGATGTGCCCAACAGGATGGCAAGAATTTGGCTCTGATACCACTGTGATGTCCCTTACTTAGGGGCTCGTTTATCTGCATAATAAGCTCTGATACCACTGTAATGTCCCCTTTCCAATAGGGAAATATAGCAACACAAAAAACTTGAACAAGATATAACTTCGATTGAATAAATTCAGAATGATCACAATAATATAGTCTCTAAATAGCAAATTACAAATCTTATCACTTGTCCTTTTAAAATATTACAATTTCAGTCCTTTCTCATGCATATAAATATGAAATACAGTCTTAAAAACCCTGGCTTATCAAAACTGGAAGTGAAAATTGAATTCTGGAAGGTCTCAGCCCTTCTGTGTTGACACACAGTCGTCATCGTTGGTCGATATCTCGTCGACGTTGGTCTCTGTCGGTCGGCTTTCTGCCGACGTCGGTCTTCAGTCGACCGATGTCGGTCACTGAAAACCCTCTGTCTGCCGAGGTCGGTTCTTGAGCTGATTAGTACGGACCTGTACGGACTTGTACGGTCACCAATTAAGCACAACTTCCCTATTTTCAACCCTTGATCTGAAATATACATTTCTAGCATAGACGATCTCTAGCTGTATAATTTATTGAATCAAAACAAGAATAAAGAAATACTTGGAATATCTGTAATAACTTCTGTGTGAAGTTATCTCTCAAACTTGAAATTCTGTGATAACTTCTGGATGAAGCTATCTCACACTTTGGCAATAGATCAGCTGATATTCGACAGCCTCTTAATTGCACACACTGAAGAGGGAACGTTCTCCAATGCAAATGGAATCCTTGAACCCTAGGCTCAGTCTTCACAGAAGAAATTCTCAAAATCAATATCAATAATCAATGGCTAATGAACAATGGCCTCCATGAGAAACCCTTATACCCTCAAAAAGATATGCTTGCCCTAATTAGGGTTTCTTAAATTAGAATTAGGGTTTCTAATTAAAAATAGGCTAAATAATTAATATTTGATTAAATCAATCAAATATTAATATCTCCCTCAATACATGTCGGATCGATGAACCGATCGAAGCTAGTGAATCAGGGAGTGATTCTGCACATAACCATACCATAATAAGGCACTCCACTGCATATCAAATATCCCTAAAAAGTAGGAGCCCTGGCCAAATATGTCTGAAATAACCTGAATGAAAATCAAATGTAGAAATCCTGTGAATCAAAGTCAAGCCAAGCTCCATTATGACCCTCTATCCATCCTATTAGCCTACGAAGGTCGCATAATAGGCTAACCATGAACTCAGAACATGTCAATTAAAAAGGGGACATGACATACAAGTGGTTTAGAAGTAAAAAGAACATTTTGATTTTTCCCATTATGTTGGCTCACTTGATTTAGTTGCCCCTATCCTTGATATTGACCTTGAAAAGGTTGTTTATTTGATTTATAAGGCTAATAAGCTTGATATTGAGCATGGTAAGGCCTATAAAACTAATATTGATTGCTTTCCATTATTATGAATTTATTTTCAAGAGTCTTGATAATTCTTTCCACATAATTTATCTTACTTACTTGATTAGGGGAAACATACTTATGTTTAGGTGTGGGAATACAACAAATGGTAGTCATATGAGCTTACACATCAATAAACAAAGGCATGGGAGGTCTAGGGTATATCTTCCTAGATTGAATAAGGTGGTTCTCATCCCTTATGTTAGTCTCATAATAATTAGGCAAATTATCTCCTCACATGGATTAAATCATCATAGAGAATCATAATTGAAAGCCTTAAGGTAGTAAAGGAAAGCATGATGATCAATATGATTTACAAAGAATGGGATCATATCCCATTTTTTTTGGAATCTTGTGTTAAATTCTTGAATGGATTCATAATGCTTTCTTATTATTGTGGTCAACTGCTCAGTCAAATATAAGTGGTCAGATTTGTCTTCAAATATCCTTCTCAAAGCATCACCCAATTCATCCTATGTACTGATGGAGTTGGGATCCAAAGTTTCATACCAATCAAGATCCTTCCCCTTGAAAAATATATCCAAAAACTTGACTACAACAACCTCTTCATTGATTTTATGTATATTTCAAAAAAATTCAATGTTTCTTATGTGTTCATTAGTAGTGGTACATTATCCCGTGTATGAAGTAATAGTTTTTAGGGATGAATAGGGATGTCATTATAGTCAGCAAGTGATAAATGGATATGTCCATTGAAGGAAACAAATGGTATATTTCTATCCATGTTATTAGACTTAGGAAAACTTGAACAATTTGGAATAAAGATCCTCCTTATAGGTGACTTGGTGTATGGAAGAGTGTGAATAAATCTCTTTATATTATATGAATGCAAAGGTAATTAAATAAATTCAAAGGGAATACCTTTCACTTATGATATTCTAGTCACCTTTGGCATGAAATCTGACCAACTAGTAAATAACTAGGATTTCAAAACCTTTTGGAATTGCTAAATGTTGCATGAAGATAGTTTTACAACTTAAAATTTGTCAAGATCAACATCTACCTTTGATAAATTATTATACTATGAGTCCCCTAGGACATGCCAAAACTGTTATGCATCAAATATTCACCCTAAAATAGGTCTACTCTATATTCCTTCAATTTTACGTTACATGGAAACATCTTTCAAGTTGTGGGTAACCTATGGGAGAGATGAGTATCTAGATTGAAATGTTATCTCCTTTTTACCACACCTAAAATTAACTAGTAATATACTTTTTTTGAATGGAAAGGGAATAAGAGATTTAAACTAACCTAATAAAGGTGATGTACTAGGATTAACTCCATAAGACTACCATGAACTTGTACTATCAAAGGACAATTTAAAAAACTTATCTCAACACCCAAAGTTTCTCTAACAAAAGTGTTTCAACATGGAGGTAAGATGAAATGAATTTATCAAGGTAGATTAATATAAGGTTTGATTATAGACAATAATACTCTTTCTTACACTTAAATACATGCCAAAAATAACTGACTACAGTTTATGTGACCTGTTAGAGGGTAGACTACTTGCATAAATCAAGAGAAACGTATATGAACACAAAGAGAGATGACTATCACTTTCCATTTAAACATGAAATAATTCACACACTTAGACAAGAAGTTGAAAAAGTAAAACCAACTAGAAATATTTTATTCAATTTTGCAATCAATAGTCAAACTATCATGGCTTCACCATACCATATGTGGATCCCTTACAAAGCCAAAATTGGTTGTTTATATAGAGAATTATGAAGAGAGAGTGAGAAGGGCATAGAAAAAGAAGATTAAAAAGTTTCCATGTGGGAGTTAAAAATAATTGAAAGTTATGGCATAGCCCAAATAGACTTCCAATGCCATGTGTCTCTCTTCTAAAGATATTCCATCTTCCAAGTCACATAGGAGTTAGAACTTGGCTTGATGTCTTGATCATCTTCTTGAAAACTATCCTTCCTTACATAAGAAGAGTGAAAAATGGAATTTTTAATCATAAATTTTCCATGAATACATTCATAAATCCTCATTGTACACCTATCATGCATTTTAAAACTCATTTTATCTAACATTTCATCATTCACTTGCCTATGTGTCTTGAAACTCCTCATTTCCCACACCTAGCTTGGTCCAAGTGGCTTAAAACTTGAGGTAATCTTCTCCACATGACTCTATATCCATGAATTTTCTTCAAAATCTTATCAGACCTACAATAATCAATTTTCATTCTTGGAGTAACTCACAAGACTCAATTTTACTCTTCAAGCTCTCATTAGGCCTATTTTCCTTGTAGCCCTAAAAACCTTTAAACCTCTTTGTGTAGAAGAATGTATGGAGGGTACTAGTAAACCAAGGGAAGATTTGAGGACCCAATATGTACTTATAGGCTTCATGTCTATATTGTGAATGGAAGTGCATTTTTTTGACTTTCTCTCTCCTTAATTAGGCTTCCTTGCTTAGAACCCTATTTTCTACTCCAAACCTCTCCCACACATGTTAAATCACAAAAACACGTGTGATTCAATTTAATTGGACCATAAAAAACCTCCATGTAAAATCTAAGGCCCTGAGACACTATAATAGTGTGAGAACCATGAAATGACCTTGTCACCTAGTCTCATTTTAGGCCACTTTGAGACTGCCTTGGAAAACAAAATTTGTTAGACCACTTAAAAAATCTCCTATGTATTTTTTTGGGCTTAAATAGGTCTAACACATATCAAATGTCCTCCACCAATGGTTTTAAAATTTCCCTTTACTCAAATCTTATAAAAAACACCAAATCATGAAAATAGTGCATTTATTGTAGTCCATACACCTTAAAGTAGATACAAATTACTCATGGAGAATATACTTAGAGTCCTCAAAAACATCCAAGAGTTATCAAGATAAAAAATTGTCATTTCATGTTTTTTATAAGTCCATTTCTATTGACTAGTAAATGTTAAGGTTTTAGGAGGGTTTTTGTCATGTTTCATTCTTAAGGATTGTTCATAGAGAATATATCCTCTTTCTCTATACTAAATCCACAAGGTTTAAGTTAGGGTACCCCTTTATCACCTCCAAATGCCAATGGGTCCCATGGAAAACCTCATTAAATATATGAGTGTGATAAACTATTATTTTGGTTGCAATCAATCCATTTAAGAGGGGTATGGGCTATTAGCCTTTGTTCTATGCACAGGGTCAATGTTAAAACAAGAGGAAGAAAACTTTCCTTGAAATGTAGCCTTTCAAGGGAGGAATTTGAGAAGGTATTAAGGGGACAAACTAAAATTTTCCTTGTTCTCCCATATTTAATAATGATCTTGAAAGGTATGTGATAAGAATTTATACTTTTACATACCCCCAAGCCTTCACTTTACCTTTAATCAGTCACTTTATTCCTAACTATTCCTAGGTCTACCTATGTGTATCTTTAAGGTCATTAGGCCTAGACATGGTTTTGAACTCTTCACCTTTGTTATTGAGTATGAGGGTTATAAATGAGTTATTTTTAGAACTATGAAACCATTCACCAAATATTACCTACCAATTTAGACATTTACATAGACCTTACCCTTCTTTGGTCAAGAAAAACTCTCATATGTAAGTAGACCTTTAGATGGTCTTATTGGTTGTATATGTAGGGTTTTGAGCTCTATTTTGACCAATATTAATTACTATTTACTCATGTTTATTTATGTCTCCAAATGACCCTATGACTTATTTTTTCACCTAAGATATACCTTATGGCTTTTCATCATGTATTTTTCTCTTTCCCTATGCTTGAAACCAACCATCTCTTGACTATAGCATTTAGGTTTCCTTTAGGGAAATTTGAGATTCCTATAAGTGATAATGGCACCCAAGTGTCTAAACTTTATTTCTCCACCTAATACATAATGTGTTTAAGGAAATTTTCATGTTTGGATAGAGAATCAATTTAACTTTCTAATCTAGATACCCTTTTGGAACACATAGTCAATTGATGGATTTTGTATTGGGAATTGTAGGTGTTTTCTCATTATAGAAGCTCAGAAACAATATTTAATAGGACCATAAATCTATTTGTAAATTTCATCTAACTATCCATGTTTGAACATTCTTTACTCCTTCAATATTCTTAAGCAATTAACCTTAGAAATGAGGTGTGTGCAATGAAACTCATGGCTTATCTAAGATTTATAGGCTTTCTCTATGAACTATCACCTTGTGAAGACATTTCACCCTTTATAAAAGTTAAGGTAATTATTCATTATACCATATTACCTTTATACTTAATCATGGAATAAAACCCTTTGTAAGATCTTTTGATTATCACTAGGCTTGATTGGTTCATTTTTAGGATCTTGCATGTGATTTTATGGTTTCTTGAGAGAATAAGTTCTATGTTCACTATCTCTGTACATAGTCTTGTGTAGACATGTCAAGATTTAAACCCTATCTCTTTATCTATCTCTTGTAGTATAAGTCACTAGGTGATTTCCAATGAAACGTGTCCTATCTTCATCTACATTGAAGTTAGTTTTCCTATTGTGGCTTATTCTTATTAGTTGATTTGAGTTTAGAATGAAGACCTATAGGACTAGGGCCTATAGGTCTTCATTTGCTTGCATAGGCTATGAGAATCAAATTATTAAATCTTGAGGTGTAAATATATAAATCATTTCCTTTTCACTTATCACCCTCTCTATAATATTATGAGTTATGACGCAACATTATGGCATATTTAACTTATCTTTACAGTCTATACATGCCTATGTATGGTAATGTTGACTATATATAGAGGTTTGGTCTCTTCACCATGTTTTTGGTGATAGCAGTGAGGATCCTATCATGGTGAATTTAATGTCTATGATTTTTTGGTGCCTCTCCCATTGTATTTGCCTCTTGAATATAAACCTAAATTTATGAATGCTCACTCATAGGTTTGTTCATGTGAGTGACTAAAACACTTATGAATTTTTCTTGAGAGTACAAATCTAGACCTCCAGTCTCACTTCCTTTCACTTTTAGTATTCAAATTAATCTCTCATGTACATAGATTATTTCTCATTACTAATCAAACTCACATTTACATTCATACATGGAGAAGGTTCTCATGAACATAGAACATGATTTCAAGGGGTGAAAATAGAATATTTATTGAAGGAATATTTACAAAGAGGTGCTTATAAAGAGAAGAAACATGAATTATGAGATATTTAGGGTAATTTTCATGATAAATGGATTTTTTTAAACCTATTAGTGTGACCCAAAACTCAAATGACAAAAACTTGTAGCATGAGTGAATGAAACACCCTATACATTGAGACACTTTTCCTCCTATTTAAGACACTTTATGGATATAATTTATCTAATAAAAAAACATAAAAATGAGTTGTTTGACCTCTAATAATAACCCTTAAAACTATTATTATCCATTTAATACTAAATTGGAGGAACAAAAGCAAAATCAAACACTATTTGAATGGACAAGTCATAGTGACCTATTGTTACTCTTAGAAATTATTCATAAAAGAGGGACCATCAATTTTTAAAATAATGACACTAATTTAAATATTACTAAGACCCCTAAAATTTTCCAAAGTTTCATCTCCTAATTCTCTCTTGGTCATACCATCCACCTAAATTTTGCCTTTTTGAGCTTGTGAAGGAAGTGATGGAGGAGAGGGAATGTTTGAAGAAGTTTTACAACTTTAAACTTCTTCTAAAGTTTTAAAATGATCTTAGGAATCCCAATGGACTCTCTAAAACCATTTCCAACTGAAATATGATCTTGTAAGGCCATAAAAGTTCCCAAAAGTTCTTGTAAAGTGTTATTTTAGTTAATTTAGGCATTGGACTATAGATTATGTCAGTATCTAACCATCCATGAAATCTATATGACCTATTTCTTACATTAGGTTTGTTAAGAGTCTTATTTAAATATTTGTGTTTGAATATGGTACATACAACTCCATAAAATAGGCCAAAAGGTGGCCAAAATGTCATGTAGCACATAAGAGCCAAATAAAATGTTAATACATGATATTATAACCTCAATTACACATTATTAACCTTTTATAATTATTATACAACATATAAAACATTTTACCATATTTTACAACATCATGTCCTCATAAATGACCCCTAGGACTAGATAAGTACACATAAGACCAAACCTTAGACAAGGCTAAAAAAGGACAAATATTATCATATGAAACTATTTAATATAATTTAACATCATTATAATACCACATACAAGTTTTGACAACCCTATGAAAGTTTCCACATAGAGGGGTTGATCAATTTTAACTTGTTGGTGAAAAATTAGTCAATAACTTCTTCCATTTATCGAATGGTATATATGAAATGAGGGTATATAGGGAGTTTTTGTATATAGGTCTGGTGGTATATAGAAAAAGGGATAATTTTTAGTGATATGGAACCAATTTGGGCTTTAGAAAAATAAAAAAAAATCTAAAACTCAAAAATAATGCATTTATCAAATCTATCATTGCACAGCATTAACTGACAAAGACAACTAGTCAGAATGGTCTCAACAAGTCGAAAACATTCTCATCTTTAATGATCTATGGTTCAATGTGTGTGATGGGAAAACATAACTAGTTGAGCCAATGTGGAATACAAATGATATTCAGACATAGATGTAGAAAATCTAGAAAGCATTGGCCTTGGTAAAGCCCTCCATTGATATAGATGTGTTTTTTCATATTCAAGAGTGAAATAATACATTGGAATTATTTCACAAACTAAAGGATCTATATGATTCCCATTCAAAGTTAGAATTAATTCATTTTCAATTGAAATTATTTAACTGTGAGTTAAAATATGGTGATGTGATGAGATTGGATTCATAAATACATGAAATCAAGCATGATGTGGATGGAATGGGTGTCAAAATAGACATATATATGACCACATTCATAAAATATTTTATTCCTAGATATTAAAAATACTTAGAGTATATACAAGCAATAAATCACTTGAAGACTCTCATATTTGATCAATTGGCTAAAAATATGACAAAAAGAGAAAAGGCATTTTAAATAAAAAATTATTCCATAAGAGAAAGTGTGTACTATGTAAAAATAAATTATTCTAAAACATCTAATAAGGCCATGTCTTCCAAAAGTGAAGACAATAACAAATACAAGAAGAAAAAATAAGGGAAAAGGTAGAAAAAATTATAATCAAGGTTCTCAAAATAAAAAATAGAATGATAAACAAAACCTCTAATAAAAATGTCGTGAGATAAAAGGAAGCCATGAAACTCACAAATGCAAAATAAAAAATTGAATCATACCATAGGAACAAAATTTAAAAATCAAAGAAAAAAATAAATGTGTTTAAATATAATCAGTTCCCCATTGAATGTATGGTTTCTAGTATAGATGATGAATCAAATACTATCTTAGTTCAACATGGTTTTATGCGTAGGTTCTTGATACTAGTGCCACTCTACATATGACTTTACAAAAAGAATTATTTTTGAATTTTAGTGAAGAAAGTTGTAGTTCAGTGTACCTCATAGATAAATCAAGTTTAAAACCACAAGAAGAAAAATATGAATCAAGTATACAAGGATTCTAGACTTAAAATTCAAAAATGTTCTCTACATTCCTCAATTTAAAACAAACTTGTTTTCCCTAATTCTCATTAGGAAACAATGCAATTCCATCCTATTGGATAATAGTGATGTCACTATTACAATAAAATGTGATAATACAGTCATCTCGATTGGATATGAGCAAGGAAAATTAATCAAACTCAGGGGTGAGCCATCAAATTCTAGGAATCATCTCTTTTTATTGAAGATGAAATTTATCAAAATATGTTTTGACATTATATATTAAGGCATACTTACTATAAGAACATTAATGTATTACAAATTAATGTTGTTGATGGAATGTCCACATTACCCACAAAGTCAAATGAAAAATTTGAAGATTTCATTTTAAATAAACAAACACAAGAGAAATGTTCCGAAAGTCATAGTAGAAACCAAACAAAAAAATTCAAATGGTTCACTCAGATTTGTGCTCTCTTCCGATTATCTTAGCTGGTGGTCATAATTAATTTATGTTGTTCATTGATCACTATAATAAAATGACTTAGATATAATTTTTAAATAAAAATTTAATAGCCTTTGAGAATTTTCAAAAGTTTTGAATCATGATTGAAAATGAAGCTCAAACCCACATCTAAATACTCAAGATAAATAATTGTGGTGAATACAATTCAAATAAGTTTGAATCTTATCTTGATAAAAAATTAATCAAACATCATATAATAGTTCCTCACACTCCACACAAAAAAGGATTTATAGAAATGATGAACATAATTATGATGAATATGGTTCATGATATGTTGTATGTTAAAGGGTTAAATTTGCACTTTTGGGCCAAAGCAGATAGAATAGTAATATACCCCATCAACATATCACCATCAACATCCCTCAAATTCAAGACTCTATATCAAATAGGGTGTGATGAAGTTCCTTCATTATGATAACTTCATATTTTAGGATCTACTTGATATGCATTTATCCCAAAAAATAAGAGGAATAAGTTGGACCACATGTGTTGAAAATGCATTAATTTGGGATATCCTAAATCCTCCAAGGCATATATATTATATGATGAGAAAGATAAATTTTCTTATCGCAAGAGATGCTATCTTCTGTGAAACATCAAAGGATAAAGTAATCATTGGCTGACAATTGAGTTGAATTGAGAGATATTAAAAGTTTTATTTCTAAAATGATATAAATTTGGATGTTGAAAATAGTGAGTGGGGGACATGCAGCTAGGAATCAATTGATTATCTATTATGTCCTACTCATGATAATGAAACTCCCCCTAAAGGAGAAAATAAAATTTCATTAGACAATGAACATGTACCATATGAATAGAGGAAATAAAGTGAAGGAACTTTAGAAGATGAAATTGAATCACATAAACAATAGAAAAATATTCATAAGTGGGCTAATTAGACAAATAATGATGACAAACATGATGAATTTGAAAAATAGGAACTACAAGTACACATATAACCACATCATAAATAGACAATTTCCTTGAATAAATCTAAGATAAAATTGAAAATCGCACTTTGAATGATTCTACAGAATAAGAAATCAATGTTTCATTTGATTCATAGCCAAAATATTTCAAACAAGTTGAAAAGATTAAACATTGGATAAAATCAATGAGATATGAGAAAAATGCATATTGGTCCAAAATGGGACTTGGAAATTGGTTTATATTCCATATGGCTCCAAACCAATTGGATAAAATTGAGACTACCACAATAAATACAAGATAATGGCTCACTTCACAAATCAAGGCTTGTCACAAAGGGATATGCTCAAAAGGAAGGAAGGAATTGACTACAATGAAACTTCTTCACCTACAAAAAAATGGACTACCATTCAAACCATGTTGGTTCTTGGTGTATACACTTAATTTTAACCACTTGATTGTCTAAAATTAAATCAAAACAAATTTCCACAATCACATGAAAATTTGACTAGAAATTGTTATTTGACCCAATTTACCCTTACAATTTCCACTTTAAATTAGAATCATAGTGACACATTTCTGATTGGGGTAATGTATTACATCACATTATTTATCTTATCAATCCTAACCTAAATCGAGTCAACCCTTTGTAAGTGTTATTTTAATATAATTAAATGATTATTTTATTGATAAATGAACATTTCAAGTCCACCATTATTCTAGTTGTTAATTAATCACATTGATTAATTAATCCAATCATTCATCTAATGTAAAATTCAAATAATTTATATTTATCTATTTTTATTAAATCTAAATTGTAATATTACATCATCTAGTGACATCAAAATGAGAAGTAAATGGGAAAGGAGAGGAGTGCAAGAAATACCTTTCACTTTATTACAATATCTTCCACAATCCTCCTTCCACCCTGTTACATACTCCAAGAGGTCTTTATTGTAATTGTATTTGAATACTTCGTTCCAAACTCTAAAAATTTCCTTAAATAAAATTACTTACAAACTCCATGCATGAAATAATGGTTTTGAGGACTCATTTTCCACCATTGATCTTGATCTTAGATCAATGTATTGCATTATTTCTAAATGTTTATAAATATATAGGCCTTTGGACATTATAGACAAGTTTATTCATGCAAACTTACTCTACCAAATTATACAAGGAGATTGCACCATTCTCATTCCAAATCAAGAGTAGATAAGTTAAGTTGCCAACATGAGGAGTCAACATTCCTAAAGATCATTATTCTACAAGATGAACAGATACCTATTTCAAAATGTTAATCCAAAGAGTCTAAAAGGAAGGTAAAATGGTGGTTGTTTACATTCTATTTGATTATTTTATTGATATACCTTACTTACCCTACGAAATAATCTTATGGTGTTATCATCATTAAGTTATTTTGGATTTGCATTCATTAAAAGTGGGCAAGCCCTCTTTTGATTATTTTTCTATGTAATGACACTCCCAGTGGAACCCCTACTCACCTAAAAAATGTTTTAAGACCTTATACATCATTATAAGTAAAATAATTTATTTAAAAATTGACTAGATTCTTCTCCTTTTTCTTCTTAATTTTGTATATTCTATTCCAAGTGAAATTGAAAAATTTGCCATGTTACTATGCAATTTTGATACCTCATAACTAATCATTTTTCTATAGAATCAATGATTTTTCTTTTTCTTTTTAACTTTAATATCATTTTATAGGTCATCATAATCTATAGTTTCACCTTCTCAAATATTTCACCTATTTCTTTGGTGGTTTCATTATGTTACTCGATGATTTCACTCTATGTAATATTGTTTTCTATGTGTAGTTTTCATATTTCCCCTTTTAAAACATTTATGTCAATTTAATCATCCAATTATCTCTATTTTTATCACTATTTCCTTTCTATATATTTTTTATTTCTTCAATAGTTTCAACTTGCAAATTGGTGGGTTTTCCAAGATTTTGTTTGTGGTTTATTTGTAGAAATCAATGCTTTTGCCCTGTGTCAAAAATATGAGACTTGAAAAAATCATATTTGAACTCTTATTTTATCCACAAGTTGCTTTTGTAAAATTCTAATCTCTTTTATTTCTAAGCCATGGCTAGAAAGTTGACATTAAATCTACAAGAATTTAGTATTTCTCTTTAAAAAAATTATATTATGGGCTTAAAATGAACAAAAATTTAAAATTTTGGATTAAAAACAAATGCACATATCATTTTCGGTTATAAAAAAATTTTAATTAGTCATTGCACTTCATTATTTGTAGGTTCTTACTTTTTTCAAGTTGTGTGTCTTGTGTGATCTTTTTGGATGTATATTCTCTCCTTTTGGGTGACCTAGAAATGTGAAGCATGGATTTATTTTTATCCCTAAGATTTTCCTATTATTATCTTCACTTTAACTCTTGGGGGATTCATATAAATCAAAATGAAAATATATTTATTTTATTTTGATTGGCAAGGGTGTATTTCATCACTTTATCATAAATCCTTAGGGTGTGGTGACTAGGATTTCATCCCTTAACTTTTATGACAACCCCATTATTCAATGGGGTATATAAATTGAGGTTACACCTAGTTTATATTTATCATAAATTTCCCTTAGAGCTTGATGTTTTCTATAGTGCTTGGATAAAATCATAAAAATGATATGGTCATGAAGGGACAAGACCCATTGGCAAATGGCCCGTTAAGCCTTAACATCCAATTGATAGATTTGGGCCCTTTATGGACCATCTATAAATCCATCTAAAATTTAGAGTATAAGCCTCTTTGTCATGGAAAAATCACTAATGCAGGGGTGAAAAGGTAATATTTCCTAAATATTACCTTATACATATAGATCTTTGAGACAAGGCTCATATAAAAACCCACTGATAATTGTATTTATTTATTTAACAAAATTTAAAATTTAAAATACTTTTGAAGCTAATTATTTTAAAATATCAAGTGATTATTATTTAATCCTATTTTAGTTATTATAAATAGGACCTTGTGATTGATTGCATGATTTTTGTCTCTAGACTTGTTTATTTGACAAATCCATTTAAAACAAAGATAGAAAATTTATATAGTCGAACTAAGTTCAAACACATGACTTTATATCTACTTACACAAAAATGCATTACTCTGTTCATTTTCTAAGTAAATAATTACTCTTTCTAGATATCTCATTGCACCTTGTTCAAACATGTACCATTATTTTCCAAATCGCATCAAGTAAACAAAGTTGGGGTACAAAAAGGGGCCTACCCATGGACATGATTTTCCTAAAATTTTATAAATCTAAACTTCCATAGATAATTTGAGATGTCTAAACTCAAAAATTGAAGATGGTATAAGAATATGAATTATAAAATTTTGAGTCTAGTTTCTAAAAAACCATATTTTTTTTAAATGGCCAATTATGACTAGGTAAAATAACTAAAATTTGAAGAAGAACTCATGTTTTTTAAAATAAAATAGAGTAGATATATGGCCATGTGGTCCACCATTTTTTGACCATCATTTAATATTGTTTGAAACCCTTTGGTGAATATTTAGATAAGATCTTCTAGTTTGTGACCTATATTTTGTTATATTTTTTTAATGAATACTTTTTAATTTAATTTTACAAGTAAATATATCATAAAATTTTGAAAAAATAATGGATAGTCAATCGTATGGCCCCCTTTAGTACCTCAAAAAAATGATTTTTTTTAATATGTGTATAATTAGGCCTAGTTTATGACCATATATTATTTTTTTCACTTGGATAAATGAAAAAAAAAATTACATAAACATGAACAATCATGTATAATTTCAACATGTAGTGGCCTAAAAATGGTATAGTTATAAATAAACATTTAATTAACCTTTAAAATATTCCACAAACTATAAAAACCATATATTTGGAAAGAGGAAATATTTCTCATTTTCATGGTAATAATTTTTTGAATTTTTTTGTTGAAATCCATAGTGTATTTTGTGATGGAAGTTGAATTTTTTTGTTTTATATCAAGAATATTGGAAATCAAAACATTATAAGGTAATTTTAAAAACCATTTAAGTCACAAATTAAAGAAAAGTAAATTATCAATGAATGTAAAAGAATAAAATATGAAAATTAGAGAAGTGACAAAGATGGAAACCACAGTCGACCTATATAGTTACATAATCAACCACACTGCCAAAGTCCATAAGTGATGAGTTTAAGAGAGATATACAACATCAAAAATGATATAAATTATATGATCAATGGAATAATATTAATATTAAATCACTTAGACTTAATAATGATATTCTCAAAAATGTTAATATTGAACAGTTTGCACCAAGTAAAAACTAACTCAAATAAAAAATCAAAGAAGTCAATAAAAAAATGATAAAATATAACATTAAAATGACATAATGACTAAGTCATCAATACTAACAAGCTCAATTTTAAGTTTAATTACACTATTTAATTTATCCATTACTTCTCCATGTTTCCCTATTATTAAGTTCTAATCATAACCTAGCTTAGGTAAATGTATGTACAATCATACAATAGACTATCGATAGTATCTGGATAACTAAGTACAATAAATGTGATAACAACATATAAATAATACATCAAAATGAATAATGAACTATTACACATTAAGCAATAGTATCAATGTTATAATGAAATGTAATCCATAATTGTCTTAGAAATTATAATGAAAATGTATCATGTAGATCACTAATTATAATACCATAGTAAAATAAAAAATATGTCTCAAATAATTCATGGCTAGAATATATTCACATAATGAATTAAATTCAAGTAATTTAGGGTCATGACTTCCTCCTCCACTTGGAAGAGAATCATCCTGATGATCAAAATAGCATAGGATAATGTTGCTTAAAAATACTCTTATCTTCTCACATAAAAATTATTTCTAATAGAGGATCCCATTGAACCAATACTTGGGAAATCTCATGATTTATCAATTTAACATTATGATGATCTATGATCTTCATTAGATTCAACTGCATCTTTTCCTCTACTAAAACCTGAATATGAGTCTAATCTAAAACATGAGATGAATCAAGAATATAATTCCTCAACAAAACAACATGAAACACATCATGAATCCATGATAGGAAATGTGGAAGGGCCAGTTGATAGGAAACAAGACTAATTTTATCCAAAATTTCAAAAGATCATACAAATTGAGGGGATAGTTTGGAAGACTTTCCAAATATAATTGAGTTTTTCTATGGTCTAACACAAAAAAACTTTATCTCCCACTTGGAATTCATGTGGTGTACTTTTTAAATTGACATAACTCTTTCACCTATCTGAGGAAACCTTTAAATTTTGCCTCATAGTTTTCATTTACACATCATACTCTTGAAAAATATCTAGACTTGCAACAATCCTATTTTCTAAACATTCCCAATCAAGTGGAGCCTACACATAAGACCATAAAAAGCTTTAAAAGGAGCCATTTTACTCATAAAATGTTAAGTCTCATTATAATCAAACTAAAATAAGTGTAAATAATATCCTCATTTACCTTATTGTTCCATAACATACATTCTTATCATGTCTTCCACAACCTAATTTAATATTTTTGTCTAACTATCTCTTTTTGGTGATAAAACCAACTAAAATTCAATTGTGTACCAAAATGAGTAGTTAGAATTTTTTAAAATCTTCAAGTAATTTTTTTTGTCTCTATTAGTTATAATAACTATAGTCATACCATAAAAATATACTATCTATTTAACAAACATTAATTAAATATCGATGCATCATTATTCAAATTTACAACAATGAAATGACCAACTTTTGTAAATTTATCAATTACAACCAAAATATTATCATGCTTGATATTAGAATTTAAAAATCAAGCTATTAGATCTAATGAAATCATAGCCCACTTACCTAATGTTACATCATGATGGTCTAACAAACCTCCTGAATGGTAATGTTTAGCTTTCACATGTTAACATTTCAAATATTCTAACATAAAGTTTGTAACTTCATATTTCATTATAGGATAATAATACAAGCCTTTTAATTCATGGGTCATCTTTGTGACACCTAGATGTGTGAAATGAGGTACTATATGCACTTCCTTTATCAAAATAGTCTTTAATAAATCAAACTTTAGTAAATAAATTATATTTTTATGTTTGATTAAACCATTAAAATAAACTAAAAAAATCAATGGGCTTGTTAGCCAAATTTGCATTTACATCTTGGAAACATTTATCATAACACTATTATTCCAATAATTCATTTCTAAAGTTATTATTTAGAATAGAAAAAGTAGAAAGGTACATGCATCAGCTGAGTACATCAACAACACACTTTTTCTTACTTTTCACATATTAAATATTCATATCAAAATTACTTAAAAATTTCAACCATCTATACTGGCATGCATATATTTAATCTTAGGAAAATAAATATTTTAGGCTATGATGATCATATTTTACCTCAAAAATCTTACCCATTAATAAGTGTTTACATTTCCTCAAACCATGGTAATGGTAGTAAGCTCAAGATCATGAATAGCATAATTTTTCTCATGGTCCTTTAGTTCCTATGACTCATAAGCCACAATTGAACCATCTTTATTTAAAAATCCACCCAAGCCTTATTTATATGCATCAACCCATAGTTTAAAATTTCCATTCAGATCTGTTATAATAAGTACAAGTGCCAAAGTCAATAACTCTTTGAGTTTCAAAAAAGCTCATTCACATTCAATAGTACACACAAATTTCTTACCCTTGCACTATAAGGATGTTATTGAGTTAAATAACTTAAAAAATTAACAAATATTCTATAGTAACCAGCCAATCCCATAAAACTATGTACTTCATGTAAATTTTTAGGAGCAAGCCACTCTTGAATAGATTCAATCTTTACTAGATCTATAGAAATACCATCCTTTGATATAATATGACTAAAATAGTGGATATCATACTAAAATAAAGTACATTTAGAAATCTTACTGAATAATTTGTGTTACCTTAGACTTTAAAACACTAAGCATAAATGTTGTTCATGCTCAACTACATTTTTAGAATATATCATTATATCACTAAGGAAAAGTACAATAAACTTATCTAGAAAAACCCTGAATACACTATTCATTAAGTTCATAAATATAGTAGGTGCATTATTCAAACCAAAAATAATTACAATGAACTCATAATTTCTATACCTTATTCTAAAATCTATGCTATGAATATCTTCTTCCTTGATCTTTAGCTATTGATACCTTGATCTTAAGTCTATCTTCAAAAAGATAGTTGCATCCTTCATTTGATCAAATAGATCATCTATCCTTGGAAAAGGATAATAATTATTATTGTAGCCTTGTTTATCATGTGATAGTCAACATAAAATCATGATGTCCCATATTATTTTTCACAAAGACCACTAGTGCACCCCAAGGTGACACATTTGGCCTAATAAATAAATGCTTGAGATAATATCAAAATATCCAAGAGTATCTATAAATAAATTTACTCAGTTTTTAAAAACACCTAAGTCTAGGCTTACTTCATCAAGACACTTAATGATAGGTAATATTTTTCATGAGCCAAAATCAACATCCCAACCATCCTTCAAAGTCACCATATTTAACTTACATGTTACTAACATAAGATCATTAAAAATATCTTTTGATCCTAAATTAACAAACTTGAAATAGAAAAAATATCTATTTGCCTATGATTTTAATTAGATTTGCATGTAAATCATTATTTTTGTTGTCAACAACTATATACACTATGATTAACTGATTGACCAGATTTTAGCTTACAATAATCCTTATAGTAATGATTATCTTTGTATTCCTAACATACTACAGTTTCTTATGGTATCACAAGAATAATATTGGCCTTGGGAGTATGCACATTTTTATTACCTTGAGTGGAATCCCTTTTAAAATTAGTCGTCTTAGAAGAATTTGAATTCTTGAAATTCTTATTCTACCCTTGAAATTTATTGAATCCACTCATACTCCATGGGAATCTATGGTTAGAATCAAATTTCTTAAAAGTCTTAGAAGGCGATGGTTTTTTACTCTTAGGCTATTATCTATTATTTTTAAAATATTGGAATTCCCTTTGCTGAGTCTTTTCTTTTTCTTCTACCATATGTAAATTCAATAGCCTTAGATAAAGGCTTAGGATTATTGATATTCACATCATGCTCACATCATGCATTAATATTTATTTCAATCCCAGTTTAAACTTAGTGACTTTATTATTTTTATCATGTATGTAATTCACATGATGTAATAGATTAAAAAAATGTTTTCATACTCAGTCAAGTCATATTCTCTTATTTTGGAAGCTAAAAATCTATGATTTTGTATTCCTTGAAGTTGGAACTAAGATACCTTTTTTTGAATTTCCATTCAATAGTAGGCTAGTTAAGAGTCATTAATTGATAGCTTCCTAAATCACATAGATGCTTCCACCAAATATCCACAACTATTACTAACTAATAGGATAACACTCTTTCCTTTACATTATAAAACATATTGTGATGATTAAAATACTTTTGTTGGTTTACTAACCATGCATTAGTTGCATCACCTGATTCTTCACTTGAAAATATTGGTGGTGGAAACTTCTTTAACTCCTTAATAATATGATCAACCATATTACCAAGATTATTTCAAAGTTTTATTTCAACCACTTATCTTTCATCTCTAACTAAAATTTTATTTTTTGGAATACCTTATATATTGTTTAGAATTGTCTCCTATGTATCCAATTTATTTTGAAGATAATTTAACATAGCTATAATCCCATTCAAAACTAATTCCTAATTGATGTTAGGGTTATTTTCCTCACTAGTAAGGCCCTCAACATTATTTTCAACATTATTAAGAGGTGGTTCCTCTCTCTAAGGAATGTTTACCATACAAGCTCTTCCCCAACATAGATTAACATTTCTTGGGTTATTGTCTATTATTCCAAATATTTTCCTCACCATCTTGTGGTGAAAAAAATAACCACTCATTATAAATTAGAAATAAAAACTTCCCAAAGTTCTTTATAGTAGAACACTATGGTTTGATAAAATGATTTCATGACCACACATTTTTTAATGCATAATTGAACAAGTTACTAAACATTTCACTCATAGTTTAGCATATAAACATGTAATGAGATACATAACTATGTTATAAATAACATAAGAACTACAAGCCATAAATGTATTCCTTAGGAAGTATGTTTTAACCACCTAATAATGAGATAGAATTTGGTTCAGTTGTTCCTACCCACTCATCTATATACACATCATATACTACAACCTTTCAAATGAAGTCATTAGTGACTTGTACTCTTATTTGAGTATTTATACAGGCTATAAAATTACTAATACCTCAAGGGTATTATCAATAAAGTATAACAAAAAAAAGGTAGAGAAATTTTAGATTCAATAGAAGAATCATTATACTAAGTGTGGTTAAGTATGATTCATTACCTTCATAGCTAGTAGATAGAGATAAAGGGAAGAGGACTATTTCTAAAAGCAATTCAAAGTATTTGAACACCTTTTCAGATCTTACTCAACTAACATAAGGAGATGGGCATGTCATCTATTGAAAGTAATCAAGATTTAAGGATGTTTTAATAACCATGATTAACTTTTTATTAGAAAAAACTTACAATTTTACCAATAGGGTACCAATTAAAGACAAGTTTGACTAAGGATCAATAATGTCTTAGGATAGATCAATTACTTCCCTTTACCTTAGTCTAAGGTTTTAGTTCATGTACTCAATTATTGACTTAAGAATTATATCTACTTAATCTTGAATTCCAAATTAAACTCTTATTATAATCTTATAAATTCACAAACATGCTCTTATCAATTAATAAAGAGAGACTATTAATAGAATATTTAATGATCTATTACAAATCATGGAGCACTCGTTCTTCTAAACAAGATGATTAGTTAGTAATAGTCATGATCCAATAACATTAAAAATAGAGTACATCATTTTCAATGCAAATTTATATAACATAATACCAACTAAATATTAATGTTATTTAATTATAGTTAATTGATTTAAGAACTACCCATACAACCCTAGTAAAATACTTAATAATTTATTTAAAAGTATAATACTTAAGTATCTAAGTTTATATTAATTAATTAAGTAATTATTTTAAATAAACTTTATTCCTCTAGCATCAAGTTGTTACAAATTTCAAAAATATAACAATTCGAAATTAATCCCTTAATTTGTACATTCAGTTATCAATAACTTGTTTATCCAGCTGAGAGGTTATAGTGTAAAAATGAATGAATTATCAATACTCTCAAACATTTATCCATCAAAATAAAAATGTTTACAATTTATAGGAATTAGAAAAGTTCATATAATAATATAAATTTAAAATTCATCCAATATAATAGATAAAAAATAAAATGTTGAGCATGGTCATTGATGTAAGGTTGTCATTGATGTCAACGAGAGCATGAGATAGTAGTGCATTAATAACAAAATTATTAGATTGATGGTTTGGAGAGTGTTTGCTTAGTTAAGTAATTAATGGATGATATTGATGGTATGGATATGTTATAGATACCCTATGGGGTGTTATGAGTGCTTGCAATTCCTATTGAAATGAAAATAATTCATCAAAGTAGTCATATGAGTGTTAGGTTCAAGTTGTCTTATTGGCAGACAAGGCTAAGTAAGTAGTTTGATGACATCATATTTCACACATGTGAAGGTTTCAAGAGTAGTTTGATATCTGGATGGATTATCCTATGTGAGGAGATCATATGGTTAAAATTTTAGGTTTGGACATGGAGCATAGAAAATTTTATTAAGGTGAAAATTTGGCTTCTTAGATAAAATTCACTAATTTCCCCTATTTAGCCAATTTTGTGATATCAAAGATCTATGGTGAGTGTTTAATCGGATCACATATCTAATGGAAAACATTTAATCTAACCAGATAATGATATAATGGAGTGAATGATATTATTAGTAGTGATCCAATAATGCATATTTATTCAATATGTCAAAAGATGCTCAGAAGCCACATGGGGCTATCAAGTGGTGGAAGTTCATTGGATTCAAATAGTCAATGTGGTTAGAAGGCATGTGAGGGTACCAAGTGTCTTAATCACAGAAGCACAAATCAATAATCAATGGTGATAAATGAGATTTAAAGCTAGAAAACTCATGAAGAGATAAATGGAGTTCATTTTATCAAGTTATGTGAGGACACAATATTTAGACACGTGTCTGTAAAATTTACATTACATAGTGATTGTTTGAATTTAAATATTTAAATCGGCAAAGGGAAAACTAGTCTATAGTATTTATGATATATCTTTTGATCCAAAATGAATTTGAAGGTGTTTTAATAATAAAAATTTAATAAGAATTGAAGGAACATCTATATAAGTGAGTTATAAGGTTTGAATGTTTGTATAGTCAAATATATTAAGCTTCAAAGCTGACTATGTGTTTAACCATGCTATGTAATTAACCTGAGAATGATAATTGAAGACTTATTGATAGTATTTTGAGGTTCCAAGATGAAATAACTATTGGAGAGTGTTTTAAAATCCATGATTATAGTATCTATGGATATTATAGGTTTGACCAATCCATCTTTAGTGTGAAAAGTTGCTTAAAAGCTGACTGTGTTTGTTGAAAGCACTAACAGATTGAGTGACCATGTTGTAGGAGTGATTTGAAAGAATTTTATATATAATTAAAGAAGAAAATGAGTATGTAATTTTTTTATAATTATTAAATATTATAATAATGCATTAGATGTCATGATATGCCCTTGATCAGTTGTGGAAAGTCAAAATAGCTTGACTATAATTTGAATGTTTGTGACTAATCTGAATGGTCATTTTGAGAGAGTTGAATTGAGTTCCTAGACTATATTGAAGTGTATAAATAAAATTGAGGTGTATATAAGGTCATTTAGGGTTAAATAATATGATCTAATCATATTTATATGTGAAATAATTGAGTGTTTACCTCATAAGTTTGAGACTTTGTTTTTGTATATGAAGACCTAAAGAGTAAGGAGACCTAATTGGTAGGTTTGAGTGTTGAGCTTGTGTTAAAAGTGGCATGGACCCATATGGGAGTAAGAAATGGATATTGGAAACAATTTTGATATGTTTGAAACATTATTAAGGATAAAGGTGGTCTAAGTAGTCTCACATATAACATGTAAGTATGAAGGCCTAATTGTTTTATGTCTCACAAAGACCTAATGGTGGTTTGAATATAATGAGGTAATGACTAACATATGAAGAGTGTGGTTATTACATGTAACATGTATGAGAACCTATTTCCAAGGTATAAAAAATATTTAAAACATCTTGGCTGACCAAGATGGGTTAAAGGAAGAGAGTGGTATAAGTATAATGTCTGATTTGACTAATTATGCTAGTGGTGTATGTGTGGATTCAAGAAAAGGAAATATCCTTTGAAAGAGAAGGTAAACATAAATGATGACCATTATAGAGTGAAGAGGATCAGTCATTCTTGTATGATCATTTTTATGTAGTAGGGCACATAGGTCATTAGATCTAATGATCCTAGAAGAGGCAGTTTGAGTGAGTTAGCCCTAGAGGTAGTTTTAGAGAGAAGAGTGTTGTAGTCATATAAAATGTCTAAATTATTAGTTCAATTATGGCTTGTGACACCCTATCTATATGTCATTTTTTCATGCTCTTGTGACCCTTCTAGACATCATTTTTCTCATTACCAAACACCTAAAACCTTCTAAATGATCATTCTACCTCAACCAAACTATATTTCCTAGGCAAATCCTATTTCCCCAAGTCCCAAGCCTATAGGATAAAAGTTCCATACTTGGAATATAGCACTAGACTCTAGGGTGTCCCATTTTTGGTGCTCTTGTCTATTTGCATTTTGAGCCCCAATGGTAATTTTCATCTGATTCCTATCCTTCGTTATGTCTGCATAATGTGAATACATCTAACCCATGACCAATTGTTCCATATAAAATCCCATTCAAATATCATTTACAAAGGGAGGTGAAAAATATTACAAATCAATCAAGAATATAAATAAATCACTAAGGCAAACTTCCTTATTATCTACATATAGTCACCCAACATATCTAAAAACACACTCAAACCCTCTTACCAATATCTAACCACCTCAAGCACTCTCAATTTAGCATTTTTACATCTACATCACACTATTTTATAAAGCACATGAGATGGGAGAACTATAAATGGATTGATTCATCTTCAGAGTATTGGTATGTAGGTAGCATGCCCACACAAGGGGTGTGAATTACACATTCAGTGCATATTACACACTAACCCCCCATTTCTTAAGTGATTAAAACATTATTTTATCAATCATGATGGAGGGTTAGGGTTTTGAAGATTAAATCAGCTATATAGTGAGTTTTGTCAATAATCAACACTCAAGATTTCATAGGTAGACTCACATAAAAATAATGTAAAAAACCAAAAAGTTTTAAGTCTCTAATAATATTTTAGACAACAACAATAGGAGTATAAAACACCATTCAACACCAAAGTTTCCTATTTTGGTGCTATTATCCTTTAATAGAATGAAAGTCAGATTTAAATTCATCACACTGTCTTAGTCCTACAAAGCTAGTTTCAACCTCTGTCTTAGCCATCTTAGCTTGTTTCCATCTAAGTCACATTTATCATTATTAATTTCTATTTTTAGAAATATAAAAAGACAAATAAATTATACAAATTAGGATTGTATCCATTGTAATATTCTTTACTAATTTATCAATCCAAACCTTAACTAAAATAGGAATAAAACTCCATTATTTTAAAAAAGGTTAAATCATTTGGCGAACCCAACTTACTTCATTTGGGCACAAAAACCCTAGAAACTCTAGGGAAAATTTATTTCTAATTTTTCCAATAATTTTTTTATTTTTCATGCACATTTAAATCATAATTTCACATTTAATTTTTAAAAAAATTACCATAGTAATTTTAAAAATCATTTCTTTCAAACCCTAATTGAATTTACTAGGTCCCTTTGCTTCTTCAAGTATCATTTTACATGTTTGTGAGCTTCAAATCCTTTTTATGCATATTTGAGTTTGTTATTATTAGGACTTTACATTTAATTTATTTATTACTTTCCTTCCATCACATTTTTCTTATTACAACTTATTGTAAAAAATTCAATCCATTTTTGACTTATTTTCCTACTTTAACAATGACCCAATATACCAATTTTGAAAAAAATGATAAGAGGGAACTTCAAGACCTTTTAACTAAACATCCTAATATAATTAAATTACTATAATAAGAACCAAAAAAAAAAATGGTCAATCCTCTCAAACCATAGAATAACTAGTTTTAAATGACACTACAGGGGTAACTATGTCTCAAGAACCCCCTATAGCATCCCCACCTTCCTATGAGGCACCACTAGTTATAAATAGTACATAATTATCTCCCAATGTGGTTGACCTTATGAAAAAGATTAAATATCTTCAATCCAAGGTGCTACATCTTGAGCAACGCGCCTCTAGACGAACATAAGTTTTAGATTCTTTTGCTCTTTTTCATACACCATTGGCACATCATATTGCTTCTACACCTTTGCCACTAGGTTTTGTTCAACCCAAGTTCACTCTATATGATCAAAAAAGTTATCTAAGGACACACTTGAGATATTTTCATGTATCATTTGTAGACTATGTGCCAAATGACTAGTTGTTAACCAGGCTATTTTCATAGAAATTTAAAAGATTATGCTCTATAATGGTTCTATAGTCTACTAAATTAGTTAGATAATTCATTAAATCCTTTAGCTGACATGTTCATACCTAATTTCAACATTAACATAGGTGAAAAGGTTTTTTATGCCCAAGTTTTATAATATAAACAAAGGTCAAATGAGCATCTCATAGATTATGTTCTTCAATATAAGACTATCTTGGCTAAAATGACTAACTGCATGGTTGATCAGTAATTATAGGATCTCTTCAAATAAAGTCTTTTGCCAGATTTTCATGAGTCAATAATGTTTAAAAGGTTATCTTCCTTCACTGAGTTATGTCATACACTAAAGAAAAGGGAAGCCAAATTAATTTCAATGGGAAAACTCAAGTACACAAGCATATCAGAAACAACAAACAATAGTAATAGTAAATTCCCATACAAAGTAAAGGTTAATGATAAAAAAAATCAAAATAAACCTATAGTTAATGTAGCTTCATATCCCCCTCAGTGAGTGGTTTTATTAAAATCTCATTGGAGAGATTTTGCCAATCTATTAGTATATCTAGCTAGAGTCTTATAATAGCTATTATAATGTAATGTACCATCTCTCCCTCCTATTTAGGAAGTGGATATGACAAATAATATTTCACATGGATATGATCAAAATTCATTTTGTAATTTTCATAGGTCACCAAGCCACACAATGAAAATATGCATAAGTTTGTGACACAAGATACAAGACTTGATAGATGGAAACATTATTTATCTTAGAATTCTAGTTGAGATTCCTCAAGAAAATAAAACACAAGACAAGGCTCTAAAATTTTTCTTAAATCCTTTCCCATATGATTCTAAATAAGAGATAGGGGATACATCAGGTGTTCACCATGCATATCATGAACACCCTCCACTAGCTACATACTAGGCATATTTAGTTAAGTCACATCCTTTGAGAAACATGATTGGTGTGTATAATTTTAGAGTTGTAGCTAGACCTTCAATCTCTTTTTTAGAGCAAGAGATAGTTGAGGATAATTAATATTACTATGTAATATTTATTAGAAAATACATTGATCACCATCCCATTCGTAGTGTTCTCATTGACAATAGATCTAGTGTGAACATGTGCATTATGACATTACTTTAGCATTTAGGATATTCAAAGTAAGATATTACCCTAATGGACATAGTTATTAGTGGATTCAATGAACACATACAAAGTTTATTGGGTGATATCATACTTCCTCTACAAGTTAGTCCAACATATGTGGCCATACCATTTACTATTATTCTTAGTGAAAAAGTCTTTGACATGTTTCTTGGTCAACCATGGTTCCATAAACTTCATGTAGTACCTTTTATAGTTCAAAGATGTCTAAAATTCATTCATGCTAATTATGTTGTCACAGTTAGTGGAGTTTTGTATGAGTTACCACTCTCCACTTCAAATCCATCTCTTATTCCATAGTCACTAGTTTGATTTCCTCCACCAGTTGAGATCCAGACATAGTTGAGGCCTCCCTCACTATTATAGAGATTTCATACACTTCCACAGAGACCTCTTTTAGATAAACCACTACATTAGTGATAGTTTCAGGACTTTAGATAGTTTCTAGCTATATTATTCACACCCAGGGTAGTAGCATTGAGATCTCATTCTTATACATATAACACACTTTTAGAGAGCTTCTTCTACTACTATATGGGTCCATAAGAGTCCCATAATTGTATCCACTTCTTATAGTTACAAGGGGACCCCAAAATCAAATTCCACTATAGATATTTTAGAGCACTTACAACATACACAACTTTTAGAGTCACAGTCTCAACCCTTCCATCATGCTTCATGATCATGCACAATCCTTTTCCTTGATATATGACACCATGATAAGGAGTCTCTCATGAGACTCATTGGTTAGTATTATTTCTTCTTAGTCTTTATTTTACATAATTTCTGAGTTTTTATTATACAAAGCTTCTTTTCAATTTTTTGTACATAGTTTCATTATGATTACGTGTTCATATATTATTTCAAAAATATGAGAAACAATATAAACTATCAAAATAAAAATAAAAACCATTAAAATAACATAAAACACAAAAAAAATTCAACTATATGCATTATCCATGATTTAAATTTCTACAACCATGCTAGACTTACATTTTACTATTCTATGCTATTCTTTATTGATTTATATACATTACCATGCTTCACTTGATCTTCTTTGAGTGTGTACAATGACACCCAAATTTTTGATTTCTAAATTTTACCAATTGAGGGGGCATCCTGATTTTACATTTGAGACATACATCAACATATCTACCCACTGAAGGCATCTTCTACATGAGTACACCATCTAGGTTATGTCATTCATACACCACACACTCTAGTTATCATGTTGATATACATTACTTAGTAGATTACATATATTATTTAATAAAAACTCACTAGTATATATCACTTGTGTATTTATTATCATCTACCTAGCTTTGTACTCCATGTTTTGAATACTTTCACTTCTTTCTTTGATTAGTTAGATGTGATAGTATTTCCATCATTTACATACTTTCCTTTTTTAGTTTTATTATATAGATATGATTTCATTTCTTATTTACTATTTTGTACTCTTGTGTTTGCCTTTAGACATTTTCGAATGTCCTTTGCTTATACTCTTCTATGTTCTTGTGGCCCTAATTCTAGATTTACTTGTACTCGTATACATGCTTTTGGGCCCTTGTGCCAATCTTCTTAGTTTACAATTATGTGTGTATATGGGCACTTAAAAATTCCTTGTATTCTTGCTTTCCAAATTTGAGTGACATGTGATCATATACCTTGTTTGGTTGCCCCCTTGGCCACTTTTGTGTGCTTCTTTCCTTGTGTGCTTGCTGCTTCTTTTCTTCTCAATTATTTGTAATGCCATCATCCACACATACATTATCTTGCCTTCTTCGATGCCATGATGGACATCACGATCCATCCCTCCTTGAAAAATAAATACTAATAACTAACCAAATTTCCACTTTAAATTTAGTATATTACATATGAT
Source organism: Torreya grandis (assembly GCA_037957365.1). Taxonomy (NCBI): domain Eukaryota; kingdom Viridiplantae; phylum Streptophyta; class Pinopsida; order Cupressales; family Taxaceae; genus Torreya; species Torreya grandis. The sequence goes on along the minus strand of JARHVA010005221.1, from coordinate 598,096 downwards.
ATCACATTTCTACAGCTATCTAGGCATATCCCTATTGACCTAATAATTTCCAATACAAACTATGCTATATATTGAGACATATTTTATATTATCATTATTATATCATGTATTTTGTAGCATAACACACTTGCAAGGCACTTTCTTATGAGGGTAGTAATTTTAAGGTCTTCATTCCTACCCTCAAAAGAGGGAGCAATAAATAGGGGTTTTGTCACAGAGAATCGAGCCTTATACTGATCAAAAATCAATTTTAGAACACTCAGAACAATAATCAAAACCCAAAATAGGCAGAATAAACTAGAAAAATAGTGAAAAAATAGAACAATGATAAAAAATAGTAAAAGAGAAGAGTGTCATACTTGCAATACAGTGTTAGATAGTAAAGTGTCTTATTTTTGGTGCTCCTATCCAAATAGTAGAAAACCCATAATTTTCAAAAATAGACAAAATGTTAAGATCAATTATAGTTTTGTTAGCCACAATACAATTTAGATTGAGTATTTTCGATCTAGTTTTACTCAGAGTATCCAAATATAGGGACATCATATGTGACATGATGGCTCTCACTTCCAATTTTAGATTGGGTCATTAGTATAAATTCTAGATCATAATCCATGTTATAAATACCAATGATTGGGGGAAATGTGCATGGCACATTTGTCTTTTTTCTTGCCAAATTTTAATGCATTACCTAGATATCCTTAGTAGTTACATGCCTTATTCCATCTATAGGTGGTTGGCATCATTTTAGAGTGGCTTTCATATAATCCTAATCTCCACCTTTTGAAGTGGCCAATATTAGCCTACTTCTCAATACACATATGACTATCCACACCATATTATCATATTATAGAGAATTTATGGGCTTTATGAGCTATCTCATATGACACCAATTCATATATTCATAATTAGTGGGCAATGATGGAGCCAAAGGACTAACTAGCCTTTATATTTTGGAGCCACCTACTTAGATGGATTAGACACATAGTGCAAACATCAATTAACATATGCATGATCACATAGCTTTACTTAGTGGGCAATGATGGAGCCAAATGGTGAGCCTTTATATTCTTAAGCCATCCTCAAGGAATTGAGAACTCAACTTTGTTCACGATATTAATCTTGGTATAACACATACCCAACATCACTCAACATGACAATAAGTTTTGTATTAGTTTACATACCCAGTGAGGTATATTCACTCCTTTCTCTTCCTTTCTCTTTTACCCATCCTTTATACATTCTTATTTTATACATAGCATGTCTATTAAGAACTAATCTACTCCTTGTTTTATCTTATATATTTACACTTCACATTATGTTCTCTTTATGCACACTCAACATCACACATCTTCATGGGCTTCACCCTTAAAGGTAAATTTAGGTATGCTTTCTAATTTTCCTTTATCCTAGTATTTTGATTTTTTTTTCATCATTAGAATAAAGGGGCACCAAATATAGTCATATGAAATGTTCAAATTGGTAGTTTGAGTATGGCATGTGACACCCTATCTATAGGTCTTTTTTTCATGCTCTTGTGACCCTTCTAGACATCTTTTTGCTCATTACTAGTCATCCAAAACCTTCTAAATGATCATTCTACCTTAGCCAAATTATATTTCCAAAGACAATCCTATTCCCCTAGGTTTTGATCCTATAGAACAAGAATTCCATAATTATACTATAACAACAGACCCTAGGGTGTCCTATTTCAATGCTCCTATCCATTTTCATTTTGAGCCCCAATGATCATTTTAATTAGATCCCTATCTTTCATTATGTTAGCCTAACATGAAAAATATGACCCATGATGAATTATTCCCTATAAAATCTCATTCTAATATCATTTACAAGGGAGGTGAAAAATCTTACAAAGCAAATAAGAATACAAATAAAGCACTAAAAAAAAATCCCTATTCTCTTCATACAATCACCCCACACAACTATAAACACACTCAATCCCTCATACCAATCTCTAACCACCTTAATCATTCTGAATTTGGGATTTTTACATCCACATCACACTATTACATAAATAACATTAGGTTGGAGAACTAAACATGGCTTGGTCCCTTTTTAGAGTATTAGTATGTAGGTAACATGCCCACACAAGGGGTGTGGATTACACATTCAGTGTATCTTACACACTAACCCCCCTTTCTCAAGTTATTTAAACATCATTTTATCAATCATGATGAAGGGTTAGGGTTTTGAATATTAAATCAATTATATAACAATTTCTATCAAAAATGAACACTCAAAATTTCATAAGTAGATTCACATAGGAACAACACAAAAACCTAAAAAAAATTAGGTCTCTATGACTAGTTTGGAAAATAGTGGTAGGAGTGGATAATATTACCAAACACCAAAATGTCCTATTTTTAGTGCTCCTATCCTTTAGCCAAATGAAAGTAGATTCAGATTCATGACACTAACCCAGTCCTACATTGCTAGTTTTAGCCTCTATCTCAACCATCTTAGCCTATTTCTAGTTAAGTCATATTTCTCCTTATTCATTTCTATTTTTAAAGAGGTAAAAAATACAAATAAATTATACAAATTAGGAACGTATTCATTACAATATTCTTTACTAATTTATTAATATAGACCCTTATCTAAAATAGGAATATAACTCCATTAATCCCAAAAAAGTTAAATTAAGTGCAAATAAAGGTGATCATCATCAGTTGAAGAGTAGAAATAGGTGTTCAAGGTGATCTATTTAAGCTATATGAGTGGGTTATTGGTTTCTTATGGGGTTGGTTCTTCCTTGTAAGGTAAATCTTGTTAAAGGTCTAGTTGTTGGGGATGGTTAGCTAGATAGGGGCATTATCTCCTTATTGGTTACTATCTCACTAAACTAAGGGATGGGTTTTATTTGATCAGTTGGTGTTAGTCTAAATATTGGATATTATTTTATAGGACTATATCCAATCTTGCAAGCTTTAGTGAGTTTTATCCACTAAGAGGGTTTCCCACATATATGATTTATTCATATGATGTATGATCTTATGTATGATTTGGATGTCTATGATTTCATGTTTATGTTTCATAATCAATTTGATGTATGCAAAATGTTTAATATTTGGGAATTCAATTGGATTATCTTTCATCACTAATTCACCCCCCTCTCAGTGATTGCACCTCTAAAAATTGGTATCAGCGCATGATCTTCTTTTTAAGTTTAACCACTTGAAGGTGATCCAAGGTAAAATATGGTTAAGTAATTGAATAAAGTGAATCAAGAGTTGAAGTCCCAATGGAGGTTACTTATGCATGTCTAAAATCAAGTGAAGAAAAGTGAAATCAGTTCAAAGAATTTTTTGAGAAGTATAGAGTTAAGTTGAGTGAGTTTGATTAGAATAAGATCATGGCCTCAAGCTATAAGGATATTAAGGATGAGTACATCAAGATCAATAAAGATCTAGAATATTTGAAGGAAATATCAAGATTAAAATATGATAAAAGGAATATTAGTAATCTTGAGGATCAATTAAGGGTTACAAAGATAAATCTAAGTTCAAAATAAGAAGAATGTAGACATTTCAAGACTTAGTTAGAAGAAACAAATACCAAGTTGAGTTCAAATCAAGGTGAACATGAGTTGAATTTAAATATTGATTCTATAAATATTATTGAAGACAAATCATGTAGATTAAAGGATGAGATGAATAAAAAAGCTAAGAGGGATAAAGAGACCATCCAAGATCTTAGAATTTAGTTAGAGGCTAAAAATTCAAGTATGAGAGCTAAAGAGGATGACAGATTTCAATTGAAAACCAAGATGGATTCATTAAAGGATGAACATGAACATTTTATTGTCAAGGTAAATAAGATTAAGAAATACCAAGAAAGGTCATCTCAAGACAAGATGGTGAAAATACTAATTAGGTAACCAATTGTTATAAGGTATGAAATCTTACTTCATGGTCATTATTTTACATGTAAGCTTTTTTTTATAAGACAAGAAACTATAGAAGGAAGAGTTGTTGGTTAGTTAGAGGTATGGATAAAGTAGTCTATTATAATTTTCATGACATGGGACATATTTCTAGATTCTACCATAGAATACATGGGAAAATACTAACCCAGGTATGGAGACCTAAGATAGTCAAGCTTGAGCATAATGAACCTAAGAGATAAGATGTTATTTGTTTTAGTTGTCATAAAGTTTGTCATATTGAAAAATATTATATAATAAATCTCTCAATTCATAATAAGGTGCATAGACATCCTATTGTGCTCAATAAATGTCAATCCTTGGTATGGAATCCTAAGGAAGTAAATACCAAGAAAACTAATTTAGTTGAGTTGAAAGATCAAGGTGGATTGCCTACTAAATCAAAAGAGGAATAAAATATTAAGAAGGTTAAGGAATCTCAGGAAAATGTGTCATGTATCTAGATAGAAAAGGAGAATCAAAAGTCAATTCAAGTCAAGCTCAAGGAAAATACCAAAATGCTAATTAAGGCTAACTATGAGGTATGTATGGATCCAAGAGAACATCATGGTGTTATTGATCTAGTTTCATGAAAAGAACATAAATTGTCAATTCCCATTGATGAAGTTATTTTTTCAATTTAAAAGGTATGTCATGAATATTTTTTGTCTCCATATGTTGTTAATCCAATCCTAAAAGAAAAGGATAATATTGTAGTGGATGAGCATGTTGTTTCTTATTAAGCCTAAGAAGAAGAATAACTATCAATATTAGATGACCAAGGAGAAGAAAAAATATGAAGAGTTATGGGAAAATCTTGGTTTCACATTGTTCTAGGACATTGTGGGTTAGGGTGTCTCTATTTAGGATTTAAGGAGACACTTAAATTCAAAAGGAAGCATGGTGGATGCCATTTGAGCTTTGGTTGATGTTACAAGACAAGAAGGTCATGTGTTGGTTTACTGTGGAAGGACATGATAAGATATTTTTAGAAACATTGATCCTAAACTCATTATTTTGATCAAATCTAAAGGATGGTCTAGTTGGTCAAATAGTGAAGAATGAATATGTTGGTTTTAAAGGTTTGTAGGTAGAAAAAGGAGACTTCCAAGTGTCTAATCAAGGATGATGAGTTATAAAGATATTTTATTACATAGAAATGTATGTTGATCTCATTGAAATGCGATCAAGGTGTGTTCAAGAGTTTTAGTCCTAAAGGTAAGAAATGATCAGTTACTTAAATTGATTAAATAATGAAGACTAAAGACAAGGTTGATATGGAGTATGAGGAAAATGTGGTGTCATATCTTTGATATCATGAAGAAGGCCTCAAAGTTTTGTATATGAAAAGTTGTGTATACTATAGAGGTTACAGTGTTATAAAGATAAAAATTTTCCATAAGAGTTTTGACTGAAGTGTTACTAGTAGACCTAGTTCATTAAGAGGACTTATTGAAGATGTCATGATCTAGGTGAAGCATGGAGTTAGGGGGAGATAACTAAGATAGTTTGAAAGGATTGAAGAGTTATGCATGATGTGAGGGGAAGTATATGTGAGATGTTCCAATCATGGTGGAGATATGAAGAAGTCTGCTATAATTTTTAATTCAAAAGGATTGATATGATGAATTGATCAAACCAAGTCACAATTTTTGACAAGGTATTGAATCTTCATGCATGAGCAAAGAGAGCTTGTGAGTTTTGTAGATAGATAGGTCCAAGGATCATATAATCCCAAGTTTAGATTAGTGTGTGTCAAAGAAAAAATGATATGGGATGGATCTTGATGCTACGGGGAGCTTTCTAAAGATCTTTGAGTAGTTTTTCATGTCAATTATTAATTTTCCATATTGGGGAAGAGACCCTTTATCATTAATGTTAAATGGGGAGAAAGATTATAATGGAGTTCAAATGAGTAAGAAGTCATTATAAAGGTATTTTTTTATCAATGATTAAGGGGGATATTTTTTATCATGTTAATTGATGTTGCATTGTCATTGATTTCAAAGAGAGCTTGATATCATAGTGCATTAATGACAAAGTGATCAAATTTATGGTTTGGAGAGTGTTTTCTTAATTAAGCAATTGATGGATGATATTAATGGTATGGACATGTTTTAGAGACCTTATAGGTTATTATAAGTTCTTGTAGTGATTATGGAAATGAAATTAATTCATAAGAGTAGTCATATGAGTGTCTGGGTTCAAGTAGTCATCTTGGTAGACAAGGCTAAGTAAGCAGTTTAATGAAATCATATTTCACATGTGTGAAAGTTTTAGGAGTAGTTTAATACATGGATGGATTATCCTATCTGAGGAGATCATATGTTTCAAATTTTATTTCTATAAATGGAGAATAGAAAATTTTATTAAGGTGTAAAGTTAGCTTCTTAGATAGAGATCACTAAGTTCACATACTTAGCTAATTTTGTGATATTAAAGATCTACAATGAGCATTTAATTGGATAATAGATCTAATGATGAGCATTTAATCTAACCATAAAATTATTTAATAGATCACAAGATCTTATTAGTAGTGATATAATATATTGTATTTAGTCAATATGTTAAATTATTCTTAAAAGGAATGCAAGGCTGCTAAGTGGCAAAAGTTTGTTGGAGTCAAATAGTTAATGAGCTTAGAAGGCATGTGAGGGTGTCAAGTGTCTTAATTCAAGAAGAACAAATCAATGATAAATAGTGATAAATGAGAGTTAAATATATGAAACTCATGATAATGTCTATGGAGTGTGTTTTATCAATCTATGCAAGGTCACAATATGAAGACACATGTCTGCAATATTTAAATTACACAGTGACTATTAGAATTTGAATATTCAAATCAGTAAAGGAAAAAACTAGTCTATGATATTTTCAATATATATTTTCATATAGGATAAATTTTAAAGTGATTTAAAAATAAATGTTGAATAAGACTTCAAGGTACATCCATAAAAGTGAGTTACAAGGTTTGAATATATATAATCAAATATATTAATCTTTCAAGTTGTATGTGCTTGACTATGTTGTACAAGTGACTTAAGAAGGATAATTGAAAATTTATTGATATTATTTTGATGTTTCAATATTAAATAACTATTTTATAGTGTTTTATATTCCATGAGGACCATATATATGTATCTAGGAGGTTTGAAAAATCCATCTTCAGTGTGAATAGTTGCTTAGAAGTTGATTGTGTTTGTTGAATGCATTGGCAAATTGAGTGGCCATGTTATAGGAGTGAGTTGAAGGTGTTATGAGTATGTATATGTTTTATAAGTATAAAATTATTATAATAAGGCATTATATGTCATGATATGCCCTTTATTAGTTGTGGAGATTCAAAATAACTTGACTATATTTTGACTATGTATGGCTAATCTAAGTGGCCTTTTTAAGAGAGTTAAATTGAGTACTTAGATCCTATGTTAAAGTGTATAAAACACATTAAGGTGTATCTAAGGTATTTAATGGTTCACCCATGTGATCTAATCATATGGATATGTCAAATATTTAATTTTTTGCTTCAAAAGTTTGAGACTATGTTTTGTATATATGAAGCCTTGAATAGCAAGGTGACCTAATTAGTAGATTTAAGTGTTGAGTTGGTATTCTAGGTGGAATGTACCCATATGGGAGTAAAAAAAGGGATAATAATTATAGGTTTGATATTTTTAAATAATTTTTAAAGGATTAATGTGGTCTAAGTAGTCTCACATATAACATCTGAGTATGAAGGCCTAATTGTTTTAAGTATCACCATGACCTAATGGTGGTTTGGGGATAATGAGGTAATGACCGAGTTATGAAGACTGTGTTTATTATATGTAACATGTATGAGGGCATATTTAAAAGGTATAAAAAATATGTAAAGTGTAAGGTAGAATAAATATGTAAAGCATCTTGGTCGACCAAGATTGGTTAAATGAAGAGAGTGGGATAAGTATAAGGTCTAATTGGACTAATTATGCTAGTGGTGTATGTGTGGATTCAAGATAAGGAGAGAGCCTTTGAAATATAAGTTACAAGTCAATGAGAACCATCAAAGAGTGAAGAGGATTATTCATGATTATCTAATAAATTTGATATAGGAGGACACATAGGTCATTGGACCTAATGAGCCTAGAAGAGGTAGTTTGAGAGAGAAGAGTGCAAATAAAGGTGATCATAATCAGGTTAATAGTATAAATAGGTGTTTAAGGTGATATATTCAAGGTAACTAAGTGTATGTTTGGTTTACTATGGGTTTATTTCCTCCTTGTAAGGTAATTCTTGTTAAAGGTCTAGTTATTGTGGGTGATCAACTAGATAGGGGCAATAGATCCTTGTGGGATTGGTGTCTCACTAAATTAAGGAATGGGTATTCCTTAATCAATTAGTGCTGGTATAAATTTTGGATCTTATTTTATAGGACTTTAATCCATCTTGTAGGGTTTAGTGGGTTTCACCCCCAAGAGGGTTTCCCACTTATATGATGTGTTCATGTGATGTATGCTATTATGCATGCTTTGGATGTATGTGCTTTCATGTTTATGTTTATTGATCAAGTTTATGTATGATAAATGTTTAATATTTGGGAACTGAATTATATTATCTTGCATCACTGATTCACCCTCCCTCTCATTGATTATACATCTAATAGTAAGCACATCCAATTAATACTGTTACCTAGCTTAAATAAGCCTTTGATTAAATAGATTAAAATAATTAACTATGACATATCTACATTATGTCTCATTCCCTTATCTTCTAATAGTGAAATAATCAAACCAAAATCAAAACATAATTAATAATTGAGTCAAGAAATAAGGAATATATAATCAAATATCCAAATATTTTCTCAACACTATATCAAAGATTTATAAACACCAAGGTTTTATAAACATAGTCTAAGACACGACCAAAACATTATTCAAAATGTTACAAAATTAAATTACTCATTATAACTATTAAATTTATATCATTTTAGTAATGAAATGTTATTCCAAATAATCCAATGACCAATTATAATTAATTTAATAATAAATATACATGTCATGATATATAATTTTGCATTAAATACAAATATGAAAAATAACACTAAATTTAGCTACATCAACTTTCATTAAATTTAATCAACTAAAATAAATTAGAATAAGAAGAAATGAATCAAATCATTGCATGTAATCTAATGAAACAAATACTACCTTGACAGTCCCAATGATCCCAACCATAAGTGGCCTTAGACCAACCCAACCATTAGTTGAATACAAATTAGGGTAGTGGAGAACCAATGGAGAATGGATTATGAAATAATTGATCTTGACAACAAACCAAACAAATGACAAAAAAAATATAACCAAACACATAATCAAGCCAACAATATATATTAATTATTTCCTGATTATGACTATATCCCTATTATTAAATTCTCATTTTATGGGTCATATTCTATTTTAGAATATAACATGGATTGTAAATCTATATAGTCATATTCATGTAATGTTTTAATAGATATTTTAGAGTTATAAATAAAAACTAGAAAACAATATAATAACTTATCAAATATAAAAATTATATAAGCATAAAACTTCAAGTCATATCATTAATAAAAACTAGTTTTATGTAATGTAATAATAAATCAAAATATCAATAGAAACCATCCAAAAAATCAAAATAATTAAATAATCAACATATTGATTACCCCCAATAGAACAACATAATCATGAATGATAATTATCTCAATTATCATTTTGAAAATCAATTAAATAATTTAGCATGATTTCATAATCTTAGGTTAGATAATCATAACTTAAGAATTCATAAAAAATTCAAAATAGTAGAATAAAAATAAATTAAATTCAAACCCATTAAATTATTTTGAACCCATGTGAGGACTCCCTATGGTCGTTGTTACCAAAAACATCCACTATTTAAAGCAACCATCAATTTATTTTTATTTCCTTTTACTATATTTCCTTAACCTAATTGTACCATTTAGGGTTTTAAAAAAAAAGCTAAAATAAACCCTGGTTACATTATAACATAGTCAACCTATATGGCTTCTTTAAAATAAATGACCAACATAATAATAATAAACTTTAACCATGAAAAATAAATAAATAATCACCTAAGTCACATGGTTTTTTATTTTGAAATACAACCATCAAAATAAATAACACACAATCACCTTAAACTGTAAGGCTTTTACATTTAAATGTAGTCACCAAAATATACATATCCATAATAAAACAACTAAATTGAGCCAAATAATAATGTATCTATCATAAAATAAATAACACACAGTTGTTATATTGAAGGCCCTTTGGCTTTAATAAAAAACCCAAGTGAGTCCTTGACTCATAACTAAGTCAAACCAACACAAAACTGACTGTAATCAATTAAAAATCATTACACATAGTCAAAAATAAAACCCAAATGTTTTTTGAATAATATGAGTTTGCATTTAATCAAAACCCCATTTTCCTCATAATAAAAAATAAACATGTAATCAACTATGTAATCCAAACAAACAACAATAGTCATATAATCTATGACCATACTATGGGTTTTCCACATAAAGTACAATGATAACACCCACATGCAGTGATTATATTAACACAAAATAAATGCCATCCATAGTCCAAACAACACTGTAAGTGTTTGAAAAAGACCTTAAATTGAACTAGTTTCATGGCCTCTATTAGTTTTTTACCCAAAATCATAAAAAAATAACCATTTAAGCTTTCAGCTAAAGCCCTATATCAATCCATTGACTGTATTTTCCAAAAATAAACCTAGAATTCAAAACATTACTTACCTAGTTGATGAAATTTGACAACAAATTTGTTTCCATAATTTTATCCTCCAAGAACCAAAATTCCACCTCTATTTTCACAAAATTAGTCCCTATTAAACACAAAAATAAACCCCAAATAAATTTATATAATCCCAACATGGTTATCAAGTTAAATGCTTCTCCTTCATCTCCCATTTCCCAAAATTCTTTATGTAAAATTGCTTTTCATTTCCCTTGGCCACCATGGTAAAAATTTAAGAAGATTTTCCCCAAGGTTTCCAATCCTACAAGACTAAATTCCAAAATGAATGCATTGACCTAAAAACCATCTGAAATCTCTCGACCACCTTTGCAAGGTAAGCCAACCCAATGCTATGACCCCTAAGTTGTTGGCTTAAAAAATTGACCACCAAACTAATTTTAATGACCCATATGTGGGTTAAAACTCTAGATTATGTCCTAACTTCAAAAAAATACACAACCAATATAAACAATAAACAAAATAATAAGCTAAGTAAGGTCCATCAACATGCTAAACAACATGCCATGGTCAATGGCATGCACCATTTTAAGATGCTTTAATCACAAGATTAAAACTATATAAGGTCCTTTTAAAATCCAATTAAGTAACATAATAAAAAAAATGAAAGTATTAATGAACATAAAAGAATCAAATAGGAAAATTACAAAAATGATAAAAATGGAATCCGTATTAGATATGTACAATTACATAATTGACCATATTGTCAAAGTCCACAAGTAATGATTTTAAGAGAGATGCACAACATCAAAATTGATAAAAACTATTAAAAAATTGAAATCATAATAGGTGTAAATCACATAGACTCAGAATTATATTCTCAAAAATGATAATATTGAATAAGATATGTTTGAACCAAGTAAAAACTAACTCAAATAAAAATTAAAGAAATCAATCAAAACTTGGTAAAAAATAACATTCAAATAACATAATGACCAACTAATTAATAATGATAATATTAATTTTAAGTTTAATTTCACTATTTTTAATCCATTTCTTCTCCATATTTCCCCATTTTTTGTTATAATCAAAACTTAGCTCAAGTACATGTCCCTAAAGTCATCCAATAGACTATCAACAACATGTAGACATCTAAGTATAATAAATGTGATAAAAAAATTTAAATAATAGATAAAACTAAATAATTAACCACTATACATTAGAAATAATATCAAATTATATAATTTAATATAATACATAACTGTCTTAGTAATTATAATGAAAATGTATCAATGTAGATCACTAACTGTAATATCATAGTAGAATAACAAATGTGTCTCAAATAGTTTACAACTATACTATATCTAAATAATTAATTGAATTAAATTAATTTAGGCTAATAACAAAATAACTCTATTTATATTCCTATCTATCATCTTTCTAATCACATGGGCAAAAAATATAGGTGCCTCTATTATGTCCTACTACATGCCAAATTGGTATTCTACTCAATCAGGTCTATACTTCTCAATGATATGATCATGTTTACCATTAAAGAAATATCTAGTAGTGATGAATGTCATATATTGACCATTATTCACCCATTGAATATGAAATTTAGGATATGGACACCAAAAAAAATCTTCATCTTTCATTATTAAAACACAACTATCTACTGGGAGTGAAATAGTAAATTGATTAACATTAGTCCTTTAATAATTTTAATACAAATTAAAAGGTATAGGTAGAGATCACATACACACAAATAGACATAACACTTATTATACATGGAAAACATAATTAAAGAAAAACTACCATGAGAATAGTTATTAGAACCTACTATGTTAATCCATCCTCACAATCAAAACATCACTAGATACAATGTTTAAGGACACCAACCCTAAGAATACACCAATCCATTGATTTAAGAGAACATATTCCAAGGAATTACCTACTCCATAACTTAACACCAACACAAGTCTTTTGATGTCACCTATTGTATGAAATAAAAAATGCATCATGTCCATAAATCAATCCAGGATCAGATGGGATAGAGCACACCTATACTTATGATTGTGAAGCATAAAGTTATTAAATTATATCATGATTAATGTGAGGATCTACTAGACCTAATCAAGGGATTAGTTGTAACAATAAACTGTGTGAAGTAGGGTTATAAAGCCTACATTCTAACATAATTGCACAACAACTCTAAAAGAGTCATATGGTTTAATATTTCACTAATCTAATAGTAAGAAAATTAAATCTAATATAGTTCACACCAAATCTTGTGGCACAAAGTATCCATAATCGTATATAAAATACATATACTCACATCAATGTATAAAGAATCATAATACATGGAAGAGAAGATTACAAATGCATTATATATCTAATCTTACAAAAGAGGAATAAAGTTAAGAATACCTACCTTTGAAGATGAATCAATTGAGCCTCAATCTCCCCATTGGCCAAGGTGCTTCACAAGAGATTGTTGTTGTATATAAAGATAACTAAGATATATCAAATTTATGCTACACAACCTATCTAAGTATCCAAAATTATTATCCACAAGATGATATCAGAGCTCTAAAGAAAGAATTAAACCTTAAATATTTATTTCCCAAGTAGAAAGGTCAATAAACACATGTTTGTTCACACTTATTCGATTGATTCTTCGCTCTTCTGAAATGGTGGTAAATGAAATTATATATATATATATATATATATATATATATATTTGTGTGTGTGTGTGTGTGTGTGTGTGTGTATATATATATATATATATATATATATATATAGTAGTATCTCACCCTAAAATAATTTGAGAGTATTTGTTGTGCTAGGTTGACTCAGTCAACCTAGAACATTTTTTAGTCTACCTCACTAGGTTTGTGTTAGGTCGGCTAAAAGGCCAACAAATGAAAAGAGAGAAAATGTCCCTAAACTGTGCTAGGTTGACCTGGTTAACCTAGCACAATCAACATGTCAAAAGGGTGCTAAGGACATAAATGAAGGATAAAACATATCAAGTTATAAGAATATTTATAACTAAGAAGAATAAACTTAGGTTTAATGGTTTTTAGAGGCTAGTGTGTGTATGACAAGTGGAAAAAGGAACAATAATATTACGAAGCACTAATGGTCTACCCACCCCTTTCTTGATGGACCCCTTAAGGCATGAAATAAGAAATATTGAGACTCAAGAGATTCTTGAAAGATTAAAGTGTTAGTAATCAATAAAATTTTGAAAATATTATGTGTATACATATAACCCAATCGAATATCGTCACGTTTCACATAGGTGCAACATGGGATGGTGCATTGGAAAAAACATGATAACACACAATGCTAATGCTAAGTATGGTCCAATAAGTAAAAAATAAGATAAACTAAATAATTGTATTTATAAAAAGATACCTTTAACTTACCTTAATCCCTTAGATAAACAAGTAGACTGTAAGAAATGAAGGTGTCCAATGTAGAGTACACAAGGCAAACCTATAGAAGTTAGCATAAAAGATAGCCAAAAATCAAAATTTTCTAGAAGATAAACATATTATAGTGTAAAATAATCTATATTTCATCATTATTTTAATGCATTTTATGGTTTGAAAAAAGGATGAGTAGAAATAAAAATAGAGGTAAAATAAGGAATATGTTTGAAAATAAATGAAAGAATTGAGTTGCTAAAAAGTGGTTTTTAAATAAGGAAAAAGAGAATTAATTTGGCATTTTGAATTGTGAAGAAGAGAAAAGAGAGATTTGAGACCAAATATGGTTAGGATGGTGAGGGAATAGCATGCTAAATGAGGAGGACACCTAGAGGTAGTAATGGGTACATTACAAGTATGCTACTATGGATCTCAAACTAGTTTTTGAAATTTGTATTGAATTAAGTGAATTTATGATAAAATTTGATTTTAATCATTTATATATGTAAAAACTGATAAAAATTAGATTCTAAGGGTAGTAAATAGGAAGATAGGAAACGGGCTTGAAGGGTTTAGGAAGAAAGTGAGTTAAATGGACACTTTAGGAAAAATGTACTGGGTTGGCACACATAATATACTATGTTGACCAGGTCAACCTAGTAGGATCAAATGGGATAAAATCCATATGGTCAACATAGTGTATTTGTAGGCTAAAAAGATAAAATGTAGTGAGAAACAAGTTCGTAAGGGCCAGAATGAAAAATTAGTACTAGGGAGGGGAAGATAAAAGGGTTGACTTGGAACTTGAAGTCAAACATGACAAAAATAGGGAAATTTTGGTCAAATTAGGTTGACCAAAGAACTAGATTAAGCAAGAAAAAGAATTTAAAAAGATGAAAGAGGGATAAAATGGCTTGAAATGACCAAAAGAGGGAAAGAGGGACTAAGTAAGCTAGAACTAAGATGAAATGAATAAGGTAAAATCAATTAGGCATTTTTTAATTAAAATTATAAAAATGATGTGTAAAGAATATATTGTAATTATACATGACATGGAGGAACTAATACATCCTTTAATGTTTTTTGGTTGTAGAGATGACCAAAATTTTTGAGGTTGGTAGACGTGTCTTAGGTGATGGATTTATTATATATTTTTTCATATGGAGATCAAGATAGATTGGTAGTCATGTGGCTAGGAGGTATATCTGATATGTGTATGATCCCCCTCAATATTAACCTATTAGTCATGCTCTTAGGATGCTGGGAATGATTGACTAACACCTTTAAATGGGAGGTGGATAGGGATGTGATAGAGGTGGGTATCACACTATAAGATGTCCATGTCATCCTTAGGCTACCCATAGTATGAGCACCAATGACCACATGGATATCAAATAGCTTAGAGGAGAGGAGAGCCTTAGCCATGTGGGCTATTGGCTTTGAGATGATAATGATAAGATGGAGAGTCAATATGGATGACATGTATATATCATAAATTTTGGACCTCTAGAAGATGGTGATATCCCTTGTGACACAGTGGGTACTCTATCACAAGTTGGATGACAAGGTACCATTATTCATGGTATCTTTGAGTAGGATGATGTTGGAAGAGGCAATAATAAATAATATAGGCTATATTATATGGGCATATTAGCAAGATATTTTATAAATAAATTTAAATGTATCTAGGTAGTCATGGGATTAAAGCTCCTTCATTTAATGGTGAAGCTCTCGTATGTTTGTGCTTATCTATTTCTAATTACTTACACTTATGGTTGTTCATGGAGTTAATAATTTATGTGCAAGTTGGTTTTAATTAGGGTATTAATTTAATAATGTTGTTCATGAACCATAACAAAGGGATTTTGTAGAAAGTAAATAGGTATTTTTTAGAAATGTCAATTTTTATTTTAGAAATTGGAGAACAATAGAAATATTTCAACACTTAAGGAATAGAAAATTGTATTTCATAATAGATAGCAGCGCAGAGTCTATTATATCCTTACAAGTAGAAAAGTGAATGAAATTATGATAAATTTTAATCAAATGATTAAGAAATATATGAATTCAATTTAGATCGAATTTAAAAACAAAGTTTACCATTTTATTTTCATAAAACGTGTGGAATGATTTCCTTAGACACAATTTTTCAAGAAAGCAAATCTCCATATTCACTTTTAGCACAATTCATAAAAAGTAATATAGTTATCAAAACACAAAGTTTTATATTTCTTACAAAAATTATACAATTTCTATAATTTTTTATTTGTTACAAATTCTCATCCTCTAAAAAATTATCCTCTCCTATAGCACATAGGCCTTCACTTATCTTTAAATAATTTTAGATATATATTTTGAATAGGAGTCAATCTCTGAAATCTTTATGTGTTGTGATAAAACTAGGAAGCATTGAGTAACGTCTTCCTTGAATTTCTCTTCCATGGCTTATAATGGTTGATGACAAGTGGCGAAACTCATTCCTCCTATTTGGGTCAAATAATAACTCTCTGTATGCAACATTGAAATAGCCCAAGAAATATGATTTTACAAAATAACTTCAAGTAATGATGTTTTGGCCAAACTACTTAAGTATTTGGATTTTACAAAGTAATTTCACTTCTACAAGTAAATCATATAATGACATTAATTTTATAATGTAATAATTGAAAATAAGATTACCTATAGTGTGTTTATGAAGAGAAAAGAGATAATAGAATAAGAAGAAAGAATTTGTTCAAGACTTGGATAAAAATTAATCTACTTCATGAACTTTAATCCTAAACTTCTCTCTATACATGATGTGTTGAGACATTATTTGTTTTATTACTACATCATTTGATATGGCAAGTGCGTGTATTTCCCTTTCAAATCTTAGAATTTCTCTTTCTAGATTTCTATAATAATTTGAAATGGTGGTCAAATTAGGTTGACCAAGGAACCAGATTAAGCAAGAAAAAGAATTGAAAAAGATGAAAGAGGGCTAAAATGGCTTGAAATGACCAAAAGAGGGAAAGAGGGACTAAGTAAGCTAGAACTAGGATGAAATGAATAAGGTAAAAGAAATTAGGCATTTTTTAATTAAAATTATAAAAATGATGTGTAAAGAATATATTGTAATTATACATGACATGGAAGAACTAATACATCCTTTATTGTTTTTTTGGTTGTAGAGATGACCAAAATTTTTGAGGTTGGTAGACATGTCTTAGGTGATGGACTTATTATATATATTTTTAGATGGAGATCAAGATAGATTGGTAGTCATGTGGCTAGGAGGTATATCTGATATGTGTAGGATCCCCCTCAATATGGACCTGTTAGTCATGTTATTAGGATGCTGGGAATGATTGACTAACACCTTTAAATGGGAGGTGGATAGGGATGTGATAGAGGTGGGTATCACACTATAAGATGTCCATGTCATCCTCAAGATACCCATAGTAGGAGCACCAATGACCACATGGATATCAGATAGCTTAGAGGAGAGGAGAGCCTTAGCCATGTGGGATATAGGCTTCGAGATGATATTGATAGGATGGAGAGTAAATATGGATGACATGTATATATCATAAATTTTGGACCTCTAGAAGATGGTGATAGTCCTTGTGACACTATGGATACTCTATCACAAGTTGGATGACAAGGTACCATTATTCATGGTATATTTGAGCAGGATGATGTTGGAAGAGGGAGTACTAAATAATCTAGGCTATATTATCTGGGCTTATTAGGTAGATATTTTATAAATTACTTTAAACGTATCTAGGTAGTAATGGGATTAAATATCCTTCATTTAATGGTGAATCTCTCGTATGTTTGTGCTTATCTATTTCTAATTACTTACACTTATGGTTGTTCATGGAGTTAATAATTTATGTGCAAGTTGGTTTTAATTGGGGTATTAATTTAATAACATTGTTCATGAACCATAACAAAGGGATTTTGTAGAAAGTAAATAGGTATTTTTTAGAAATGCAAATTTTTATTTTATAAATTGGAGAAGAATAGAAATATTTCAACACTTAAGAAATAGAAAATTGTATTTCATAATAGATAGCAGCGCAAAGTCTATTGTATCCTTAAAAGTAGAAATGTGAATGAAAATATGATAAATTTTAAGCAAATGATTAATAAATCTAAGAATTTAATTTAGATCAAAGTTAAAAACAAATTTTACCATTTTATCTTCATCAGAACGCATGAAATGATTTCCTCAGACACAAATTTTTTAAAGAAAGTAAATCTCCTTATTCAGTTTTAGCACAATTCATAAAAAGTAATCTAGTTATAAAAAAACAAAGTTTTATATTTCTTAAAAAAATTATACAATTTCTATAATTGCTTATTTGATAAAAATTCTCATCCTCTAAAAAATTATCCTCTCCTATATCACATAGGCCTTCACTTATCTTTATATATATATATATATATATATATATATATATATATAGTTTGAATAAGTGTCAATCTCTGAAATCTCTATGTGTTGTGATAAAACTAGGAAGCATTGAGTAACGTCTTCCTCGAATTTCTCTTCCATTTCTTTTAATGGTTGATGACAAGTGGTGAAACTCAGTCCTCCTATTTGGGTCAAATACTAACTCTCTGTATGCAACATTGAATTAGCCAAAGTAATATGCTTTTAAAAAATAACTTTAAGTAATGATGTTTTGGCCAAACTACTTAAGTATTTGGATTTTACAAATTAATTTCACTTCTACAAGTAAATCATATAATGACATTAATTTTATGAAGTAATAATTGAAAACAAGATTACCTATAGTGTGTTTATGAAGAGAAAAGATAAAATATAATAAGAAAGAATTTATTCAAGACTTGGAGAAAAATTAATCTACTTCATGAACTTTAATCCTACACTTCTCTCTATACATGATGTGTTGAGACATTATTTTTTTTATCATTGCATCATTTGATTTGGCAAGTGCATGTCTTTCCCTTTCAAATCTTAGAATTTCTCATTCTAGATTTCTATAATGGGATTTTAATTTTTTTATTCTTGGTTCAAATCTCTTCACCTCTTCTTGACATTTGACCAATTATTTGATGGACTTATATGTAAAAGGAGTTGTGGATTTTTCTATCAATTTCTTAAATTGCTCATACAACTACGTAGATGTCCTTAGAACATTCTTTGACGAGATACTAGTAAAGCCATATAATGAATCTTCTAAATTTGTATTTACATCACTTACCTCTTTTAACAAATTATCCATTTATTCACTTATTTTTTCAAAATATTTATTATAAAATATGAGATAATCTTCTTATTTTATCTTTTTCACTAATCCATCTATGGTGATATTCTCTTCAACCAAGACCTTCTCACTCAAATTGCCTATGGTCTACAAGATTTCTTGTTGAAATTCATAAGTTCCATTTTCATTCTCAATTTATTGCATTATTGACTTAATTTTTATCATTTTATTCAAAATATCATTAAGTGCATCTTGAATACTGGGAAGAAGTTTTTAAACCTTTTTCTTCATTTTATCAATCCACTTGCCAATAGCTTCAGTTTTATCTCCAGTCTCTTCTACCTCAGAAATCACTTGCTACTAAATTGGTTCTCATAAATTAATAACATAATGTAGAAAATATTTGGCCACATTAGCTATTATTTCACATAATTGTGTATTATTTTGTTTTAATTTAGCTTTGGCAACCTTCTCCTCATCCAACTTCTTGAAAATAGGGTTAATGGGAGTTTGAGTATCTTCCGTCAAACTATCAGTAGTTACCTCCAAAAGGGGTATTCTTTTATAGGTTAATTCACTTTTAGTTACTTATTATTTTCTCATCCCTTGAGGTGGGACTGTTATCTCAACAATTGTTTGTCCTAAAGATTCAATCTATAACTTTGAAGTTACTTTGGTAGGTTTTGGATTTTTTCCCCTCTTATCAAGACTCTTCATCAATTGAAAATCTATCTCTTCAAGATTTATTACTTCTCTCACCTTGAGAGTGTTTTGTGTAGCCAACCAAGATGATAAATCTTTAGGAACTACTATTTATGTAACTTTTGCCTAAATTATGTATTGATTTCATCACCATCTTCAATAGGGGTCATTTGACCTCATAGAGGTGACTAAAACCATCTTTATTTTCCTTTTATAAAATTTTGGAATCTCAATGATGTTCTCAAGATTTTTTTTGATCTTCTTCCACATATGCAACTTTGTCATGATGACCAACATGTCACACAAACATAAATGCACATACACAAGCATACACAAAAACCCAACCCATATTTTAGGTTTATTCATATTTGTTTATGAACTTGGATGCACCAACATTAAAATGGCTCATGGTGGAGAAATAACATGCCCCACATTAACTCCAAATGTTTTCTTGGAGTAAATTATGAATTTCCCCTACCTAAGTGAACAACGAGATTCTCCCTACCCACTACAAAGCCATAATAATGAACTCGCATCCTGCTAAAGATTATACATTTATCTTGTAACTCACATCAATACCATTTATTAAAAATAAATTAACTTGCATTTTTATCTATGCGTATGTGCATGTGTATGACATCAATGTGAAATATGTGCTCTAATACATTCATGGTAGAAATAATATTTTAATTAAATTAAAAAACTAATAAAGAAAATAAGTCATTTCATAGATGATAGTAATTTTTTTCATAGAAAGTATATTCTCACATAAGGTAAAGTAGGCCAAGAATTTGGATTGTGTAGTTATATATCACAAAATATTGAATATTTCATTTGACTAGATTAAACATACTCATTTGCAAATAAGATAAATTTAGATTTATGATATTATGAATGTAAATCAACATTAACTCCCAAATATTTTTTCAAAGATTCATCATTACAAATGGCATCCACATATGTTATATTATGTTTTATTAAAAAATCCATCGATTATAAAGTGGGTTGTAGTCCAATGGTGATGATAATGGTGTAAAAGGTGTTTCTTAACCATAAGCCAAGGTACAAATCCCATGAGATACCAATTAAAAAGGGATGAGTCTAGGATCATGCCCCAGGTGAATTTGGTATAATGGATACCCTTAGTCCTCATAACTAAGCTAAATAAACATTATGTGCACCTAATCCATGCAAAAACTAGGGTTTTAATAAAAAAACCACTAATTAAGGAAGAATAGTTTTATGCTCATATTTCCTCGTATATTAATGATAAATTAGGAATACATGATTATTTGCATAATTATATAAATTTTAAATAGGAATGATAGAATGATATTAATAAATGACTATTGCAAATAAAAATTTGATATGCATATTCTTTCGAGACATATTATTCTTACATTCTCTTGAGATTTTTATATTGTGGACTTCTTGAGTTGGATGGTAGGTGATTCACTGGCTTTTTAATGGATTTGGAAAGCATGTTGACTATAATTAATGGTTCTATTATCCCTAAAACTTATATATTCATTATTGACATTAAAATTTATACCACTAATTTTGGCACTATTTTGAGTATTCATACATTTATATTTAGAATCCTCATGTAAATCATTATGTAACTCATCGTGTATGTGTGAATAAAAAAGGTGATTGTTATAGCCAAATCCTAGCCTATGTGGATGAATAATGAGAATAATTGATTCTATTTTATCTTATTTTTTTTTCTTAGTCCTTTACCTTTATACCCTAGTTTTTTCATACATCTCAATCCAAACCTATATTTCTCTAGCGTGATTTGTGTGAGATTAGCAATTGTATATTTTGTAAGAAAAAAATGATGTGTCATTGGTTTCTTACCTTTGTATTTTAGATTTAATTATTAAAAATAAAGTTTGTCCTTCCATAATATTTATGACATAGATATAGGGATCCCACATTGAATATGTCCATATCTAAAGTTATCATGGACTTAATACAGTTAAATTCAAATTTCATAATATTTCATCAATTTAATCTAATTCATCTTCATTATACTCATTATTTTCATTTTATTCCTTGATATTTATACATTATCCAAAATTAATTTTTGTTTCTTTCTGTACTTGCATTAGTTTTTAAAAAAATGTTTGATTCCTATCTAAATGAGACAAAAAGCAATCTTGGGGTTCAAGCATTTTACATTGTTTAAAATGATCATCATTACTTCAAAATGAATAAATGTCATTCCCATGAATGAATTTTAAACATATATTAAATGTGGAAGTTACAACACCCATAACATGAAACTAAGATCTCCTACGTAATATATTATAATTCACATCACTGGGTTGTTGGATATGTGTTGTATCTTTACATTTACATCCCTAATAAAATGTATATATCATCACATTATTTGGGGTCCTTATATGTGGTTTTGGGACATATGGGTGCTTTAAACACATGGTTTATGACCCAAAGTGTTTAATTCCATGGATTTTGTCCATTGTATTGTAATATTTCTTGGATGGTTTCCCATTAATATGCACATATTCATAAGGTAAAATAAAAAAATAAGTATGTTTTTGTATTATAAATAATTGAGTTAATGCAATAAAGAAGAAGTTTTTTTTGTTGGTTTTTTTCTCAAAAGGGATTTTTGAGGTGAAGCTCTTATGTATAGTGTGTATGTGTGTCATTTTACCTCTCTATTATAGATTAAGATTTTGTTAGTATTTATTCTCATGTATAATTCTACAATTATATGTCTATTCATTTGGTATCAGAGCTAGGGTTTAGATTTTTGAAGAGATAGGGAGTCTTGGTCCTATGATAAAATATTTATTGAGTGGGATCCTTGCAAGTCATAATATTTGTGTAAATGAAAATGAAGGGATGCACAAGAATAGGTATCAACAAATTTAATGGCTACTAGTTCAAGTTATGGAAGCTAAATATGGAAGATATTCTTGTGGAAAATGTAACGGGTTGTTATATTTGGGAAACAAAACTATGGATATGAAGCCAAAATATTTGAAAAATATGGATTGGAAGGCGAAGAGTTCAACCAAACAATGTTTTTTAGATTCAATGTTGTTTAATATCTTTAGAGAATCCACTTTAAAGTCACTTTAGGATATGTTAGGGACTTTTGGTTAGGAAAAATCTCTATTGAACAAATATTTTATTCAAAAAATGGAATTATCTAAGGATGAATGAAAAAAACTCCATGACAAAGTATTTGAATACATTTAACACTATGGTAAGTTAGTTACTTTCAAATGAGATTTAAATGGTTGGAGAAAAAGGTGTATTATTTTTTTGTGTTCTTTAATTGATTCATGGGATAATATTATTATGTCCATTAGTTGTATTAAATATACATTAGATCTTGAGGATGTAGTTGCAACTATTATATTTTAAAAATAAGATGAAAATCCATGGAGGATTATGAAATAAAGGATGACTTTTTTGTGAGGGGTCATCCCCAAGAAATAAATAAAAATAAGTCACAGAACAAAAAATATAATTCAAAAGGTGAATTATAAGAATGGTGCCAAGTTAAAAACATTGGAAAAGGTAAGTCACATGATGATGCTCCCTTTCTAGGAATGAAGATCTCTAGAAAAGACTTGAGGGATGTATATTTGGTAGCTTAAAGTACACATGAATTGCATGATGCATGGTTTATTGCTTTAGGTGATTCATTTCATACAACTCCACATAGGGAATAGTTTTTTGAATATGAAAATATTAATGAAGGTGATTTATTCTTAGGAAAAAAATCAACATATAAGAGCATGGGACGAGGAAGAGCCAAGTTGATGTTTAAATACATAAGGGATAAAATCCTCCTTGGTATTATGCACATTGTAGGTTTGGATATAATATTATTTGTATAATAAATATGAATGATGCAAGTGTGAAAATAGTATTAAACAAGGATTTATACAAAAAGATTTAAGCTATGGAATTGGCAAGAGGATTCCACACTAGAACATTGTTTAGGATCAAGGAAAGTATTGTAAATGATTAAAGTAATGGATTTATTGTTCCTAAGGTTAACAATGTATCACACCAAACCCTTATTATTCCTCTAGAAAAGATAATATTTCGGAATTAAAGGATGGGATATATTGGAGAGAAAGTCCTTCAAACTCTACAAACTGAAGACATGGATGAAGAAAATTCTAAGATTCCTTTAGATTTAAATTTCTATGAGCATTATGTATATTATGTTAACCCTGATTTGGATAATTACATATGTACATGAACATCAATATAAAATTAGGGAAATAATGGAATACGTTTCATTTTAATAAATTTATGTTGTGCGCAAGGTGCATACATATCATTTCCTAGAATTCTAGTGAACACAACAAAAAAATATTGAGTGTGTCACAAACCTTGTTGCAATTGAGAAGATGTTGGGTGAAATCATAAATGTTTTAACTATTATTTAAAATTGGAATAATTTTGAGGAAAAACATAGAATAGCGTACTTGAGTATTTAGAGAGTTAACAGGATGAGGCAGTCTTGTCCAAGCATGCCCTAGTATGTTTTCATGAATTTATGTTAATTTTTCTATAAAAATTTATCTATTTATTTTTTTATTTTTGGTGAAGGTTTGAATCAATGATTTTTCCTGGCATAACTTGCATTATGAGACAACCAAAATTAAATTTAGAAAGGAAAAATGTTTCATGTTTGGTAGTTTTACCTTTAGTGATGTATGTTTGATCAACATTTGCGTTGAAAATGTACATTTACATTATTAACCCATTTTTCATTATTTTTTAACCTCCAAAAAATGGATTTTTAATTATGGCATTTTGGTTTATTAAATCGAAGGTATTTTTTACATTACAAATCAAATGAAATTTCAATTTATATATAGAAATAAAGTTTAATAGATGAATGTTTAATTATAATTCATAATTTAAAACATAACTAACATAATAAACTTACAATAGCCTACTCACTTGTAGTAAAAGAGAAATTATTAAATAAAATTTAAAATTGTAATAATAATAAAACACCTTTGGTTAAGACTAAAATCAATCAGGTTTTTCTTCATGTGATTCAGATTAGAAAGGCATCTATCAAAATATTTATTGAGAATACCAGAGTCCTCAAGGAATCCTTGGTTAGGAAAAAGAAATGTACCAATTTAAGATCCAAAAAAAGTATTAAAAGTCATGATAAGGAAAGAAAGTTGGATATTTAGTCTTCCATAGTTAACACATTGGATAAACTCATTGTAAAAAGAATTTTTGGTTACTATGGAAGACTAATTTTATTGTTGTTCAAAAGTTGTTCCTTTTGACTAGTTTTAGTGTTAATCCTTTGGGTTGTTAATTTGTTGTTTTTTGATAAACCATTGTTTGTTCTTATTATCTTAGATATCCTTTAGCCTTTTATCCCTTGTTTGGTTATCCTTGAATATATTTCATTACTTTTTTCAATAGGGAGGGACCCTCTCAAAATCCTCCTATTACCAACATAAAAAATCACCTTTGGTTTAAAATGTGTGAGATGCTTTTGAAATCAAGGTTTCCAACCAAACCATGGTGTCAATCATTAGGGAGAAATAATATGTTAGGATTTTATTTTTTAGAAAAATAGTGTATAATATTTTAGAATGGATGTTTTATATAAATCATATGTAGGAATGGTAGACTCAAAAAACATGGCTACTATATATCAACTAAGATGATTATTATAACAATTCTCTTTCTATAAATAGACTAGGATATAAAAAAGATATCAAACTAGAGATGGGTATACTTTAAGATAGTGACATAGCTTAGTGGTGGTTACAGATCTAGTGGATGGTAATCAACAATCAATATTAGGGGTATAGGTTTCCAAAGCCTATATTTAATATATGGGATATGGGGTCTAACTACATCCTAAGATAAAATAAAATATGCATAGAAATGGTTGTAACAAATAGGATATCAAATATTTAATAAAGAAACCACATGTTAATGCAAGAGACTGGAAAACAAGGTAACCTAGATCCAAGATGTTAAAATAGTCAAAAATATATATAAATCCTACAAGGGATATTGTAATGTAGTATAAATAAATGTGTCCTAAACTACATCTTAAAATATTGTTATAATGGCAAGCCTAAACACTATATAATACACTAGCTTATTAAGTATAAAGGTAACCTAGCCAAGGATAATAATATACATACTACTCTAATGATAAGTAGAGTACTAAGTAAATAAAAGGAAAGAGAATAGGGATAGAGATATTTACCTTATATTAAATTTTTAGTGCATCAATCTCCCCCTTTGCTTTAGTGTCACTTTTCAAGTTATGTTTTAGGTGAAGATGTCAAATGGAAAGGATGAAGACCTATATGTCCTTAGTTTTAGAATATAAAGACTATGGGGCACCTCCTTGGTTCAAATACTACTTAGCTTCAATGAACTTGAGAAATACTTGACCTCCACAAGAATAAGCTTCAATCCTACACATCCTTTTTTTACTAATTAAAGTCATAAATGTGAGCACAAGAAAATTGAATGAATGTTATGTGTTGGAAATGATATTTATAACTCCTATATCTATGGATCTAAAACCAAAAAACAAATATAAATATTAACTGATCAAATATTATATCTTAAATCCATATACAATACTAAATACAAAGGTAGACTTAGTAGTGTATTAGTTGGGTTGATACATGAAACAAATAAATAGGTAGGAAAGAAATTGTATCGTCCATATTGATGCAGTATAAAATACAAGGTTAGTTTCATAATTAGACATAAGGAGACATATAAGGAAGGTGTAATGAGACTAAATGGAGGATAAGATGATATTAAATAAGGTATGAAAGAATAGTATGAAAACATCTCTCACAAAGTACCATGAACTTAACCTACCCCTTTCATGGTGCACTCCTAAGGACATACACTCATGTATATTTATTCATTGATGATTCATGTAAGATATATTGTCAATAAAATATAAATATGAAAAGTACTAGTGTATAAATCTACCACTAGGATCCCAATAACAATTATATTTTCATTAATTAAATATTTAAAAATTTAAATTTAATAAGGAGTGAGTCATATGAACATGGAGTGCCAAGGTCCTATATGGGACTTATTAGTGAGGTATTTGGAAATGGAGTACTATGAGGGTGTTGGTGAATGAAGTGATGAGTTTATATATGATGTAAAATATTATATTTTTTATTCAAATCATATTCTTTGTAGCTTAGTTTTAAAGGAGGAGGGATGTAAGGTGGGAAAGGTTGGGTTGTGGGAAGATAATGAGAACTCATTATAGAAAAGGGAGGAGAAGTGGATATATAAGAATGCATAGGTGTGTGGATATGACATATCAAGGTGTCAATATAATTTTATTCAAAAGGAGGAGGATAAGGATCAGTTGTAGAAGGGCTTAGTGAATTTGCTAAAAAAGAGGAAAGGGGGGTTTCCATCAAAGGATGTGGATATCATGAAAAGTGGAGGGAAAATTTTGAAATTATGTATGGAATGTGAAGAATTAAATGAGGCCAAGATTACCCCTAAAATTGAGGTTGAAGTTTGGAAGCAAAATTTCAAGGATGATTCTCAGATGGAAGTTTCATAGTTTTGGGTGTGGTTATATGAGCTTTCAATTGAATAATGAAACTTGAAGACCTTGAATCAGATCAAGGATTGTCTTGGAAGATTTTTTGAATTGAATCATCATTCATTTGAGAACAAATCATTATGTATATAAGGTTGAAAGTGGTAAAAAAATTAGATGATCCTTTGATATCATCTATCTCTTGTGTCAAAAGGTAAGGTTTTCATCCAAAGGGTTATTTTTGAAATGATTTCTTTAAAAATATGTTATGTTTGTTCTTCTATGGGGAATTTGGCTAGATATTATAGGGGAATAAAAATTTTGAAGGATAAGAATAAAGGTTTTAGGTGTATATGCTATAATAAGAGTGTTAGGAGTATGAGAAAAAAGGAAAATTTTCATAAATATACTTTAGACAAAAATTAGTGTGATCCACTTTTTGTTTCAATTAAGGGTGTAAGATCTGATGTGACACAAATTTCCATAAAAATTGAACTCCTTTATATTTTGTTTTTGAGGGTGTTGATGGAAAATAACGAATGGATATGGAGAAGGGAAAGTATTACTCTTTAAATGGTGTTCTGATTAAATGTGTTATAGAACATGTGTCTTTGTTATGGAATCCTTCTTTTTGTGATAAAAACCTTGGAGTACAATGTCAAAAGTATAGGTGGGATAAATAGGTAATATATCAATTATTCCATTTAAATTGGGAAAATTTAGGGTTTTTATTTTAGATATGTTATGAAAATAGTTTAAAAGAGAAGGATAAGTATGGTTTTGCATCAAAAAGGGGTTTAGGCCTCCAAAAGGAGGGGACTTGGTTTTAATGGTCAATAGGAGTGGGGAAATTTTTTCCACTCTTCTTTGTTAACTATCCTTTCATTATGGGTATCCCTCTAGGGTCTGGGAGTCTCTAGAGTAGGTTTGGGTATTTTAAGATGCCTAGAATTGATTTTTTTTTCAAAATTGGGTTCTCTATGATTGAAAATTTTTAAGTTAATCAAGGATAATTAGCAAGAGGGGGTTTTAGTGTTATGTATCTTTGTTTACCTCATATTATTATTTTATCCATTCTTGATAATATTTTTGAAAATTTTTGTTTGGTTGGGAAGGCTCACATGATTATATTTTTCATGTCAATCCCCTATATCTTATGTGGCATTTCTTCTCTTGTTTTTAAGGTATGTTTTTTGGGCCTTCCCATTAATTTTAATGAAAAGGTGATGTTGGATATAATGTTTTCAAGGGAGTTGTTTTGATTTGGAGGATATACTCTAAATGATGGTAGGAGTTTGTTTTTTTTTGGATGACTACAATACTCTTTTTGTTTGGGGGAATTTTTTTGTCAGTTTAGAGAAGGTTATAACTATTATGTCTTGTTTTTATCCCATGCACTAGGGTGGAGTACATTGTGTAATGAAATTACTTCAACACAATAATAATATTAAATCACAATATGATTGATATATAAAATAATATATGATTAAAAGATATGCCACTTCGAGGGGCAACCTCTACAAGCTTCAATAAGAGCATAATTCATAATATATGATGATAAACAACT
The DNA here is from genome assembly GCA_037957365.1 of Torreya grandis. Classification (NCBI taxonomy): domain Eukaryota; kingdom Viridiplantae; phylum Streptophyta; class Pinopsida; order Cupressales; family Taxaceae; genus Torreya; species Torreya grandis. The sequence goes on along the minus strand of JARHVA010005221.1, from coordinate 568,897 downwards.
ACCTAATACCTTTTATATATAGTTTACATAGGCCATGGTTACTCCATATGTTGACCTACTAACCAAATGAATGCATAGAAAAATGTGATATAACATCAAAGAGGGATAAGTAAGACACAAGTTGGTTATTCATATCCCTATACATGTGATAGGTAAGGGGAATAACATGCCGTTCCACTTAAAATCAATGTTATACATAATGTTGAACAAATTTGGATCTTGTTGCAAAAAATATTTACCCTCCCAAGTTGCATCTTCACTACTCAGGGTCTTCCACTTGATCAGATATTCCTTAATCTCTCTAGTTCTCAACCTCTTCGTATGTATTTGTAAGACTTTCTCTAGTTCTAAAGTGGCTTGTACTTATTCATATAGTTTTGGTAGCTCTATTTGGGATAAAAATTTCTATCCAATGACCTTATTCAAGCATGAAACATGTATTTTCACCCCTGTATGTGAGATGAATGAGGAAATTGTTGTCTCCAAATATTACACCCTAAAAGAGAGTGTTTAATCCTCTTCCAAATCTAGGTAATGTTGGGACATTTCCAAGCATGTGGGTATACCTATAGAGGAAATTAACCTCTAGATTTAAAAGGGCTAGCTCCCTGAATGTGTCTCTATAGAACCACTTATGTCTAAACAAATTTTATTAAAGGGAAAAGAGTTAGAAATTGTAGAAAAGGAAAAACCTACTATAATAATGGTGTTACACCAAGGTTATCTTCAATATGAATATCATATTCTAGTGCATAATATAGAAAAACACATAGACCATTCCCAAGCTCTAAGGATTCTAACACAAGTATTTCAACACAGAGGTGAGATGTGTAAAATGACACAAGGCAAATGAACTGAAAGGCAAACTTTGCACATTTCAAAATAGTAATACACATTAAAAATATCAATACACTTAGACACAATCTGTATGACCAATTGGATCCAAAACTCTTCTTCAAGCATAAAGGACAAAGGAAAGAAGGATGAAAACCATCACTTGTTGTCACTATATGTCTGTTACACACTAAAAAAATTTCCCAAAACTTGAAAGGAAATAGACTAGTAATTAATGCTTAAAGGTAAAATGTGATATCATTCTAGTAGGGCTTCGCCATACACTATGTGGGTGTCTTTTCACTAGCCAAAGGACCATATATATAACAAAGAGGAAGTGAGAGGGGGAGACCTTTGGTGCCAAAGAGAGGAATCAATTGGTTGGATGTCTCCATCTTCAATTGTAACCATATTTTCAAGGGATGCTCATTCCAACCATTTGATTAATCCATGTCATATCAAGTGATTATACATTTAGCCTAGTCTCTCAAAGATGTTCCTTCAATGTTTGTGCTTAGTAGAATCAGGATATTCTTAGGCTAAGTCACAACATCGAAGTGGTTATCCACCTATTGCAAATTTATTACTTTCATTCTATTTGTCCTTGTCCTTCTTCTTTGATTGGTCATCAAGGAATGCCTTGGATCCTGATAGATCAATGGTGATATGGGCTCTCTCATTATTTCAATGGATGAAATATGTGAGCCTTTGGATCTGGTTGTGAATATTTTTATTTAAACACCAATGATTAGCTCAATATCTTGAAGTTGATGTTCATTAAATTTTCATTTCACTTAGACAACTCCTTCAGAGTCATTTTTCTTTCCTCCCTTTGAAACCATCATTCTACAAACTCTACAAGTGTCTTTCAATGGGTTTTTCTAAAAGTGTCCTTTTGGATTGCTCAACATTCCCTTCAAAAATCCTTCTACAAAATCTACATAATTTTATATACCCTTTTAGACTTTTCAAATATTCCCTTTCTATAGACTCTATAAGTGTCCCTTTTCTTTAAAACCATCTCTCTATGGACTCCCTTCAAGTGTCTATACCCTTCAATTTTTTCCTGAAGGACACTTTGGTATGGAAATACCCTTCAGGACCTTGGGTTTAGGGCACATTGTCTTAAAGGTGACCCTTTGGAGCTTTTGAAAAGGCCCTTCAAACTTTTCCCAAGTGTTCCTTCAGACCTTTAGAAGTGGACCAATGCACTTTTTTAAAGGACACTTTTGAAGACAAAAGAGGACCCTTCAGAATTTTTCTAGGGCACTTGCATGAGGAATAAATTATTTTAAAAAGCTTAAAGTGTCCAATTCTTTCAGAAAAATTAGAAGGATGAATTCCTTTAGAGAAAATGTGTTGGTTGAATATTTTATCGATCAATGTAATGATAAACAAAATAGGTCTGATCATCTAAAGTAAGAAGATTGGTTAGCCAAATATGTAGGTTTACCACATTAAAAGGGGACTAATCTCTCCTCTCATCAAGGGGAGGTTCCCTATATATATATATATATATATATATATATATATATATATATATATATATATATATATATATATATATATTAATAAAAGATAATACTCAAGGGTAGGATAAAACATCCATCTCTCTTTTTCTAGAGATGATGCATGCAAATCAAAGGAGAAATCTTAGGGATAAGGACAGAAAGAACTCCTCTTCTTTCAGAAGTACTATTTATCAAACCACAAGAATCTTCCTGGTAGTAATTACAAAATGTAACCAAAGATGTAGTAACTAGCAAATTGAGATGTAGCACAAAGTCTCCACCTAAATTGCCCAAGAGTGAGATACGAAGGATAATGAGGGCACAAATTCATCCCAAGGTCCTTTACGCAGAAACAAAAAGAAAACACACTAAAGGCAATTGTGGGGGCACAAAGTCTCTCCACAGTTGGCTTCAGGACACCTTCCTAACTACTTTTACTAATTCTTCTTATTAAATTAAAGGAACAAAAAACATATCAAGGAAAAAGACATAAGAATAGTTTCCCCAACAATAAAGATATCATAGCATAAAGTCTAAAAATTCTCTTGATTTCTTATTCTAATAACAAAATATGAACAAAAATCTGAGCTCAAAGTCTCAGTAATGCCTTTCAATTTGGGTAGAGTTTTTTTTTTGATAATTAGAGAGAGAGAGATCCCTAAAAAAATAAAAGAGAGTCCCTAATATAGCCTCTTCAAGAAGGACTCAGGAATAGTAACACATCATGTTGCATCAAATTTTGTTAAGAAGACATGCTGGAAATTAGGGGCATTTACCCATTTTCTTTTCTTAATGCAAAAAAATGGGTCACGCCATTAAACATTTGCATCTTTCAATGTCCATCTAGTGATCTGCTTCTAGAAACATATCTGATGCATAAATATTTCTAGTCCTTCATCATTCCTCATTTTTTGGTTATTTGAATAAGGTCCTAGATTCAATTTGATGCTCTATTCTGTAGTCACTTTCTGCTAATCTTTAGCAATTGACGCATGGCACATTCCACTACTAAACAGGTAAAGACATGTGGAAACTTCCATGGGATTCTGAGAGACACTTATTAATAATGGCTTTGAAACCTATTAGAAACTCAAAATCATAGGTGCAAACACTTGTCGCTCTCTGTGGAGTTAAATCGAGACATGTGGCAGTTTTCGTGTCTCTTTTGAGAATCCTGTTAAAGATGACACTTGATAGCTTCCGTTGCATTTTATGAGAGACACGTGGCATGTTCCACTATGATTTTTATGAAGGACATGTGGCAGCATTATGGGTTTTTAGTTTCTTCAGACTTTTCCTTCAGAGAAAAAGTCTGAAGAAATTCTTTCGAACAATTTCTTTGAAAGAATTATCTCTTTGTCATTTTTGCTGGGGGAACTTTTTCAAAATAAATCCCTTTGTTCTTTTGGCCTTTGAATTGGTCCACTTTCTCCTTTGCTACCCTTTTCAAGGGCTATTTGAGCTCCAAATTAGTTTTTTGGGTTTTTGTAATGGTTCACTTCAGCTTCTGAGTGTCCTTCGAAAGGGTTGTTTATCCCTTAGAAATTTGCCTTAGTCAATTTTATGTGAATCTCAAATTTTGACACATGGCAGCATCTACTGTGAAATAAGTAAGGACACGTGGCAACATCCATTAAACTTGTAGAAGCTTTGGATGCCTTTTGAGTGTCTTGCAGATGATGACACTTGGAGGCTTCCCCTGCATTTTGGAAACATTATAGAACCATGTGGGATTCATTTTACCTTCATGCAGATGATGCCACTTGGCATGTTCCACTTAACTTATATAAAACATGTGGTAGTATTTTTTTCTCTTATAAACAAAGTGAAATGAGGCTGAGAAGATGAAACTTGGAATCATTCACTGAGTTCTATCAGGTTTCTATTTCCTTAATCACTTTTGCCATGAAAATTCCCTCTATAAGGGCACCTATGTCTTTGACGCTTGGGGCACTCCTTTGAACTTGTCACTTGAACCGACTGATTGAACCAACATTGGTTCAATGGTTTAATGGTTAGTTCCCTTGTTTCTATTGACCATTTGAACCAAGATTCTTTGAAACAAGCCTCGTTGAACCCATTGAACCTTGAGCTCGTTAAACCTTTTGAACCTTGAACTAGTCCTAAAAATGACTAAGTGTCAGAAACTTGTTTTTTTGATTGAACCTGCCTATAGAAGCCTTTAAACATATTGAACCATTAGTCCATCACTTCCTTGTTCTTTCTAAGCTCTTTGATCTTTATCACAATGGTTGAACCATTGAAATTGTAAACTCATTGAACCCTTTGGTTCAAGGTTCAACAATTCAATTAGTTCATTCTATTTATTTGGCTAAGTCCTTTTGATCTTTTTGAACCAAACGTGTTAAACCATTTGGTCATTGAACCTGTTGAACCATTGAACCTTAAACCAATGGTACATATGTATAGATGCAATGATCTGATACTTCAAGAGTTGAAGTGTTTTAGATGCTGCCCACTATGAGGCAAAGAAAAGAGTGTGCCACCTTGATATTTCAGTAGAAAGCTATTTTCACCATTGTGTTGATAAATTATAAATGGGCCTCTCCAAAGGGAGTCAAACTTTCCATGCATCCCTTTTGGTTGTCTCCTTTTGTCCCACAACAGGAATTGATACCCAATCTAGAAATCATGATTTTTGGCCTTCTGATCGAAGAGTTTCTTTAATAGACTTTGATGAGTAGTAATTTAGTCCTCCACCATGATTCTCTATTCATCCAACTTAGTCAGGGACATGATCCTCTTATGAAGAGAGGTTTCATATGTCTGATCTTCAATTGCCTTTGCCAATTTCAAGTTTGGAAATTCTAAGGTGAATGGTGTCTCAACATTCATACCATAAAGAAGTTGAAAAGGAGACATACCAATTGCCCTCTTTGGTGTGATTCTGTCTACCCATAAAGCATCAATAAATGCTTTATGTCATGTCCTTTGATTGTCATTTGCTAGCTTCTTGATGATAGTTACCAGGTTCTTATTGCTTAATTCAGCTTGTCCATTCCCTTGTAGAAAATAATCAAGAGAGTGAGAGTGTAATTCCATAATAGAAATATAATTGTGTAATCTCCTAGGAGGTAAAACAAGCTACATTGTTAGTAACAATTTTGGTTGGAACTCCAAACTTGGAAATGATATTCTCCTTGAGGAAATTGCATACAACTTCTAAATTAGCATGCTTAGTTAGGATTGTTTCTACCCACTTGGTGAAATAGTCAGTTGTTGTAATCACATAATCATGTCCAGCACTTGAAGATGAGTTTATAGTCCCAATAAAATCAATGCCCCATTATTGGAAAGGTTCTTCTATAATCATTGGCTTGAGAGGCAGGGCAACTAACTTAGGTCTTCTAACAAATTACTGGCAGAGTTCACATTTTCTCACCCACTTATATGCATCTTGGAAAAGAGTTGGATAGTAATACCTAGCTCATAGAATCTTGTGAGTAGTCACAGGAGCAAAAAAATGTCCTCCACAGGCTGGATTGTGGAAAGATTTCAAAAGTTGGCTTTGTTTCTCTTTGTCTACATAGCGAAGGAATACTCCATCTATGCTTCTCTTGTAAAGGCCATTGTTCCAAAGGACAAAATTGGTAGCTTTAAACTTGATAGTCCTCCTTTATTTATAAGACAAATGAGCAGGACATTCACCATAAGTAAGGAAATGAGAAATACCTAAATACCACTCATTGGTAGTGGAGACAAAAAGGACTGTTGGTGTATCTTCCACTTCAGCTTCTTCATGCTGTGTATCTTTTGGCTTGTTGTTAGCAATTAATTAGCATAGGCCTTTCCCCCTTACCAGCTTTGTTGGCTTGATGTCTAGACCAAACTCTTGGATCTTTGCAATCTAATTGCCTCTTTTTGTGCCAAACTCCTGCTGAGTTAATATGGACTTGACTGTAGTGTCAAGAACTAAGGTAGTAGTGTGTGAATTTAGGATATAGAAGTGGAAATATTTGACTACTTTCACCACTGCATAAGCATGCTTCTCTATGTTTGAATACTTCATCTCGTGGGTTTTGAGATGGTAACTAATGAAAAAAATGGGAGATTCCATACCTTCCTTGTCATATTGAAAAAGAATTGCTGAAATTGTATGATCAGAAGCATAGTTGTATATGATGAAATATTTATTTTAATCTAGACAAACCAAGGTAGGGGCATGGGCAATGGCAGTCTTGATATCCTAAAATGTTGACTTGCCTTCTTTAGTCTAGCTGAAGGTGGTATTCCCTTTCATCATATTCACAATGTGTCTAGTCTTCTCAGCAAATTCAGGGATGAACCTTTGTAAGAAATTCACCTTTCTGAAGATAGAGTGAACAAAATTTTTACTTGTAGGCAAATTAAGCTCTTGAATAGACTTGACTCTGTCTAAGTCAATATTTATGCCTTCTTTAGACACAATGTGTCCAAGGAGTTTCCCCTCTGTTACTCCAAAAATAGACTTCTTGGGGTTCAAGGAAATACCATTCTAGTGGTAGTGCTCCAGCACTTGTTGCAAGTGGCGTACATGATCAGAATGGTGTTTTGAAAATATGGTTAATTCATCAAGGTATACCACTATGAATTTACCTATCTCATCTTTCAAATCTAGGTCCATTGCTCTCTAAAAGGTGGCACCAGAATTTATCATGCCAAAAGGCATTCTTCTATATGCAAATGTACCCCAAGGTGTGGTGAATGCAGTCTTGTGTTGGTCTACTTCACCAACTTCAACTTGATTATATCCTAAGAAGCCATCTCTCATTGATAACATCTCTGAACTTGTCACTGTTTGAAGCACTTGATCCATGATTGGCAAAGGGTAATTATCTTTCAAAGATGACTGATTCAAATTCCTAAAATCTACACAAATGCAAATTTTGCCACTCTTCTTCCTTACATGCACTATGTTTGCAATCCATGTGGAATGATGGATTGGGAAGATTATTATAGCATTTAACATTTTTTGTATCTCAGACAAAATAGTACCTAATATTTTTAGATTGTACTGTCTAGATTTTTGCTTATAGGGCATTGAGTCAGCCTTGAGAGGAATGTCATAGTAGATTTCATCAGGTCTGAGAGACTTCAGGTCATCATAATAATATGCTAAGACATCCATGTATTGATAGAGTAAAGTGGTGAACTTGAATCTTTCTTCAGGGGTGTAACACTTACCAGTGTTAACCATCTTGGGATTTTCTTTAGTAGTCAAATTTACTTGATCGAATCCCTGAGAGAAGCTTGAATCTATTTGTTGTTGTTTGATGAATCTATCATGCTTGTCAAATAAATTTTCAAGAGAAACCAGGCCTTTGGGAATTTTATTTCCTTTCAATTGTAAGAATTCTTCATTTATATCTAAACTAGATTCAGACGCTGATTTGTATTTTTGAGATTCACTGCCTTCAAAACATAGCTGTTTGAAATTGTCTTTTCATTCCAAGAAGGCAATGGTTTGATGATCATCATTAAATACTTGCTAATGATCAGCATTGTCAGGAATACTTGGTCTCAAGACTAGCTCAATAGTATACCTATTTTCTTTGAAATCTAAGTGAGGAACTAAGAGAGTTCCTAAAATAGCAAGTGCATCGGCTCTGTCATTAGATTCCATAGGTATGGCAGAAATGTTGAAAGCATCAAAGCTTTCAATTTGGTCCCAAACCAAGTTGCGATAGTGGTGTAATATTTTATTCTTGGTTTGGTATAAGTTTTTTACCTAACAAACCACTAATGTAGAATCCCCTTTAGCATGAAGAAACTTAATGCCTTTATCTTGAGCAGCCTTCAATCTAAGCAATAGAGATTCATATTCAATTGTACTATTAGTGTTGCTAAATTTTAATTTGTAAGATGAAGGAAACATATCTCCTTGAGGAGATATCGACACAATCCTAGCTCCCAAACTGGTAGAGGAGCAATTGCCATCAAATTCTAGAGTCCATACCTCATCAATAAGAATTTTTCTTTAGACTTTCCTTCATTTGAGAGGGAGGGTCCTTCTTCATTTGTATTACAACCTACTAGTTCTTCTGCTATTCTAGTTGAACTGATTTTTGGGTTGACACTTTTAAGAATTTTATTAGATGCTTCATGAACTTTGTCTATAAATAAAAAGTAGTTACCAATACCAGAGGATTCAAAAAGAATTTTTGCTTCAGGGGCTGATGTTTGGGTGACCACATATTTTTCCTCCTTTTCAGGGAGCAATCTCTTCATTACACCTTTGACAGGGATCCTTGCCTCAGATAGGTCCATGCTTAGTTCTCCTCCCACGTCCTTATATAAATTTTGTCTAAGTAAAATGCTATAGGATGCTAGGATGTCAGTCACCAAGACAGTCATCTTGATTCTCCTATCTGGAAAGGCTGCAAATGCAAAATGGGCATCTTTGATTTGCCCCATCAATCATACTTGCTTGTTTTCCATGGAAAAACATCTCCCAAATGTCTTGGTCAGTGTAAGGACAAGAGATTTAGCTAATTTAGTAGGCATGACATTGTTAGATGCGCTTGAGTCTATAATACAATTACTTAGCTTGTGACCATTTATTAACAAGGAAACATAGAAAGGTTCTATTTTCCCATGGGCAGCTGGAGGAGTAATGACAAGATTATTTGGAATGGGCATGTTCTTTAGGGAATCAAGAATTACCTTTTTATCTTCTTATCCTACAAGAATGGTTTGGTTCTTGACACATTGGACCAACTTATCCAATTGATCAAGATTAGACTGTAAATATTCAAATTTAGACATTTGTATTTTGGTCTTTTTGACATGATAAATTATGTCAAATGGTTGAATTAGATTAGGAATAGAGGAAGGTATTTAAACCTTCTAGGTTTTAGGAGGGATGCGAGGAGGGTTGGTTTGCGAAATTGAAGTAGAAGGTGAAGGTGAAATTGATGTACTTACCCTTTGGGTGATCACTAGATCCTTTGACTAGAAAGGATGAGTGGTTTCACGCTTAACAATTATAATTGTTTGTTGAGGTTGCTCCTCTATCTTCCCTTTATCAAATTGCTGGACTGATTGGTTCTTAGACCTGGTAAACACTCCATATGATCCATCAAAAGCTTCTCCTTTGCTTCTGGGTTCATCCTGGTAGTTTAGGAAACCAATGTGGGAGTCACTAGCTGATTCTTCTTGATTTTCTACAAGGAGATCAACATCATTTTCTTGATTCAATTCAGGCTGGAAAGAGAACTCTAATTCTGCTTCAAGATATTCCATTGTTGAACTAGTTAGAGGAGCTTCCAAGGTAAGTTTCCCTTGTGGGGGAGGAAGAAAATTTTGTTTCCCTTGATTCCTAGCAGCATTGCCCTGATATGACTGATTTGGAAATGTCCTTCTTGGCATATCTCTGTATGAAGGAGCAAAAGATATTCCTTGTGCCATTTGCTTTTTGAGAGCAAGCAACTCATTTCTCAACTTCTGTACCATTAGATCTGTGGTGCCTGTAGATGAATATTCAAAAGATGATGAGGGTCTATTTTTATTTATATCTCTTCTTATCTTCCCTATTAAGATGAGATCATCTTCTACCTCAGTGGACAAATGTTGAGCTGTAGCAAGATCTATTTGACCAGCATGTCTCAAAAGAAAACATACTTTAGGTAAATGAGAATTAATGAAGAAGCATTTGAGATTCTCAGCTATAGGTCAAACAATTACAAGAATTATGTTCCTTAGTTTGTAAAACTTGGCTATGAAATCCCTCATTAGTTCATGAGGTTCTTTCTTCATCTATGTAAGTTGAGCCAAAAGTGCATGTGCATCTTCTGCAAGTTTGAATCTAGCTTCAAACTTAGCTTTGAGGGTATCCTAATCAGTTACTAATCATGCCTGTAGATGATAAAACCAATCTATAGTAGCACCTTGTAATGTTTCTACAAATAGCCTGACTACTACATCTTCAAATTCTACTTCAATTATGCCACAGGCTATGCTGAAGGCTACAATGTGTTCATCAGGATGAACTTTCCCATCACCATATAATTTGGGGAAATTTTTCCTTGAACTACGTGGAAGCTCATATAGAGGTGGAGTAAGATTGAGAGGACCAAAATAATTACCTCAGGGGCCTTGAGCTACCATTATATGACTATGAAAAGGATGAATAACAAATCTTAGAGGGGTAATTATTGGCAAAGCTTTATCAACAATAGAAGTGGATACTTCGTTCGGCAATAGAGATCTAAATTTAGTAGGAGGAAAGCTCTTGGTTCGTTGGAGGCAAGATGGTGAAGGAAATAGATCAAAATCACTTTGTTGTACCAACTCAAATACAGGGTCAACAATACCTTTAACCCTTTGGCTTTGTGTATACCTTGAATCTGCCAGATTGTGAAACAAAAATGGAAAAGAATTGACCTTGCTTTAGTTTGAAGCTTGACCATTATTCTTTCCTAGTTGGTGTGGAGGTGAATGGTAAGTTTATAATAATAATGGGTAAGACACAAAAATGGAATGGAGTCTATAATGGATAATGGTAGAGACTGATTCCATATGAAACTTCAGGTTTTAGAATGCACATAGTTGTTATCCCCAGCGGAGTCACCAAAAACTATTGGTTGAATATTTTTTCGGTCAGCGTACTGATAAACAAAATAGGTTTGATCATCCAAAGTAAGAAGATTGGTCAGACAAATGTGTAGGTTTACCACATCAAAAGGGGACTAATCTCTCCTCTCATCAAGGGGAGGTTCCCTATAGATATGCCACACACACACACACACACACACACACATATATATAATACTCAAGGGTAGGATAAACCATCCATCTCTCTTTTTTTAGAGATGATGCATGCAAGTCAAAGGAGAAATCTTAGGGATAAGGATAGAAAGCACTCCTCTTCTTTCAGAAGTACTATTCAGCAAACCACAAGAATCTTTCTGGTAGTAATTACAAATTGTAACCAAGGATGTAGTAACTATAAAATTGAGATGTAGCACAAAGTCTCCACCTAAATGGCCCAAGAGTGAGATAAGAAGGACAATGAGGGCACAAAGTCATCCCAAGGTCCTTTACATAGAAACAAAATGAAAACACACTAGAGGCAATTATGGGGGCACAAAGTCTCTCCACAGTTGGCTTCAAGACACCTTCCTAACTACTTTCACTAATTATGCTTATTTAATTAAAGGAACATAAAATATATTAAGGAAAATGACATAAGAATAGCTTCCCCAACAACAAATATATCACATCACAAAGTCTGAAAAGTCACTTACTTTCGTATTCCAATAACAAAATATGATCAACAATATGAGCTCAAAGTCTTAGTAAAGCCTTTCAATTTGGGTAGAGTTTTGTTTTTGATAATTAGAGAGAGAGATCCCTAAAACAATAAAAGAGAGTCCCTTATATAGCCTCTTCAAGAAGGACTCAAGAACAGTAACACATCATGTTACAACAAATTTTGTTAAGAAGACATGCTAGAATTTAGGGGCATAGAGAAATGGATCACACCATTGAACATTTGCATCTTTCAATGTCCATTTGGTGATCTACTTCTAGAAACATATCTGATGCGTAAATGTTTTTGGTCCTTCTTCATCATTCCTCCTTTTTTGGTTATTTGAATTGGGTCCTAGATTCAATTTGATGCTCTATTCCTTAGTCACTTTTTGTTGATCTTTAGCAATTGATGCATGGCACATTCCATTGCTAAATAGGCGAAGACACATGGTAACTTTTGTGGGACTCTAAGAGACACTTATTAATAGAGGCTTTGAAACCTATTATGAAATCAAAATTGTGGGTGAAGACACTTATTGCTCTACACGGAGTTAAATTGGGACATGTGGCAGCTTGGGTGTCTCTTTTGAGAATCTTGCGGAAGATGACACTTGGTAGCCTCCACTGCATTTGATGAGAGACACGTCACATGTTCTACTGTGATTTTGATGGACACATGGTAGCATTGTGGGTTTTCATTTTCTTCAAAATTTTCCTTCAGAGAAAAAGTCTGAAGAAATTCTTTCAGATAATTTGTCTGAAGGACATGTCTCTTTGTCACTTTTGCCAAGGGAACTTTTCTGAAGGAAATCCATTTACTCTTTTGGCCTTTGAATTGGTCCATTTGCTCCTTTTATTCCCTCCACAAGGGCTATTTGAGCTCCAAATTATTTTTTGGGTTTTTTCAATGGTCCACTTCGGCTTCTGAGTGTCCTTCAAAAGGGTTGTTTGTCCCTTGGAAATTTGCCTTATTCGATTTTATATGAATCTCAAATTTTGACACGTGGCAGCATCCACTATGAAATAGGTAAGGACACATGGCATCATCAGTTGAACATTAGAATCTTTGGATGCCTTTTCAGTGTCTTGCAGAAGATGACACTTGGCAGCTTCCACTGCATTATGGAAGCACTATAGAACCATGTGGGATTCATTTTAGATTCATGTGGATGATGCCACTTGGTGTGTTTTACTTAACTTATAGAGAACACATTTTAGCATCCACTGCTCTTAGAAATAAAGTGAAATGAGGCTCAAAAGATGACACTTGGCATCATTCACTAAGTTTTGTTGAGTTTTTGTTTCTTTCCTTAGTCACTTTTGCCACGAAAATTCCCTCTACAAGGGAACTTATGTCTTTGATGCTTGGGGCACTCCTTTGAACTTGTCACTTGAACTGAGCAATTGAATCAACATTGGTTCAATGGTTTAATGGTTCATTCCCTTGTTTCTATTGACCACTTGAACCAATATTATTTGAAACAAGCCTCATTGAACCCATTGAACCTTGAACCCGTTGAACCTTTTGAACCTTGAAATAGTCTTGAAAATGACTAAGTGTCAGAAACTTGTTCTTTTGATTGAACCTGCCTATAGAAGCCTTTGAACCTGTTGAACCATTAGTCCATCACTTCCTTGTTCTTTCTAAGCTCTTTGATCTTCATCGCACTGGTTGAACCTTTAAACCTGTGAACTCATTGAACCCTTTGGTTCAAGGTTCAATAGTTCAATTGGTTCATTCTTTTTATTTGGCTAAGTCCTTTTGATCTTTTTGAACCAAATGTGTTGAACCATTTGGTCATTGAACCTATTGAACCATTGAACCCATTGAACCTTTGAGCCAAAGCAGTTCAATGGTTCAATGATTCAATGGTTAAATAGTTGATTCCCTTTGATAAGTGTTTTGAAGCCGTTGAACCTTGAAGCAGTTGAACTTTAAACCTTGACAAATGCGCTTAACTCTTGTTGCTGATGTTGAAACTTTAAACCCACTAAACACATTAAACCAAAATGGTTCAAGGTTCAATGGTTCAATGGCTCAATCCTTGCTTAGAAGCTTGCCGATGAAATCTTTTGGTTGAACCTTGTCATTGAACCAACTTTGAAATCACCTAAGTATTGAGAGCTTACTTTTTTCCTACATATTCTGTAGAAATCAACCTAAGAAGCATGTAGAACATGGCCTGTAGAGTCTGTATATTTTCTTCCTATAGAGTCTATAGATTCAACCCTATAGAGTCCATAGATTCAATCCTGCAGAGTCCATAGGTTTCTAAGAAGCTTGAAAAATGAGGAATTTGAATGCTCAAAATAAATTTCAAGAAGGGAAGAAATTATTTTGGTTCGTTGAACCAAAATAGTTCACATGTTGTTCAAAAAATGAGAAGTCTATTTTTAGGGACAAAAAAATGCAAGGGACACTTTCCTTCAGATTGGTTGAAAAGACCCTTTAGAAAAGTGCAAAGTGTCGCTTTAGAAAACTTGAAGTTGACTAGTTCTTTCATCAGAAAACCTGCTTAAGACACTTTCATTAGAAAAAGACCCTTCATAGTTTTTTAAAGTGTCCCTTCATACTTTTTTTGAAGGACACTTTGAAGAAAAAGACCCTTCAACAAATGTACCTTTCAAAATTATTATTTTGGACAAAAACTCTGAAACAATTCTTTCAGAAAAGCTGTAAAAGACATTTCCTCTAGAGAAGTGGCAAAGATTAGTTCTTTCAGAAAGTTACAAGGGAGAATTATTTCAAAAAAATTAAAAAGGAGAATTCTTTTAGACTTTTTGTCTGAAATAAAAAGTTTGAAATAAAGAAAAAACCCTTTGAAAACTTGAAATTACCCTTTCAAAAAGTAGAATTTCCTTTCATAAAAGTGCAAAGTGTCCATTTGCAAGAGAAAAAGACCCTTCAAGATTCCTGAAATGTACCCTTCATAAAACTTATTTGGGACCAATTCCTTCATACTTTATTATTTTAGATAAAAAGTTTGAAACAATTTTTTTGATACTTGGACAAAAAGACCAAACAATGTCTTCTGAAGGAAATAACACTTGGTATTTCCTTGCTATGGGGATGAACCAATAAAAATGTTGCACTTAGCCAAAAGAAAGATTCAAATTTTGAAATTGAACTTTGGCTAACATTTTTGGTGATTCCAAGGGGAGGCATGCCTACTATGCCTAAGACAAGCTACCTATATCTTTGCATTGGGTATGGAGTCACACATATAGGCACTTGGAGAGATTTACAAATATAAATTATAGAAGACTATGTGGATGACCTTCTCAGGAAATCCAAACTCCAAAAATATCACTTAACTACTCTTATGATTATATTTGAATGCCTTATCCATTTTCATGTTCATCTAAATCCCAAGAAATGCATTTTTGGCATCCTTTTAGGAAAGCTTCTTGGATTTATCATCTCTCTTCATGAAATTGAAGTAGACCCTGCTAAAGTTAGGGTAATTTAGACATGCCTCCTTCAACCAACCTTAAGAAGCTCTGTAGCCTTTAGGGAAAACTTCAATCCATTCATCATTTCATTTCCCAACTTTCAGACTAGTGTTAACCTTTCCATCACCTTCTAAAGAAGGATATCTCTTTCAAATGGAATAGTGAGTGTCAAGAGGCCTTTGATTTTCTTAAATAATGCCTTTTGTTACCACTTTTCCTCACCCCTCCTAATGATGACCACCCCTTTTACATATATATCTCTACCACCCACCATTCCCTAGGGGAAATGATGGCTCATCATGATGAAAAACACAAAGAGTAGGCCCTATACTACATTAGTTGTACGCTTGCATAATATGAGACTTGATATACACACACTAAGAAACTCTCCTTAGAATTGACCTTTAGGGCCACCAAACTCCACCACTACCTTCTTAACTATAAAACCTATGTCATCACTAATACTAACCCACTGAAATACATTCACTCTAAACCATACCAAAATCAACGTATGGCTAAGTGGCTCATGCTTCTAGCTGAATCTGACCTTGAATTTGTTCAAAGAATTTGATTAAAGGTTAGGTCATTGCTAATCAATTGGATGAAGCTCCTTTACCAAATAACCAACCACATGCTCTTGCCTTTCTAGATGAGTCTATCATGATTCTTTTTCAAGAAGATGATATAGCCTACCAAATGACCATGTTCTTCAATGGCTCAAAATGCCAACAAGGGGGGGGGTGCCATACTTATTCTCATTCCTCTCGATGGTGAACCCCTTCCTCTCTCCTTCAAACTTGAAATTTAATTTACTAATAATATGGATGAGTATGAAGACCTGGTGATAGGTCTCTGAACTACATAAAGATTAATAATTAAGATAATCCATGTCTTTGGTAATTCTCAGCTTGTGGTCAACCAGGTCAATGGATCTTATCAATGTAATAATTATGTCTTTCTAAAATATAAACTTTTAGTTGACAAAATCTTAAAATCATTTGAACATTACCTAGTCCAATCCATTTCTTAATCTATGAATAAATTTGTGGATACAATGGCCTACCTTGCTTCACAAATCCCTTCTTAGCCCTCCAATTTCAAAATACTTGTCACCATTCATCATTTTACCATACCCTATTATATCCAATCTAAATTCCTTACCATTTTTAATTTAGAGGAATCCCTATCTGACATTTGGTATGACCAAACTTTCAACTACCTCACCCTAGGCATTGTTCCTCCTAACCTCTCTAGCAATGCTAGAAGAGCTTTTATTTAGAGTACCTCTCATTAAACCATACTAGTGGGTATCATTTACAAATGTGGCTTTGATGGTCTCCTTCTTCGTTGCCTATATACCCATGAAGCTTCTCATGCCATCAAGGAAACACATGATGGGATATGTGAGGGACACTTTAGCAGCCTAATGGTCGTTAAACGTATCCTTCACCTTGGTTATTATTGGCCCAACCTTAACTAATACTTTTGTGATTATGTAAAAAAGTGTGTTAATAGTCAACAACATGCTAATTTACAATATGTGCTAGCCAATAGCCTCAAAGTATCAAAGGAATTTTGGCCTTTCTCTCAATGGGTGCTCAATCTCATTGAGGAAATTAACCCCCATTATTTGTAGTGGCATATCTCCATCATCATAGCCATTTAATACTTCACCAAATTGGTGGAAGATATTCCTCTAATCTCTATCAAAGTGGAAAATATTTTCAACTTTATCAACCACCATATCATTTGCCACTTTGGTGTTCCTTATAAGATCATCATTGATAATGGTAAATCCTTCAAGAATAAGCAATTTTAAGGTTTATGTGATACATTTTACATCAATTTAATATTTTCCTTGCCTTATCAACCATAATACAATGGACAAGTAAAATCCTCTAATAAAACCCTTACTAAAATCTTAACCAAAGTTGTCAGTGCTTTAGGTTAGGATTATCACTTGCACATCCCCTTCACCTTATGGGCCTATCACACTAGCATTCAAACCTATACGGGTGCTAACCCTTTCTCTCTAGTCTTCAGAGTAGAGATAGTCTTGCCTCTTGAAGTCCAAATCCCCTTTCTTCACATATCTTTAAAGGAACTCAAAATGAGGAAGATTTTTGTCAGCATCATTTAGCTCAACTTGAGCTACTTGATGAGTGTCATTTATCAGCCCTCACCCACATCTGTATCTATCAAGAGCATATCACATACACTTATAGCAAGTACCTCAAACAATAGGAATTCAATATTAGAGATGCCATCATAAAAGAAAACCAACATGTGACCAACATAGAGAGCAATAAATGAGGCAAGTTTGCTTTCAATTAGTTTCAACCCTACATCATCACCCATAAGTATAGATCAAGAGCTTATCATTTTTCCTCTCTCGAAGGCAACTAGAACTTGAGCCTCTCAACACTTCACATCTGCATCTATTTTTTTTATAAAAGGATCAAGCTCACCTATTTTTCTAACTTAAGCTCATCCCTTGATTACAAGACTTTAATCTTCACCCACCTACCTCCTCCCCTCTTGAGGACAATTGATTATAACATAGAACCATATAATTAACCATCATAGTCATGGCCTGATCCTAAATATGGGTATCATGTCTCTACCCATATCATGGTTCTCATAGATACTTTTCATCTCTAACAAGATGGAATTCCATGGTCATTGTCTCTCAAAACCACACCCATTTACATATCATTGGCCTTCTTATCTTCAAATTTTACCCTCATAAAGGTAAACCTCTGAACCTAATTAGACTTGTCCATGTCTAAACACTTTTCATCTCAAAATAATCTAGGTCCATATCTTAAGCATTGCATACTTCTCCCTTGAAGGGTAACTACCCAAAAATAAAATGAAAATTGCCACATGTAAGGTAGACTACTCCCTTGTAGGAGAGCTATCAAGAACTTTAAACAAAGCCAATAAGATTAGACCACTCCCTTAAAGGATGGATAATTTAAATTTGTCAAAAGTAGATAAATTTATTAGAAGCTTCCTACATCAATCAGTGTCCCATATAAAATAATAATGTGAAGGACTTACTATCACAAAAAATCTAAAGCCACAATCAACTTTCACATGTAGACTTACCTCATTGATTAGTCTACATCTAGCATATGACATGGACTTGTCTAGTTCCATTCTTAGGCCACCTATAGAAAGGGTAAACTGATTCACATGATGTTATCATACATATCACCTATTACCCTTCACACCAACTATCACCCATCTTCCTTTTAGACTATTTGTAAATCAAGGGATTTAGAGCTTACTTGACACCCTATGATCAAGAAACCTTTTTTTATCAACTAACAACCACTTATGAATAGTTTTTTAAGGGATTATATTCATTAAGCCAATCCCACTTCAGTTCCATTTTTAGTCCTTATCAAAAACAAAGCATATTTCCCTATTCTCATCTTAATATGCTTGGTTGATGTTTTCATTGCAACTTTTACCATCCAATGTTGCAATAACCTTAATCATCCTTTTTACATTAAGAGATATTACAACAACCATAAACATACCAATCATAACCATAACCATAACATTTAACCAACAACATCCAACACATTTTATACGTGTTTACGTCAAACTATGTAATATTTCATTTAGGGCACGAGGCATCACATAATGCATACAAAGTTATGATTTATCTATGCTTCACTTAAAGCCCCTACATATATTATTTCCTACCTAAGCATTAGATATATTATCTAGCAACTCTGGATTTATGTTCATCCATCCTTCTACTTGATTACTCCATCAACTAACGTCTACACCATTCCCTATCTTAGCAACCACTAAAGGGTGTACTCTATTCTCCTCTCCCACATTCATCCCCATAGGGAAAGAATCATACTCTACTCTAGGTCTTTCATAGTGATACATTCACCTTCTTGCCACTTTTTCCCTCCTATTACTACCAACCCATAATTACATGCTTTGAATGTCAAACCTTAACCATTGGTAGTGTCTCCTTGAACATAGTAACCTTTTCTTTTGTTCTAGCTAAAAGGTCATCCATAGTAGGGGAATGATCACCTTCTCTTAGCAACATAACTTCTTATTATTTAAGCCCAACCTAGTAAAACCAATAACTCTTTAGCTTCATGAAGCTAGGATAGATGATGTAAACATTGCCACCATTTATCTAGCCTACCCATATAGCTCTTGGTTTAGGAAAGGTCCATCTTCTATCATTCACCATGCTACTAACTTCCTTACTTGTAGAATCTATTTGACTGTCAAATAAATTGTTTGCAGGACGTCACTTCACTACTACCCTTAAAACTTGACTTATAATAGTGATGAACCTTGGCCACAACAAATCTATAGATCTATATAGACCCCCACCTCCTAAAACTCAGTGCCTAATAGTAAACACTATCTCCAAAATCCTATCCTCACACAATTTTAGAAGGTGTAACCTCCTAACAAAGGCACCTCTTCTTTGGATTAACTCCATTAAAGATCATTTATGGTACTTTACATTATGTTCCATTATAATTTATCCTACCTTTCCCATTTGTATCTCTCATCCTAATAAATGTGGGATCATTATGGTAATTATTTACCAACCTACCCCATTCACTTTCACCGACACCTTCACTAAAACCTAAAACTATTATTTTACCAAACCTTCTCCCTCAACCCAAACCAACCCATGTGGTCCATCAAATTGGGGCACCAAATTTTATCACCACTCACCCAAACCTTATTGAATGACATTAGCCTGATGCCTGTAGACTCTGTAGGCACTGCTCCACTTCTAGGGGCAGCTCAGCCACTAACAACTAATTCACATCCCCCTTTTCTTCCCACTCATTTCCACTTCTAACAATAACCTCATGCTTAAGTCATCCTACATCAAGGAAGCTTTTAATTATTTCTTAATAATCCTTATGTTTTAACACCATATAATACTTCCTCTTAAATTTTTCCCCCATTGTTGGGAGAACTACATATTTCTAAGGTCTCTTTGGACTATGTAGGCAATGCTTAGTTACTGAGGTCAACTCAGACGCATCCTTTAATTTTGTTTTCCCTTCTCACTTTAAATCTCTTCCTCCACTTCTCTACCTATCCCCTCACCACCTCCCTCCCTTCAGCTTGGAAATATATTTATACACAAGGGTTGATAGCCTTCCTCATTGGCCCCTCTCATCTCCCATAAATCCACCTCCTAATCTACTTTGTTGGCCTCCCCATCATCTTTCCTTGTGCATGCTTTGTAACTCACTTCCCACCCACCTTTTGATTTGTTTGAATCTCTTTCACCTTATTACCATACTTGCCTTTTATCCCCTTCAACTTCATTCTCTATCCTCATCTTCTCCCCTTGCCCTTGACTATTTGTTGTTCCCCTCTTTCACTCTCTTTTTCTCACCCATTCCACATCATACTATACATCTTATAGGCTATTTATTTCTTTTGTTGCTTCAATTTTTATTTACGTGTACCACCACTCTCTGCCATTCCACCACTCTTCCCACCTTCCCCATTTTCCACTCTTATTGTTTGATTTTTTTCCCATTCTTTCAGCCTTTATATCTTCCTTTTTTTCCTCCACAACTAGCTTTTAACTGGGCCTTCATCGTTTGAGAATCCTTCCATAATTTCCCTTTTCTTCTTATCTCTTTTTTCCTTTTGCACTTTTGCATTCCCCTTTTCCTGTTTCCCTCTCAGTACTCACTTATTGTTTGCATTTGTGTGAGTATTTATGCCTTGTATCCCTACTTCAATTCTTCCTTTTTGTTCTTATCATCCTTCATCTTCATCCCTTAGTTTCATCTTACTCCCTTTCATTGTGTTCCCCTATTTCTTCACCACCTCACCCTTTTTTATCTTGTCAAACTCTTCTAACAAGTTGATTAACACCCATCCTTTTCTTCCCCTTGTTTTTATTAACCCCTTTTCCCATTTTCCATCCCATTCTCATCCCCAAAACCACCATCTACTTTATTTCATTATCCATCATCATCCATGCTTACTTGGTCTAGATACCACCTACTTATTCACTCTCCCATCATCCTTTTTGTGTCCTCATTTCACTCCTTTTTCCTCTTGTTTCCTTTTCTTCCATTCATTTCCTTATTTTTCATTTTCATCACCAAACTATTTTCTCCTTTGTCTTTTCTTAGACTTGTTTTCCAACCTTTTATGGCCTCCCACATTTACCATCTCCCCTTACCCTCCAAGATTGTTACACTTCTCTCCCCATCCTTTTTTATTCTCCAATCTATCATTATTTAGTGCATATCTCACTCCCCAATCTTCTACCTTTTATTTTTATCTTTTCTCCATTTCATTTCATTTTTTTCATCTCCCTTGATGCCCTTCCTTACTCTTTCTAGCCTATATGACCATGCCTGGATTCTTCCATCCTTCTCTACCTTCATCTTTATCTATGACCTCATTATTTTCTCTTCATCCATCTCCTAGTCCACCTTTACCTCATCCCTTATTGGATCTCCCTTATTTTCTCTAATTTAACTTCCACCTATTTAGAGTGTGGTCATCAGTTGTATTGCTTTTGCGTACATCTCTATGTCTACTTCCTCGTATCCTCCATGCCCTTACCTTAATGTAAAAATTTTGGTCAAGTTCATTACTTTAAGAGCATCCATTTCTTCCTTTAATGCCTCTGTATGTTATGCATATATTCTCTCTTTTTTTATCCCTCTCCAATTACTCTCTTCTCCCTCCCTATCACCTTTTTACTTTTAAACCTTCTACCCATTTTGAGCATACTACAACCTCCAAATTCTTCCAATTGATTTTGGTTTACTTTGAGATATATACCACTCTTATGGCTCTATAACACAATTATCTAAGACTGTGAGCTCATACAATGAACCAACAAGACTAAGCACTATTAAGCCATCAGGATGAACATTCCTTCCCCACCTCTTTTGGTCTTGCCTATTTTCAACCCCTTTTACTCTAACCTTTGAAGATGTTAGAATCAAAACTAAAACCACCTTTAAATGAAATATTTGGGATACCCACATGGGGATGCTAGCTACACCTTCTCATACACCCTACAATTTCTCTTGATTCTCCCTTCCAAGACTACATTTTCTTATGCCTTGAAATAACTCTTGATTTAATGCATGAAATCCACAACCTGTTTCCTCATTTAATTAATATTATTGTTTGCCTCACTCTATATTATTAAACCCCTCAAAATCTTTCTATGAATTCCCTTAAAACTCAATAATTACTTATTTTAGGGCCCCACTGACTCAAGAGTCAAAGGTTCAAATCTTCACCACTTCTTGTTTACACACTCTGCTACTTTGCTTCCCTGAATCATTGAATAATAACCTTTCATAACTTGTTAACATCATTTTTGTGGAATGTGCACAATGTTAGCTTATTTGGATTGTGATGAAAGAAATCATTGGATCATCATGGTAATTTGAGTAGTTCTAGATTTTCCAAAGCTTGGTAAAGCATATTTTTCCCTTTTCTTTTCTTTAAAAAGGTATCCATAATTTCATGCTTCAACCTACTTATCCATGGTTGTAAATTCCTTTTTCTTAGTGGATGGAATCGTCTAATTGAATCCTAGGTAATCTCATCCACCATTTCTACTGCACCCATAAAAAACTATTTGATTTCCATCTTTTCCACCCTTTGGTGCTTCCCTTTCTCCAACATCCTTCACCTGGACCTACCTACATATCAAATTGGGGTAACCACATTAACCAACACCCTTTACCTCAAAATAACTACATTTGGTTTGACATTATTTTTGAATTATTGTTTATAGAACTATGTAGGAAATTCACACTTGCCATGTGCATCTAGAGTCAGCTTGGTCATTCCCTTCCAACCCATACCCAATCCACCCATGCTTTCACCACGTCCACCTTGATGTTGGTTGCTTTTGACCTAGAACATTAGGTTTTTTTACAATAAATTTTGACCATAATGACCAACCTTACCATTTTTAACTTTTAAATGTTTTCACCACCTCATGCAAAACTAGACCATTTGTGTTTTCTTAGGGGCACTTCCTACCTTGGATACATGAGTCAACATGAACCCTATCTAAGAACAATGATAAGACTAGCCTGATTAGCTATGAATAATGTTGGGCACTAATTACCTTAAAATTTATCTGAGAACCTAACCTCTTTTATCAACATTGGCATATTTAGTATCTATATAATCTTGACTATTGTGCTTAGTCGCATTTTGTGAATCCAATGTCATTTCACATGCTCAATTACCTTTTGGCACCACCTAGTGCCTCCCCATCAACTACTTATCAAACCTACACTTGATTTAACCTTTCTTCATCCACTCTTGGTTTGAGGGGGAACATATTCTCCCATAATTGGGGCACCTAGACCTTTGACCAAGCAATTTTTTTTTGTTTTGTAGCTTGTTAATTCAAAGTCACATAACAAAAAGGGGCAAAATGTAGACACCAAAAAACTATACATTTATAGTTTTTGATGACTAAATAACTTGAGACCCCCTAAAAACTTCTTAAAACTTTACAAAACCCTAATTAATCCAAATAAATCATTATTCTCATAGTCATGTAATATCATTCAAAATCACTATTTGAAATTACTATTCAAAGTATTATTCATCATCACTATTCACTATGGGCCCCACTATCACTATTCATGATGACAATGCAAGTGACATGTCATGATGACATGGAAAATTACATGGCATGATGACATAAAAAATGACATGGAATATGATTTAGAGGTGATGTGTCAAGTGACATGGCTTAGAAATGACATGGCTTGATGTGGGACACCATACCCCACTTGGGACCCTTTCCCAAAGTGCTTAATGACCTCATTCGAGCATCACAAAGTTCCCCCTTTAAATATGGAAAATTTACCCTTAAGGGGTCATTGTTAAACATTTATTTTGTCTTCCCCAAATGAAATTATACTTTAAAATATATACCTACCTCTTTAAGGCTTTGGGAAAGACAAAGGGCACCCATTTTTAACTTTTTAGTTGAAATCAGATACTTCTCAACCCAAATGGGAATCTTCCACAACCTCACCTTGGAATTTTCATTCCCCACATGGAAAATGGCACCAAATTTGGTGTTCTTCCCCTTTAAGTGATTATTTTCAAGCAAAAGAGTGCGGGGAGAAGTCTTCAGTCGCATTTAAACCCATGTGCATGATTCTCATTCAAAATTGGACTCATGTGCAAGGTGGGAGACACACCAACCCCAAATGGGAGACTTATGATCAAAGTGGGAATCCCCACCAACCTCATCCTTGAATAATTTATGATCCCACTTGGATAAATTCAAATTGCTTCACTATTCCTCTATTTTGACATGTTTCTTCACATCAAATGCTATAAATACCCCCCTCTCCTTCACCCAAGATTAAGTTGGAAGTTAGTATTTTATTATTAAAATTTGTGTTGTAATTTTGGATTTATCATCAAGGAGGCCATAATTTTGAAGATAAGGAGATCAAAAAACAAAACTCTACCAAAATTACTTCAAGTCTTTATCAACTATCAACAAGCCAATCTTCATCAACAAGAATCTTCAAGTACTGATGTAATATTGTTGTTTACTTATCTTAATTTTTGTATTAATTTCCCTTTGGAATTGTTATTTAACTTATTTTATTCATCACCCTCTTGTAATTTTATCCTCTTATCCATATCCCCTTTGTCTTCTTGATCACCATTTACCCCTTTGTCTTCTTGGCCTCATTTTGACCATTTGCCCCTTTGCCCTCTTGGCCTCGTTTTGGACCATTTGTCCTTTTGCCTTCCTAGCCTTATTTTGACCATTAACCCCTCTTGTTTTATTGAAAAAATTACCCATAATCATCTCAACCCATTTCTAACCCAAACTAAATCACTCTTTTGACCTTTATCAAACCAATCCAAACCAAAAACCACAACTTTATTTTAGCCAATTTTCAGCATTAACATTATTTAAACTAGTTGATTTATTTGATCCATCTAAGCAAAGAATTTAGTTTTATTTATTAATTTGATGTTATTTTTTGTATTTAATTTCAGTTTTAAAATCATATAAATAAAATATGTTTCTTTTATCATTACCACTTAAGTGTTTAAAAGTATGTGGATTGACAACCTCCTAGAAAGCTTTCACTTCTAGGATCTATCTCATGCTAGGTAATCCACCCATTCTACTTGTATAAAAAATAAGTTTATTTTAGTTTTTTATTATTTTCAGGTCATCCTCCCAAGCCAAAGAGGATATATACATAATCATTTGGATAAAATACATGCACATTCAATAGGTATTCTTCCACACCCTTCATAAGTAGTTTATACTTTTCACACTTAGGAAAAAGCAAAAAATTGAGAGAAACATTTTTAATTTTCATAACTGTAAAGATCTCAAAGTGCTTGTTCAAAAATTATATTAAGATGATGATCTATTATCAAACAAACCTCCTTCATCCCCATTACCAATCCAACCATTGACTCAACCCATTTGATCTTTGATCTCACCCAAAAGTGAAGAGGAAGAATCAAATCAACCATCCAATCCAAATAACCCCCTTATTCACACTATTCACATGATTACCCAATCTTAGGCATAATATAAGGATAAATGAAAGAGTATGGAATCCATTCCTTGGAATTACCCCTCTTTTAACTTTCAAGAAAATAATACCCAACCTTCTTCATCTTCAAACAAACCCAAGGTGTCCATCTTAGGTGCCTCCCCATCTAACCCTACATACCCTAACCAATATGCAATATCCATTTGAAAAGATATCATTAGGAAAATTCACCAAAATACAACAAAGATGAGCTTATTTGAGTTAATATCTACCTCTCCCCATCATCATCAAGTACTCATATAGGATCTATAATCCATCGAGGTCTAACCTGATGATCCTCAGCCTCTAGCTATTTTTATTGGTGCCCTTCAAACTTCCAACCTTATCACCTTAATTAATTTAGAAATACCTTATGTTCATTTAAAGGATCCTGATCCCCCCTCTTCATTACAACATACATTAATAAAACATACATCAAAAGGTTGATGATCAATGGGGGAGCTAACATCAAAATTATCTCCTCTCATGCTTATAACTAGCTATAGTTACCTAAAAATATCATGTCTAAAAGCTTAGTAGTCCTTTGATATTTCAATGATACTATGGATACCACCTTGGGCATAGTTATCCTCTACATATTTTTAGGGCCTCATACTATTCCTAAACTCTTTTATGTTATAGAAGGAAAGTTTCAATACAACATTTTACTTAGATGCCCTTGGATTCATGCCATGAGTTGTGTCCCTTCTACCCTACATCTATGTGTCAAATTTGAAGATTAAGGGTAAGTTGTGACTATCCAAGCTGACCCTAGTCCTTTTACATCTTATAATATGACATATAAACCTAATGACATCCTTTTTCCTCTTTTATCCACTGCACAACCATCTATCAACAACACAACCTCACCAGCCAAAACCCATAGCATTTCCACACCTATTGTTGATGAAGCTTCCACTATCTCATATATTCCCTCTTCCTAGATTCCTATAGGAGACCTCATAAAAACCACATTACAACATCTTTTTTTTTGGGGGATATAGACTCCTAGGCTTAGATTCCCTCCTTATCCTCCAAAAATATGGGAATCTTAGACACGACCCTTATTATAACCTTAACATTGGAACCATCATCCCCATTAGTCTCCCTAACCATCAAATGAATTTCATTTATGGGGGACTTGATCAGCCACTTCTAGCCCCTACCACTACATCATCCATCTAACCATTTATCTCTAACTTTTCCTATCTTAGCAAACTAGAGTTCACTAAGTTATATCTTTATATATGTGCTTGGAAAGGATTTGGCTTCAGTCACTATGAAAAAGGGACTCATAAGTTACCCCATATCAAAACTTCACAACCTCACGAGTCATTTGGCCTTGGGTATGAACCACCTCATGAATCCACCAATTCACCCAAACCCATTGCCATCATAGAGGAAAATATCCCATCCTTGCTAACCTAACCACTTTCTCCACCTAAAGACCTCAATATTATGCTTCCTAATTTTTTTTTAATCAATACTATAAGTTTAGGCCCTCTCATCTACCAGAAGAGTGGCCAAAAATAATTCCTTCCACTCGTACATCCTAAAATGCTAGAGACTAATTCTCTCACCATTAACACCATCTAACATTAAGATGATGATTCCATTCTTACCTACCTCAATGTGAGAGATTATTCTATCCACAAATCCCTTCCTCTTGAGGCCCTAACTATGTTAAATGAATATACCATTGATATCAACTTGGGCACTCTAGACATTGTCAAATTGGGCCAATCATTGAATACTAAGGAACTTCAAGATTTTTCCTCTTTCCTCCAAGACTGTAGCATAACATATGCTTAGTCTTACAATTATATGCTTGGGATTGACCCCACCATTGCTGCCCATAACATAGTCACTCACCATGATGCCAAGCTTTTTAAATAGAAACTTCAATACATGCTTCCTCACATGGCCCTTCTGTTCAAAGAAAAGCTTGAATGTCTCCTATCTATAAAATTCATTTAACCCATTGACTACCCCCAATGGGTCTCAAACATTTTACCTATCACCAAAGTCATTGGGGGTCTATGCATTTGTATGGAATTTTGTGACCTTAACCTCACCTACCCCAAGGATGACTTCCCTCTACCTAGCATTGACCATCTTGTTGATCTTATAGCTAGCCATGAAATGTTATCTCTCTTGGATGGATTTTTAGGTTATAATCAGATCTTGATTGCTTTTAAATATCAACATAAAACTACCTTTACCACCCCTTGGGGAACTTTTTGCAGAGAATCACACCTTTCAAGTTAAAAAATGTTGGTACAACCTATCAACATGCCATGACTTATATTTTCTATGATATCATCCATAAAATTATAGAATACTATGTGGATGACCTTATCAAGAAATCCAAACTCTAAAAAGATCACTTAACTACTCTTATAATTATATTTGAGAACCTCATCCATTTTCATTTTTGTCTAAATCCCAAAAAATGAATTTTTAGGGTTCTTTTAGGAAAGCTTCTTGGCTTTATCATCTCTCTTCACAGAATTGAAGCAGGCCCTACTGAATTCGGAGTAATTTTGGACATTACCTCCTCTAACCAACCTTAAGAAATGCTATATCCTATACCAAAATCTCTAATCTTGGAAAAAATCAAGGTCAAATATATCTAGGAGCATGAGCCACTTATCCATACACTAATTCTGGTATGGTTTATATTGCATGTATTTGAGTGGGTTGGTATTAGTGATGACATAATTTTTATGGTTAAGAAGTTAGTAGCAGAGTTTGGTGGCCACAAAGGTCAATGCTAAGTAGAGTTTCTTAGTATGTGTATACCAAGTCTCATATTATACAAGCATATGGTTAATGTAGTATATGGATTATTCTTTGTGTTATTCATCTCGGTGAGCAACATTGCCCCTATGGAATGGTTGGTGGTAGAGATATATAGGTAAAAGGGGTGGTCATCCTTAGGATGGGTGAGGACATGTGGTAACAAAATTTATTATTTGAGTGAATCAAAGGCCTTTTTAAAATCACTATTCCATTTTAAATTTGTTATTTACACCACCATAAAATTCATCCATTATCAAATGTTGTAAATAAAATACTACTGACTGGTTTTCCTTTGTTCACTTGATATTTCAAATTTGGCCAAATATGGAAAATAGTGAAATCTACCTAGGAGACCAACTTTCCACCACCATAAATTTTAAAATTTGCATCACATGATTTAGGCACAAATATGAACAAACCCATGTGACCACTTTATTCTAACACCGTCACACATGTGAATGCTAGCATCATCAATCTATTTAACCAGGATGATCTGTGAAGTTGACTAGGATCACCTAGTCCTTCAAAAGACTATTCTAATGGAATCCTTTCACTTTCATAAATACACCAATAACTCCTTACCCCTCATTTGACCCCTCAAACATTGTCAATCACTTCAAAGGCCTACACACATGATATGCACTTTCAAATCCATTTGGAACCTATCACTTTGTCATTAATGCATTATGTACTAATATCACCTTGACATCAATGACAGTCAATGCATCTGAAGAACATTCTCAACAATCTCCCCCTTTATCTATCATTATTTCCCATTCAATTTTGGAAGATATTTTGGTCACATCAAAGGTTATAATAAAAAAATACATCCATGGAGAGAAAAACTTAGCATTCTTTTCACCATTAATCTTACATAGCAATTGAAGGATATCATCCACTTCTTGAACAAAATCTAATCTTTTAATGTTTTTAGGAAACCTTGAATCATATTTCACTCTTTTCAAGTAATATGTATTCAATATATTTATACACTCAATTGTCTTAGTTTCCCACTAATTGATGGATTTCCCCATTTTTATGTAAATTACTTTAGGTGATGTTGGAATCTTAAAATAGTAGTTGAGATACTAATAATCTAGTCTTATAACAGTAACATCCCTCATAGTCTTGGTTAGGGAGTCATAATATTTTTCACATGTTAGCACAAACTCAAGGATTTGAGTTGAGCTTGGGAAGGTTATAGCTTGAAGGATTATACTTTTTATCATAGCATGCATGAGTGGGGTCTTAATTATGGATTTAGATCTCTTTAATAATTATGTTATAGACACATACCCCATGTCTGTTTCACTTATCTCATTTAACTTGGAGACTATGCTTGTTTCAATTGGATAACCCTTATAATCATACTTCATTTTTGTCTCTTTTGACTTAACTTTCTTAACTTTCCCTTTTCCCTTCTTGGTTGGTTTTGGAATCTCCTCTAGGTATAACTTTGGGAACTCCTTGATCCATATTATTTACTCACGTACTTCAACTATATCTTCTCCTGATCTTCCTAGAATATTTTGATCCAGACATTGGCTTTGACTTACTCTGAATAACTAGATATATATTCCTTGATGTTGATTAACTACATCCATTGGATTTAAATTTTTAGAAAAGATTTAACTCATTACTTTTGAATTACCTCTAAACAAGTTTCAAGTTTTGAGTAATGGGAACTCTTGAATAACTAAGTATCATTCTTTTAAGTAATAGGACTTTATAAACCTGAGTGGGTCACTAGGATTACATGGGTAACTTTGGGTTTTCATTAACTAATAACTTTAAGTTTTCCATGAATAGCTACTTGGATTCAAAAAATTGAAGCAAAAAATTATGAGGAATAAATCTAAGTTGGTCTTGGGTAGTATAATGCAAGTTTCTTTAGGCTTGAGACTTTAGGCTCTTGGGAAGTAGTAACTGTATATGATAAACCCAAAGTAAGTAATAAGGAAAAGAAAGCTTGAGTAGGTCTTAGGTAGTGTTTCATGGGTTTGTACAAGATCAAAACTTTGGTTTTTCTTAGGGTAGTTATTAGGATTGGAAACTTGAAGTAATCAGGGTTTAAAAATCTAGATGACTAGGGATTTTAGGAGTGGTGTTTCTCATGGTTTGTTACTTCACCTTAAGAACTTGATGAAGTAAATAAGGTTATGAAACCTGACTAGGCAAGGGATCTTCAAATACTAGGTTTATCATGAAGGGCTTAGTTTCTTAAGGGTTTTTAAACACGATAAAAAATTTAAAGCATGAATGCATGATCTAAGACAACTAATCATGTCAAGAAAATAAATCAAAAACCATAATAGAGAAAACAGATCAGTGAAATGATCATGGTGACACAAAAAACTTATGTAGAGAAAAACACCAAGAAAAATGCAAACAAAAGACATAAAAACCACAAGAAGATGATTTACTTACCTCAAGCACAAATGAGCCAAAGAGTAAATTGATCGAAAGTGTTATAGACGCTCAAAGGACATTGATCATGGTTTACAAGTATGATTAATTATTTGAATGACTTGGATAATAGGTAGGAATGAGGTAGAATTTAACAATATATATAGAAATGGAAATGCATTAATTTCAAGAATGGAAAACCATGTCAACCATTGTTCTTTTGGTCTGGTTTCTTAAATTTTGTTACTCATTTTAACCTTTGAAGTTAAGTGCTCCCATAAAACTGATTAGCTCTAGGTTGATGAGTAACTTGGGTTCATAAACCCAATTTTATTTTACTTATGATTTATATGAGTAAAGTAATGGTAAAAACTTGGATATGTCTAGGCAATGTTTATCCGGTTCATGGAACTACTTAACTTAATTTTGTTAATTTAGTAAAGCAACTAGACAATCCTAGTTTTGTCAAAGAAGAGTAATTCAAGTTTAGTGACCCGCATTACTTCTACTTGAGATTTTGCGCAAGTAATGCAATATCAAGAACCTGATTTGCATTAGAAGTATTTATCAGGTTTGAGGGGTTACTCTATTTAATTTTAGATAGTGAAATAAAGTAATTCGATAACCCTAATTTGTATTGGGATGAGTAACTTGAGTTTTTAGAACAACTTTACTTCTTTTCAAATTAGTAAAGTAGTATGCAAAACCTGATTTAATTTATGGGTAACCCAAATCACTTCTACTTCTCTTAATCTATTGAGGGAAATGAGTAGATGGGTTTTAGTAATGACTTTAGGAAAATTATTTTTAGCCTTCTGGAATAATTAGGAGCAATTGATGAAAATAAGCAATCAGGTAAAACAAATAATAGAACATAAGTTCCTTATTTAGGGATTGACTCAACAAATATAACTAGCTCACACAAGAGGAAGATGTAAAAAATTTAAAGAGGTATCCCAAAATTTGAGGTGTAAATTTTTGGGTACACCAAGGTCCATCTCGTACATGATTTATTCAAGATGTTAGTCATAGGATAGAAGAATATGGGACCAATAATATATATGACAGATTTCCCATGTATTGATTGGTTTTGTTTTCCCATGCAATTGATGATGGGTCACCTCGAGTGTAGATATGGAGAGAGGACTAGGTAACATGGGCCATACCCCATGTGTTAACACTATAGTTGATGAGATGTGTAGACATTATGTGGTAGTCGTATCATCACATAGAAGCTATATGGATGAGCTAGGACATAATTTCACTAGTACTATAGAGGAAAGAGGTGGTTAGACACTATACATGGTAGAGAGAGATACATCCAATGGAATTAGTGCTAAGATAGATAGGCCTACCTCATCAAGTGACACTGATACTGATACCATGAGGGAAAAGGGGACTCAAACCACGTATAGTGAGGTTAACATTAAGGCCATGTTATGAGTGACCATGGACTGGTCAAACACAAAAGGTGGTAGTGGAAGAGGTGGATGAGGTAGAGATACCATATGTGCCACTACTAACCCCATAAAAAGAAAAGAAATGCCTAATGAGGACATGATAGAGATAGATACATGAGAGAGTGGAGACTATAAACATCCCAGATGATCCCATAGATGAGATAAAGGAGATGATAGAGAGACCACTCAAACAAAGGTTGAGATGGACATGATCCATGATATCCAGGTTCAAGTTGAGGAGGTGACCTAATAAGGAGGTAATAGGAGGTTATGCAGATAGGGAGACTATGTTAGGTGATCATGCAGATGTTTATATGATAAGAGCCAAGACACAAATAGGTATAAATATGGTTAGATTTTTTCTTAAGTTTTTATTTTGTAGTAGAGAGATATAAATAGATATTATGAGATATGATAGAGATCTAATATCTATATGGTGTGATTTTATAGGCATACCTAAGGATTAAGAGGAGATATGGGGGTCCATGGTGAGGAGATCTCTCCATGACATCCTAGATGAGACTTTATAACCATACGACCCCATGAATCTAGAGGATCTAAGTGTACCATCTACCCAACTCAAGTGAGTTGGTTTAGATTAGATGGCAAGGAAATTATTTAGATATAGGTGTAGAGAGAGAGAGAGAGAGGATGAAACCATCAATACAGATGGGTGTAGGTGAGAGACAACCTTGGCAAGCCTAGGTAGATGAGAGAGTTGTGTATCTAGAGATAGTGACACAGATGATGCAAGTATATATAGTCATGAAAACTTAGTTGAAATAGGCACATATAGTGACCCAATCTGAGTTGGTGTAGGCACAAGTGCAAATATCATGCCTATAGGGATAAGTAGAAGGATCGAGGTCTTAGACTACCTCATTAAAATATATCATTTAGAGGAGTTAGACTAAGGCATCATCAGGAAGTATGGCTAAGCCATGAGATAGATAGGATGGATCCTAGCCCTAGTTATGGGGATTTTTATATGGTTGTATATGTTGTATTGAACTCATTTCATATATATATATATATGATGTATTATTCTAGCTTATTAGTGTTGGTTGTGTATGTTATCTTTATGATGGTTGTGTTTGTGGATGCATTTTGGATATATTTATCTCTAGTACATGTATTTAAATTTGATGTACATGTTATAGGAAATATATGTGGTGTGGTTTCTTTTCTAGAATTATGGAGTAAAAATGCATGGCTAAAAATAAATAGGCAAAAACAGACTTGGAAAAATGTAATCAATCAAAAATGCAATACACACTAGTTCAAGTTAGGAGATGTGTAATAACAAAATATTACTAAGTATAAATATCCAATAAAATGGAAAATAATATGGTAAAAGGGGATTTTTTTAAAACCAATGTATTAGATTTTTGCACCAAATTAAAATAGGTAAAATCATACAAAGTATCATGTTGGGAAGTATGAAAAACAATGTAATAAAATGGAAGGTACATAAAAGGGTAAAATTTTTAATAAAAACAAATCAAAATTAGGTCAATCAATTATACTATTTCATGATGGGAAGTACAAAATAAAAAAGAAATTGCAAAAATTTGGTCTTATATTTATCATACTAATTTAAGCTGGGAAGTATGGGAAATTCAAGAAATGGTTGTGATCTTACATGCACTTGAAAAATAATAAGATAAAGGGTGAAATAAAAATGAAGTAAGCATATAACATACTAAATATCAAGATGGGAAGCATGTCAATGACATATAACCTCATAATCAATCAAATATTATCTCATATTTGACACATGTAATTTTGGGTGGTGACTTGATTATTGGAAAATTTTGTGAAGAGGGATTGGTCCTCTCCATGGTCTTACACTGAAAATCACAAAAAAAAACCCAAAGAGTACCAAATCAAGATTGGTAAATAAAAGGATAAGTAACAGTAAATCATAAATGTGGGTAATATGATGGAAAATATGGTAATTTATAAGGGATGCTAGGTCTTATCCATGGTATTATAAAGAAACTCACAAATGATATCCCATGGGGAGTGATCAGTAAGCAAAATAATATTTCCCAAGAGGAAATATGAAGGAAAATGAATGAAAAAGAGAGTTTAAGAATAAATACTTAGCCATCTTATGAGAAGACCTTAGGAAGAAAGAGGCATACTATGGACATGAGAAGACACTAAGTGACTATTGGTCATCTATGTATAAAGGAAACTTATTCGCTATAGACATAAATATTTTTAGGAAAATAGGTGTGATAATAAGATCAAATCATGATGGTATATTGATACAAGGAAAAGTGAAATGGACCTACCTTCCCACAATGTGTTCCCTGCTCCTCAAGACCCCTTACAAAGCCATCAATCTAGAATGAAGATTGGGTACTTGCATGAGAAATTAGGTAGCACTAAAAGATTTTTTAATTCTCCTCTTTGAATCTAATGGCCTACCATACCCTAAATGACCTTGGCTCTAATATGATGCCAATTGTGAAGTTTGAACATTGACTAGAAAAAGCAGATGTGCTTTAAATCATATCTTTTAGTGTGATTAGACTTTTAATAATATTCAATATTTTTTCCTTTTGATATCATTGTATTTTATTTAAATTATTGGGTTTTAAATTTATTTTGAAGGATTTTTTTAAGATTCCTCCTCCATATGGATTTGGAATGACCAATCATGAGAGAGATATTGATACACACGAATGAGCTATAGGCTAAAGCTAAAGGAATATAAGTAACCTAAGATAAAATATTAACTAGAAAAATTAGGATTGATAATGAACTGAGCATGTGATCTCAAGTCTCAACTATGCATATGTTATTTTGTGTAAAAAATAAGAAGGGAAAATGGAGATCCAAAGGAGGACTAGTGAAAATAAA
The DNA here is from genome assembly GCA_037957365.1 of Torreya grandis. Lineage (NCBI taxonomy): Eukaryota > Viridiplantae > Streptophyta > Pinopsida > Cupressales > Taxaceae > Torreya > Torreya grandis. The sequence goes on along the minus strand of JARHVA010005221.1, from coordinate 533,701 downwards.
TAGTAATGAGAAAGATTACTTGTAAAATGGTCACATGGTAATAGGATATAGTAACCAAAGGGAAGAGGGTAAATATAATAAAATCACCATGATAACTATTTATGAAAAATAGAGATAAGAAATCAAATAGACATAAAGATACAAGGGAAGAGTTTTGAGAAAAACTCTAAAGGAGAAGAAAGCAATAATAAGAGAAACACAATAATAATAAGGAAAAGACAATTATATGTGAAATGAAAATTGATAACATAAGCTAAATGTAGTACAATAAGAGGGAAAAAATGATATAAGATAACAAATAATTTTACATGATGTCAATTGATTTAATAAAAATATAAATAAGATTGGATCACACATCCAATGTAAACATAAATGCAAAAACACCATTGATGTTCTTATAAATACTGGTAAATATATCCACACACATTATCTAATATAATAAATAAGTCTCTATGAATATAAATGCATACTATAGATAAGGTATCATCAATCTTTAGTGAATATTGGGAAAATACTTATTTTTTGATATCCTCAACTAAAAAAGTAGGAATGCTCAAAGGATCATACTAAGGAAATTTGGGCAAAGGCTATTTAGAAGAATGCATGAAAACATGATCTACATGAGAAGAAGGAATCATAGGTGGAGAAGGACCCATGGGTGAAGGACTCATAGGTGGATAAGGATCCATAGGTTAGAGAAGGTCCATAGGTGAAGGAATCATAGATGGAGGCATAGACGGTAGTGAAGGGATGACAAGAGGTGATAGAACCATTGAAGGTGGAGCCATGGGATAATAAGGAGGAGACTTCATGTGATAATTACCTATGGGTGGAATGGTAGAAGGTCCAAATATGGCTACAAGGTGATCTTTAAGATGTTTTTGAAGAAATTGGGAATGATCGATGTGATGTATTTGACATAGGTACCATAGATAATATACCTCACCATACTTAGGTAAATATTTAGGAAGTAAATTCAAGGGAGGTATGGCTTTATCTAATGATGGGGAAGAAGGATGCAAGGTATCAAGGTATTATCAAAACTTATGATAATTGTTGGAATAATGGTTATCTATCACATGGAAGCAATGGATATGATTGTGAGTGGTTTTAGGATTACTCATAAAAGGAAGTGAAACAAGAGAAGAAGAAGCTAAAGAGGACTCATTATCCCATTTGGTGTGAAAATGAGACATTTGAGGTCATGGACGTAAACCATAATCAAGGGAGAGTGATTATGAGGTAGGAATGGAACTAGGCTCAACATGAGGAACACTAGGATGAGAATCAGGAAGAGGCTCAATAATAGTAGGAGAGGAAACAAATTTTTCTAGAGTGGAAGAAGGAGCATGATTAACTATAGATGGACCTATTCAAGGAGGGGAAGGATTTATAAAAGTTATAAGGAGGACTACCCTAAGTGTGGCAAGTGATAAGGTCCAGTCGTAACATGATACAAGAGCATGGTCTTAAGTGGATCCTTAGAAATTGGAGGTATCGGTGGCATCTCTATCCTATAATAAAGAGGAAAAATGTAAGAATCAAGAAATATAAATGAAAGAGAATGACAAGATGCACAAAAAAACTCAAGTAAACAAGAATGGTAATGAATAATCTTGATATCATGAGCCTTGACAAGGATACCTAATAGAGGATCATCTAAAGAATATCCACAATCATAATCTAGAGTATGAAGATCAATGACATAGGATGGGATGATCTTGTCATCAGAGGAATCTTAGTGAATAGAGTGCCTAGTCTTGGTTAAGATTATGGGAATGTCATCATAAGAAGGTTTGCAAGAATGAGTCTTCAAGGAAGTATGGAAATACAAGATGAGGTGAGGTGAGAGATTGGAAGTTTTGATCTTTAAGTTAATCTCATTGGGCTCATCATCATCAGAGTCTAAAAGGTTTAGAAGAATGTTATCAATGAACTTAGGATGGCCATTATAACCTCTAGTTTAGTTGATGGGAAAATTTAAATACTGTGACTCCTAGAATGGAATAGTAGGCAAAGGTTCAAGAGTAGGAATCTTTAAGATACCATGATCTTAGAATTATTCAAAATTCCAAGGTTTAGTGTTTCCTTGAAATCTATAAATGGCTATATTTTGAGGAAGATTAATGTATTGGTAGGTGGAAGATACGGTGATTCACATATGATAAGTCTAAGACCTACCAAGTAATATATTTTATGAAAGGGGAAAGTTGAAGGTCATCACCTTTACATAGACAGTGATAGGTGGGATGGTAATGGGAAGCCACACACCCCCTAAGGGAGGTATTTTCCTTCTATCATATCTTTGGCATGTGATTCTTGTAGACTTGAGATTACATTAAGAATACATAATAGTCTTAATGAAATAGAGGGAAGTGACACAAGTGTTGTGACCCTCATCGATCAAGGCTCACTTAGTTTAGATATCACCAATTTAGATGCTAATAAATAAAGGAAAATCATCTGCATGAAGCAGAATCTTGTCTGGAACCATAGATGCAATAGTAAATGATAAAGAAAGAGAAGTTTCTATAGTTTTATCAACATTAATGGACATCTCTTCACATTATTGTAAGATACTATCCTTAGATTTAGATAAATTAGCTTCCCATCCTACAAGAGGAGGGCGAGGGATATTCATATCGAATAATAGTTGCATGAGTCAATTTATATGATGTGGAGATGTCCTCATGAGTTTAAAAAAAGGTATCTAAGATGGAAGATTATTAAGTTTTTCAATGGGATCCCACTCATCATAACCCATATGGATATTGTTAAATATAGGTGTGCAATTATTAATATCTTCGAAAGGTGGATCCAAAGAGCATTGAAATTTCTGTTGATAGGAATAAAAAAGTTGAGAAGAAGTTTGTAAATCATTTGGTGATGAAGAAGTAGCTAGTTTAGATTGATCTTAAAGTTTGGAAGTAGAATTTTTAGTATAAATTGGATTATTATTAGTATTATAAGATGATGGGAGAGAAGTATAAATAATATGAGATGTGTCATCCAAGGGAGAAACATAAATCAGATCATCAAAATAAATGAGATATTTTTTTCCTAATTAATTTAAATGAGTTGTAGAAGAATCTTGGGTAACATGATATATATTATAGGAAAGAGGAGTGTTGATAGGTTGTTAATCAATAAAATCCACCACTCTTCAAATATTGGTCATGCTAACCACATTTTCTTCAGAATTTGGTTCAATAAGACTTTCTATGTTATTGGTGGAAGATGTGGGCTTATCTTGACCTTCTTGGATTAGTTTATGATTAGGTAAGGGGTATTTATAGATAGATAAATGAGTATTTTATTGATTTAAGGCTTGTTTTTAATCATGTAATTTATAGTTTTTGAAAGCAATCTAATAGAACTATTGATGCTTACAGATAATACAATCATGATCAAAATTTAGGCCAAGAAGAAAGTCCATGGCTAAATTATAGATCTATCTACAAGTATCATGAGAGTAACCCTAGCTAACATGTAACCAAAAAAATGTATTAGGATCATACCATGATTTCATAGGTCATGTAGGATCAATCTCTTGTGGAAGAGGCCTGGGTATACATTTAAACAATTCAACCAAGGACAAAGGTTTATGAACATTAATATTGTCCATTGAGAAATAAGGATTAGTGAATTGGTGAGGAGTTGATCGAAAGAAGGGGTAGGAATGATAGCTTGCACATTGCGAATGGTGTCACATGAGGAAATCTTATCTTTTGGCTTGATTGATGACTTCCTCTAAGGTACGTGGAGAAAGGGTACAAACTCGATATTGTAATTTAGGAAATAAATCATTTTTAAATATATTAAAGAGATTGTCATATACCATCTTATGTTAAAATTTATTTGACAAAGTATTTCATCTCTTAACAAAGGATTGGGTAGTTTCATTTTTGTTTTTTTGTAATTGATGAAATAGGCCAAAGTGTTCTAAAAAAGATCACTAGTTTGAAATTCTTGCGCTAAAACATTAACTAAGTCCTCCAAACTAGTGAGAGAGTGTGTTCTAAGTTGATTATATGAATCTAAGGCATCACCCATAAGGGTTTTGGTCAATATTTTGGTAGTGGCAAATGTATTTAACTTGACCCAATACTTATAAATATTTCTAAATGTCTTGAGGTTAAGAGTAGGATCAATTGCTCAATTTTAAGAAATTGTAGGTGTTATACCTTCAATGTAATTATTAGCAATTTGGGTGGTAGGAGGTTCATTTTTTAAATTATTGATGACTTTGTTGACTAATAGAGGTCGAGGAATGATATTTTTTTGTTGAATATTTTGTCTATCAGCGTACTGATAAACAAAATAGGTCTAATCAGCCAAAGTAGGAAGATTAGTCATCCTAATGTGTAGGTTCACCACATTAGAAGGGGATTGATCTCTCCTCTCATCAAGGGGAGGTTCCCTATAGATATGCTATATACATATATATATAATAATAATAATAATAATAATAATAATAATAATAATAATAATAATAATAATAATAATAATAATACTCAAGGGTAAGACAAACCATCCATCTCTCTTTCTTCAGAGATGATGTGAGCGGATCAAAGGAAAAACTCAAGGGAAATGACAGAAAGCACTCCTCTTCTTTTAGAAGTACTACTCAATAAACCACAAGAATACTCCTGGTAATAAGAGCAAAATGTATTAAAGGACGTAATAACCAACAAATTGAGATGTATCACAAAGTCTCCACCTGAATTTCTCAAGAGTAAGATACGAAGGACAATGAGGGCACAAAATCATCCCAAGGTCCTTTACACAGACATGAAAAGAAAACACACTAAAGGCAATTATAGGGGCACAAAGTCTCTCCACACTTGACTCTTCAGGACACCTTCTTGACTACTGTCACTAATTCTACTTGTTGAATTAAAGGAATAGAAGATATATTAATGAAAAAGACATAAAAATAGTTTCCTCAACAACAAAGATATCACAGCACAAAGTCTAAAAAATCACTTGCTTTCTTATTCCAATAACAAAATATGATCAACAAACTGAGCTCAAAGTATCAAAAATGCCTTTCAATTTGGGTTGAGTTTTGTTTTGATTGTCAAAAAGAGATACATTTACAATAAAAGAGAGTCCCTTATATAGCCTCTTCGAGGACTTGGGAACAGTAACACATCATGTTGCATGGAAATCTATTAAGAAGATAGGCTAGAACATAGGGGTATTCACCCATTTGATTTTATCAATGCAAAGAAGCAAGTCACACTATTGAAAGTTTGCAACTTTCAATGTCCACCTAGTGATCTAATCCTACCTTCATCGTTCCTCCTTTTTTGGTTAATTAAATCAGGTCTTGGATTCAATTTGTTGTTCTATTCCTTCCTTGCTTTCTACTAGTCTTAGCCTTAAAGCCTGTGAATGCATTTAGGTCTGTAGGTTCAAAGGATCAATAGATATTTTATGAGCTTTAAAATTGATGTTCGTACATCCGTCACTATGTTTTTAATGACTAGTTCACTGTCTTAAATATGACATTTTCGGGTGCGTCACCCCTTGGTCCTTGGAATTTTCTATTTGGCACTTTCTTGAAAATAACTTTCCCTTTCAGGCCTTAATAAATGATCTACCTTGGGTCAAGAAGAGCCCTTCACAAAGGTATCTACCCTTCAGGTGGTCTTTAGATGACCTTCAGGCTTCTTTATTCTAGAGGGTCACTAGATTCTTCCTTTGGATTTCTCATTTTACATCTTCCCAAAGGGAAGATTACCTTTCAACTTTAGAGATGTGTCCTATAGTTTGGTAGCCGAGAGTCCTCTGCAAGGGCACCTACCCTTCAAGGTCCTTCAGTGGCCTTCACCTTAGAAGTCTCTTGGAGCCTTTTCCTTAGTGGACTGTCTCTCAGGCTTTCTCCGTGGGTGTTTTCCTACAGACAAAAAGTCCACAGAAGTTTCCCATAGACAAAAAGTCCACATAATTGTTTCATTTGAAATATCTGTGAATTCCTTTAGGATTTCCTCCCGTGACTTCTCTAAATTGTTTCAAACTTTTTGTTTGAAGGAATTCCTTCAGACAAAAGTCTGAAAGAATTATGACTGTCTATCTTAAACAAAATTTCCAAAAGAATTTACCTTTGTGGCCTTCTTTGAAAATAACCCTTTTGAAGGGTTTTTTTGTTGACCAAGTTCCCTCCACAAGGGCACTTATCCTTCGGGATGCTTCTTTGAAATTTTTGAGTGAACTTTTTTTTGGTTGAACCAAGTCATTGAACCATTTGATTGAACCAAACGTTGAAACACTCTATTGAACCATTTCATTGAACCAAGGCAATGAACTGCTTGGTTGAACCAAACGTTGAACCAAGACAATGAACCACTTGGTTGAACCAAACATTGAACCAAGCTGATGAACCAAGCTTTGAACCAAAATGGTTCAAGCCGATGGTTCAAGCTGAAGAAATAATTGAATGAACCAAGCCTTTGAACCAAGCGGATGAACTGAGCATTGAACCACTTGATTGAACCTACCTTTGAACCATTTGTTTGAACCAACCATTGAACTAAGTTTTGGTTCAACAGTTCAAATGAAGCCTTGAACTAACTGATGAACCATTTGATTAAACCAAAGGATGAACCAAAGCATTGAAACAAAGTGGATGAACCACCCGAGTGAACCAAGCCATTGAACTGTTCCTTTGATTGAACCCACCATTGAACCAAAAGTGTTGAACCTTTTGAACTTTGAATTCATTGAACCTTTGAACCAAAGTGGTTCAATGGTTCAATGGTTCAAGCCTCTTTTGCTTGAATGCTTGCTGATAGACATTTTTTATTAAACCAAGGCATTACACCTATCCTACAAAGTCTGTAGAAAACAAGTCTATAGAAATCAATCTGTAAAGCCTATTGAACTTGGCCTGTAGATTCCATAAATTTTCTCTTCCTATTGAGTCCGTAGATATAAGCCTATAGAGTTCATATATTTAAGCCTACAGAGTCTGTATATTTCTAAGAAGCTTAAAAGATAAGGAATTTGAATGCCTAGGATAAATTTTGAAAAGGGAAGAGACAATTTTGGTTTGTAGGATAATGAGTGATATTTTTGGGGGACAATAGCTGGCTCCAGTTGGGGAACCTCTGTCAATTACAAAAATAATTGGAAGGAGTAGAATCTAGAATCTACAGTGTCTTCATGTGTACCATTGGGTTACAGAGTCATGCTACCTAGAAATGAAAGGCATCAAAAATGGAAATAAACAAAACAAAATAGAATTAAAAATTGTACAAATATACATATATTTAAATGGAATGATCTAATACTTCAAGAGTTGAAGTGTTTTAGATGTTGGTTCTTGAGAGACAGTGAAAATAATGTTGTATCCTGGTAAACTAGTAGGAAACCATTTTACCCCCAAAAATGGTGATGGGTGAATGGGGCTCTCCACCAGGAAACCAATTTCTCACATCTTCCTATTGACTCTTTCTTCTTCTTTCCCCATGGCAGGATGTGGTCTTCAATTTGAAAGCCATAACTCCTTACTTTCTTGGCGAAGGGTTTATATGCCTAATTTTGATTTGTAACAGCATGGTCCATTACCATAATTTATTGTTCTTTTGGTTCAATCCAGCATATGACTAGATTGTCCATATCGAACTCCTGACAAATTATTAGTTTAGCATCTCCTTTGATGTGGAGGAGTTTGATTTCTTCACCTTAAGAAATATTCAATCCAAGCAATAGAGATTTACATCCATATGTGTTGTAGGTGTTGCTGACTTGAAAATTACATGAAGGAAGAATATCTCCTTGAGGAGATATCAACATAGTCCCAACTCCATCTTTGGTGGAAAAATTGTTGCCATTAGATTTCAAGATCAAAGCATCATCAAAAGTTGATATCCTATCAAATTTCTCTTCATTAGAGATGGAAGATCCTTCCTTACTTGTACTATACCTTACCAATTCTCTTGAAGTCTTGTTTGGATCAATTCTTGGAATGTCAGCTATAGGACTTCCATCTATAGAAACATGAAAATCCTTTGTGCTAAATAAATAATTACCCTTGCCTGAAGACTCAAATAGAATTTGTGCTGCAGGGGCTGATGTTTGAGTGACCACGTATTTTGCTTCCTTTTTAGGGAGCAATCTCTTCATTACGCCTTGGACAAGGATCCTTACTTTGGATAGGTCCATTCTTAGTTATCCTCCCACATCCTTGTAGAAATTTTATCCAAGTAAAATGCCATAGGATGCTAAGACATTTTCCACCAAGATAGCCATCTTGATTCTCTTGTCTAGAAAGGCTACCAATGCAAATTGGGCATCTTTAATTTTCCCCAGCAATGTTACTTGCTTGTTCTCCATGGAAAAACATCTCACAAAGGTTTTGGTCAATGTGAGACCCAGAGACTTAGCTACTTTAGCAGGCATGACATTGTCAAATGCCCTGAAATCAATGATGTAATTGTTGAGCTCATAACCATTTATTAACAGGGAAACATAGAAAGGTTCTATTTTCCCAAGGGCAGCTGGAGGAGTAATGACAAGATTATTTGGAATGGGCATGTTCTTTAGGGAATCAAGAATTATTTTCTTAACCTCTTGTCTAGCAGGGATGGTGTAGTTCTTGACACATTGGACTAACCTATCCAATTGATCAGGATTAGCTTACAAATATTCAAATTTAGACATTTGTATTTTTGTCTTTTTGACATGATCGATTATGTCAAATGGTTGAATTGAGCTAGGTACAAATAAAGGTACTTCAACCTTCTAAGTTTTGGGAGGGATGGGAGGTGGGTTGGTTTGTGAATTTGAAGTAGAAGGGGAACGTGAAATTGATGTATTTGCCTTTTGGGTGATTACTAGATCCTTTGACTAAAAAGGCAGAGTGGTTCCATGCTTAGCAATTGTAATTACTAGTTGAGGTTGCTCCTCTATCTTCCCTTTATTAGCTTGCTAGACTGATTGGTTCTTAGACCTGGTAAACACTGCATATAATCCATAAATAGCTTCTCCTTTGCTTCTGGGTTCATCCTGATAATTTAGGAAACCAATGTGGGAGTCACCAGCTGATTCTTCTTGATCCTCCATGAAGAGATCAATGTCATTTTCTTGTTCAATTCAGGCTAGAAAGAGAACTCTGATTCTACTTCAAGATATCCCATTGCTGAATTAGTTGGAGGAAATTCTAGATCAAGTTTCCCTTGTGGGGGAAGAAGGTGATTATGTTGCCTTTAATTCCTAACAGCATTGCCCTGATATGACTGATTTGGGAATGTCCTTCTTGGCATATCTCTATATGAAGGAGTAGAAGACATTCCTTGCACCATTTTTTTCAAGGCTAGCACTTCATTTGCCAACTTTTGCACCATTAGCTCTATGGTACTTGTAGATGAATATTCAGAAGATGATGAAGGTCTATTTATATTTATATCTATTATCTTTCCTACTAAGATGAGATCATCTTATACCTCGGTGGCCAAAATTTGAGCTACAAAAAGATTTATTTGACCAGCACGTCTCAAAAGAAAACTGACCTCAGGTAATTGAGAATTAATGAAGAAGCATTTGAGATTCTTAGCTGTAGGTCGAGCAAATACAGGAATTTTTTTCCTTAGTTTATAAAATTTGGCTATGAAGTCTCTCATTGGTTCATGAGGCTCTTTCTTCATCTGTTTAAGTTGAGCTAGAAGTGCATGTGCATCTTCTGCAGGTTTGAATCTGGGTTCAAACTTAGCTTTGAGAGTATTTGAATCGGTTACTGATCAAGCCTGTAGATGATAAAACAAATCTATAGTATCACCTTGTAATGTTTCTACAAATACTTGACTACTACATCTTCAAATTCTACTCCAATTACTCCACAAGCTATGATGAAGGCTGCAATGTGTTCATCAGGATGAACTTTCCGATCACCATAGAATTTGGGGAAATTCTTCCTAGAACTGTGTGGAAGCTCATGTAGAGGTGGAGTAAGATTGAGAGGACCAAAATAATTACCCCAAGGGCCTTGAACTTCCATTATAGGATTATGAAAAGGAGGGATAACAAATCTCAGAGGGGTAATTATAGGCAAAGCTTTATCAATAATAGAATTAGATACTTTGTCTGGAAATGGAGATCTGACTTTAGTAGGAGGAAAGCTCTTGGTTCGTTGGAGATGAGATGGTGAAGGAAATAGATCAAAATCACTTTGTTGTACCAACTCGAATATAGGGTCAACAATCCCTTTAGCCCTTTGGCTTCGTGTATACCTTGAATCTGCCAGATTGTGAAACAAAAATGGAAAAGAATTGACCTTGCTTCAGTAAAAGCTTGAGGAATTAAACTGTGTGTTCTTTCTTGGTTAGTGTGGAGGTGAATGGATAGATTATAAATGGATAATGGATTTTATATCCCCAGTGGAGTCACCAAAAACTGTTGGTTGAATATTTTATCGATCAGTATACTGATAAACAAAGTAGGTCTGATCAGCCAAAGTAGGAAGATTAGTCATCCTAATGTGTAGGTTCACCACATCAAAAGGGGACTGATCTCTCCTCTCATCAAGGGGAGGTTCCCTATATATATATATACATATATATATATACATATATATATATATATATATATATATATATATATATAAACAAAAAATAATACTCAAGGGTAGGATAAACCATCCATCTCTCTTTCTTCAGAGATGATGTGTGTGGATCAAAGGAAAAACTCAAGGGAAATGATAGAAAGCACTCCTCTTCTTTCGGAAGTATTACTCAACAAACCAGAAGAATACTCTTGGTAGTAACAACAAAATGTAGTAAAGGATGTAATAACTATCAAATTGAGATGCAACACAAAGTCTCCACCTAAATTGCTCAAGAGTAAGATACGAAAGACAATGAGGGCACAAAGTCATCCCAAGGTCCTTTACACAGAAATGAAAAGAAAACACACTAAAGGCAATTATGAGTGCACAAAGTCCCCACACTTGACTCTTCAGGACACCTTCTTGACTGTTATCACTAATTCTGCTTGTTGAATTAAAGGAACATAAGATATATTAAGGAAAAATACATAAGAATAGTTTCCTCAACAATAAATATATCACAACCAAAGTTTGAAAAATCATTTTCTTTCTTATTCCAATAACAAAATATGATTAACAAATTGAGCTCAAAGTCTCAGAAATGCCTTTCAATTTGGGTAGAGTTTCATTCTGATTGTCAAAAAGAGATACATTTAAAATAAAAGAGAGTCCCTTATATAGCCTCTTCAAGAAGGACTTGGGAATAGTAACACATCATGTTGCATTGAAATCTGTTAAGAAGATAGGCTAGAATATAGGGGCATTTACCCATTTGATTTTAGCAATGTAGAGAAGCAAGTTATGCTATTGAAAGTTTGTAACTTTCAATGTCCACCTAGTGATCTAATCCTACCTTCATCATTCCTCCTTTTATGGTTAATTGAATCGGGTCTTGGATTCAATTTGCTATTCTGTTCCTTCCTTGCTATCTACTGGTCTTGGCCTTAAAGCTTGTAAATGAATTTGGGTCTATAGGTTCAAAGGATCAACATCTATTTTATGAGCTTTAAAATTGACGTTTGTGCACCTGTCACTATGTTTTCAATGGCTAGTTTACTATCTTGAATTTGATTTTTTTGGGCACGTCACCCCTTGGTCCTTCTTTAGCTTTTTTGTTTGACACTTTCCTAGAAAGAACTTGCCCTTTTAGGCCTTAAGAAATGATCTACCTTGGGCCAAGAAGAGCCCCCCAAAAAGGTATCTACCCTTCAGGAGGTCTTCAGATGGCCTTTGGGATTCTTTATTCTGGTGGGTCACTAGATTCTTCCTTTGGATTTCTCATTTTACATCTTCTCGAAGGGAAGGTGACCTTTCAGCTTTAGGGATGTGTCCTAAAATTTGGCAACCAAGAGTCCCTCGCAAGGACACCTGCCCTTTGAGGTCCTTCGATAGTCTTTACCTTAGAAGTCTCTCATGGCCTTTTCCTTAGCAGACTCTCTCAAGCTTTCTCCACGGGTATTTTCTCGTGAATAAAAAGTTCACAAAAAATTCCCATAGGCAAAAAGTCTGCGGAATTATTCCATTTGAAATATCCATGAATTCCTTTAGGATTTCCTCTCGTGACTTCTCTGAATTATTTCAGACTTTTTGTTTGAAGGAATTCCTTCAGACAAAAGTTTGAAATAATTATGACTGTCTGCCTTAAACAAAATTTCTGAAAGAATTTACCTTTGTGGCCTTCTTCAAAAATGACCCTTGTGAAGGGTGTTTTTTTGACCAAGTGCCCTCTGTAAGGGCACTTGTCCTTCAGGAGGCTTCTTTGAACTTTTTGAGTGAACCAATTGGTTGAGCCAAGCCATTGAACCATTTTATTGAACCAAATGTTGAACTGCTCCATTGAACCATTTCGTTGAACCAAGGCAATGAACCACTTTGTTGAACCAAACGTTGAACCAAGGCAATGAACTGCTTGGTTGAACCAAACTGATGAGCCAAGCTTTGAACCAAAATGGTTCAAGTTGATGAACCAATTGAATGAACCAAGCCTTTGAACCAAGCAGATGAACTAAGCATTGAACCACTTGATTGAACCTACCTTTGAACTATTTGTTTGAACCAACCGTTGAACCAAGTTTTGGTTCAACGGTTCAAAGGAAGCCTTGAACTGACTAATGAACCATTTGATTGAACCAAAGCATTGAAACAAAGTGGATGAACCACCTGAGTGAACCAAGCCATTGAACTATTCCTTTGATTAAACCCATCGTTAAACCAAAAACATCAAACCTTTTAAACTTTAAACTCATTGAACCTTTGAACCAAAGTGGTTCGATGGTTCAATGGTTCAATAGTTCAAGCCTCTTTTACTTGAATGCTTGTCGATAGACATTTTTTATTGAACTAAGGCACTAAACCAATCCTACAGAGTCTGTAGAAATCAAGTCTATAGAAATCAACCTGTAAAGCCCATTGAACTTGGCCTGCAGAGTCCATAGATTTTCTCTTCCTGCTGAGTCCATAGATTCAACCCTATAGAGTCTATCAATTTAAGCTTGTAGAGTCCATATATTTTTAAGAAGCTTGAAAAATGAGGAATTTGAATGCCCAAGACAAATTTTGAAAAGGGAAGAGACAATTTTGGTCTGTAGGACCAAAATAGTTCAAATGTTGTCCCAAAAATGAGTGATATTTTTGGGGGACAACAATATTAACTTGAAAATATTGAAGAGGAGGAGGAAGAGGAACACTTTGGTTATGTGTTACCCAAGTCATTGTTTGATGATTGGATTAAAGATTAAGAAGCTAGTTTTGTATTCACATTATTTGATTCATATTATGAGTTTGGAATGTGTTCAATTGATTGAGATTTTAAAACAATTGTTGATGAGTTTTATTAGTGTTATTATAATAAGTAGTATTAGTGTTTTTGTTGGTGTTAGTGGCTTGGGTACCACTATTAACATTGGTATGAGCTTGAGAAGAGCTATGGAAATTTGAGGCACTACTAGAAAAATTTGTTTGTGAATGAAAATATGGACTAGTAAATGGTTGAGAGGAAGAAGCACTAGAGGCATGAGTGCCTTGGGTATCAAACCATGAACTAGTGGAAGGATTAAGGATAGTAAATCTTATGAGAGGCCCACTATAAGAAGAACCTACCACGTTAGTTGAGATACTAGGCATGGATGTAGAAGAAGTTAAATAAGAAGATGTTATAGAATATGAAGGATTCAAGATTGAAGGAAGAGTTTAAGAAGCAAATAAATCAATAACCCAAAATCTAGTTGAGAAAGTGGGAGTAGGAGAATGAGGATCTTCAACTTGATGGCTAATCATGAGGTTATGGGTGGTGGAAGGATCCTTCCCTCTATGTTTAGGGAATTTCATGATAAAGAAGACCATATAAGCATTATAATCTAACTCAATTTGATCCTTTAAGAGAAATGGAGGCTTTTTTTTTAAGGGGTATGAGGATGGGTCCCATAGTTCATCATGCAAGTTGTAATATGAATATTACTATCATTCATGAAAGGAGCCCTACATTGTCTATGGGATACCCTATTAGGATTGTTGAATTGCATCATGTTTTTTTAATAAACTTTAGTGTTGTCATGAAATAAAAATTCCATGATGAAAGGAAAAGAATCAAGATGAAAAAGCAAAGAATCAAAAGGTGACTAAAAATAGTACTAGGTTGACCTAGTCAACCTAGTGTAAAACAAGGACTATAAAACTATACAAGGTCCACAAGGTTGACCCAATCTAGTGAACAATGACTGAAAGAAAGAGTTAAATATGTTGTAAATATCAATAATTAAACTAGGTTAACCTAGCATAGTGTACAAGGGTTGACAAAGATATAGGGTCAATAGGGTCAACCTAGTATAACAAACATGGAAGAAAATAAAGCAGATAACAAACTATGATCTAAAGTAAGATAATTACAAGTAATGTAATAAAGTAGTAAGTACTAAAATGGAAATAAATATTCAATTTAATTAGCATTAGCCAATCCAATTGATGCACATAATGTAAAATCTTGCACTAATGTTGGCTAATGCAAGATTTTGCACACATAATTGATCAAAGAGAAAGCAAAAAACTTGAAAGTAAAGATAGATACTTGATCAACCTAGAATTTTGATTAGATTATTAATAATTATTATAAATTTGAAAGGGAGATTGGCTATAAGCAAGGTACTAGATATCAATCTATGGATAGTTTTAGGTAAGTTTAGGATGAAAAGGACTAGAGTGGAAATTATACAGGCTTGGTATTCTATCCCACCTCCTTACTTAACACATCACAAAAATAAGGGTGATATGTGATTATCTAAAATATAACATTAACCATACTTTATACTCAACTAGAGCATCAAGTCAGCTTCCCCCTTGGTGATGAAATCCAATTAGGTTGGCCTGGGTATTCAGATGTTAAAATGGTTATTGATGTTTATGTGATTTGGCCATGTGTGCATAAGAATTAAAATAGTGTTTATAAGTGATTAACTTAAAATCCCCTAATTATATTATGTGAACTATTCTAATTATGCAAACAACTAAAATGAAAGATGTAATGAACATACATGGTTCATTCCAACTTTGAAACAAGGTATAGCTGAGAAAATATACGGACAATCATATAGAATAGGTTCGATAGGGTCAAACTTATATTTTGGAAGTAAATTATAAAATTGAACTATGTCAGTCAAGTCAACCTAGTTATTTTAGGAAACATAGATCACAGAACTAGGTCCACAGGGTCTATCTAGTTGACTATGTAGAGGCAGTTTTGAAGACTTAAAAATTTAAAGGAAACTACAAAAAATAAATATATAGAGCAATATAAATTGACTTTAATGTTTTAGAGATGAAAAGGAGAATATTTCTAACCTAAGACCTTGGAGAAAACTGAAAGTGACTTACAAATTGGGTCAATTTGTTCGATCAAACTATACAAAAACCTACTAAAAAGTGTTAAAAATGCACTAGGACAAATTGGTCAACCAAGTAATCTAAATAAGAAGTTTATAAATCTAAAAAACTTGTACTAGGTTGCGTTGGTTGATGTGTTTGTTTGAACAAAATTTTACAAGTTCTAGAAACCTGTACTGGGTTGAGTTGGTCAAGCTAGTTACTTGTTCCTATAAACCTATGCACAAAGATTAAATAACCAGGTTGATAGGTTCAATCTAGCATAGTTAAGATATGATAAAAATAATTATGAATATAAATGAAATAAGTGAAATAAATCTTGTAAAGGTTTTATTCACATCAGGTTCACTAGAATGTATGCAATTAGAAATACATCATGTCCATAAATCAATCTTGGGTCAAATGGGATAGATCACACCTACACTTCCAATTAGGGAGAATAAAATTTATAAGTAGGATCATGACCAATTTGGGGATCCAATAGAACTTATTATGGGATCACATGTCACAACACACCATGTGAGTTAGGGTTCCAAAGCCTACAGTCTAACATAATTTCACAAAAACCCTAAAAGAGTCCTATGACTTAATATTTCACTAATCTAATAACAAGAATAGTAAATATAATTGAGTGGCTGAAAGTGGGGGTTAGAAATAAAATAAATAAATAAATAAACTAAACATGTATAAAAGACATATACTCACATCAATGTATACAAAATCTTAATACATGGAAGAAAAGAATACAAATGCACTATCTATCTACTCTTACAAAGGAAGAATGAAGTTAGGAATAATTACCTTTGAAGATTAACCCACCAAGCCTCAATCTCTCCCTTGGCCAAGATGCTTTGAAAGAGATTGTTGTGGTATGTAAGGATAACTAAAATAAATAAAATCTAGGCTACACAACTTATCGAAGCATCCAAAAGACTTATCCACATGACGATATTAGAGCTCCAAAGAAAGTATTAAACTTTAAATCTTTATTCCCCAAGTAGAATGGTCAATAGGTAGATGTTAGTTCACACTTATTCACTTAATTATTTGCTCTTCAAAAATGGTGGTAAAAGACCTTGTATATATAGTAGTATCTTACCCTAAAATCATTCAAGAATGTTTGTTGTGGTAAGTTGACCTAGTCTACCTAGCACATTTTTAGGTCTAACTCACTAGGTTTATGTTAGGTCACTTGAAATGCTAACAAACCAAAATAGAGAAAAATTTCCTAAACTATGCTAGGTTGACTTGGTCAACTTAGAACAACTGATAGGTCAAAAGAGTGATAAGGAAAGAAATGAAGGATAAAACATAACAAGTGATAGGAATAGGTAGCATTAAGAATAATAATCTTGGGTTTAATGGTTTCAAGAGGATAGTGTGTGGATGGTAAGTGGTAAAAGGAACAATAATATTATGAAGCAATGATGTTCTAGCTACCCCTTTCTCAGTACACCCCTTAAGGCATACACTTAAAGAGATTGAAACTTGATATGATCCTATAAGATACAAAGTGTCACTAATAAATAAAAGTTTAAAAATATTATATGTATACACCTACCAATAATATCTATTGTGGAAATGTAACTCTAGATTAAAAAAATGTCTCAAAAATGAATCCAATTCTATGTTACAAACATATTATGTAATTGCTCATACTTCTCTCTGCATCTCTCTTCCTCTCTTTCTCACTACCTCTCTCCATTTCAATTTAGATCTAATTTCCATGTATTGTATATTCTAGATGATGTATATATGCATTAGATCTAGATCTCATGTCTTCTTTGTGTTCACACTTGGTCATTAACACATCATTTTCCATTATTGGAACTCAATTCATGTTTTCTTTAATGATAGGTTTCTTACTTCTTGAAATCATTCACCACCACCATAATTCTTTGTATTTTACTATATTTAGCATAATAGGCTCTAACTTTGATACACATTCCATTTTACACAATTTGGATCGATTAGAATAATCTATATCATTCTCTATGTCATAAAATACATCTTACTTGAGTGTTTTATCACTTGACCATTGAGATGAACAAATCTTAAATACTAACCATTGATCTTAAGTTTTTTACGATGATCTAATTATCATCATTCAATTATCCCAACTTTAAAATGCATCTGTCAAATTAGAATCTAACAAGCTCAAGTGCTTTGTTAGATCATTATGAGCTTCTAAACTTTAATGCTTAAACTTTAAAATGCATCTATTGATCTGAATATGATGAGATTACATGCTCTATTATATCTTTGTGAGCTTCCAAAATTTAATGATTTAAATTTAAGTTTCAACCATTGATATTTGTTTCAGTCTCTTTAGATTTTGACACTTGGTACTCTTGTATGCCTTTTGAGAAATTTATTATCAGTCCCTACACTTGTGACCCTTGGCACTCTCACATGACTTCTACACATTATTAGTCCCTATTCTTATGACAGTTGGCCCTTTTGCATGTCTTTTACACATTGTCAATCCTTGTACTTGTGACACTTGTCATTCTCACATTCCTTCTACATATTAATGCTAGTTCCCACTATTAAGAAACTTGGTATCTTTACTTTGATCATTGACTATTTGACTTTGAAGTTCACCATATATCTAATAGTCAAGCTCTATGATTATGACACATGTCATCAATACATTCATTCTCAGGTTCTTTGACTTATTGAATTTATTATGCATCATTGGAGATTCATCATTAAATTAAGCACTCACCATTTGTTGATGCTGCTAGATGTAATCACATGTTCTCTTAGTGTATAAAGGAAACTTCTCATTTTAGAATTCAAGGAATTCAAAGAATGAGTAGTAGGTTATGTTAATCGTGTTACCCATGGTAAATATTATGGAACAACTTATTACTTTGCCCCTATTTCACCATGGTAACCAAATTACCATAACCTACTACTCATGCTTTAAATTCCCTAAATTATAAAATGAGAAGTGTCCTCTAGATGCTAAGACCACCAGTGAAGCTTAAACTAAAATGATATGATTAAATAAAAAGCAAAAGGAAGGGTAGGGCAGAAAGAAGGTATTTTGATTTTTAGTTCAGACATTATGACAAACCTTACATTTCATCAAGACATATATTAAAACCAATAAATGACATGAAATATATATATCATAGATATATTGTATTTCACTTGGATTGGCCATGGTGGTTCCCAACCACCAATCAATATAAATATTATAGAACAACTTATTTATCTACCCCTATTTCACCATGGGTAACCAAATTACCATAACCTGCTACTCATGTTTTGAATTTCTTAAATTATATAATGATAAGTATCCTTTAGACACTAAGAGAACCTATGATACATCTAGAATAATCAATAGGAATTAGCTTCTAGTGGCACTAGGAGGGTTCTAGAATATAAATCCAACTTTAAGTTCACACATACCAAAGGCTACTAAAAGATTGAATGAGGATAAAACTATGAACATCCTAGAATGATCCATTAATAATATCGCCATGAAATTTAAAAATTAATACATGAGGGCCAATTTTTAGCAACATTAGGCAAGGTTAAATCAAAACCATAAATAAAAGGGTCAATTTATCAGGCATGGATGATATTCAAATTCTAATAATGTGCAGAATATCAAGCTTTCAGTGTTAAGGTTCAAAGTATGCACAAGAGTCCCTATTTTTTAGAAATGGGGGTATGTTGACCTCAACAAAAATTAATTAAAATTCCTATTGTTCCCTTGGAACTTGTAATTTTGGGCTAATTTAATGAAACTTTTTGATGGAAGAGGCAGTTTCTTATCCCTTGATTGCTACATATTCATCTTGAAGTCTTGTCTCATGTTTTGATGAGACATTTACTTCTCTTTTTCACTTTGAACAAACTCTATATTAGTTGTCAATTTCTTAGGATTAGTCATATTTATGTCATACATCAATATTTATTTCAATCCTAACTTGAATTTGGTGATATTTGTCTCTTCATAGTGATTGGAATCCACATGATGTATCACATTTAATTTTTTTTTTTCATATTTAAGGATAGACATAATTTATTGCTTGATAAGTTGAAAGTCTATTATTTTATACTCCTTGAAATTTATAATCAAGTACCTTTTTTTTAAATGTTTGTCACAAATTAGCCAAGTCAAGGTCATAGTTTGATAACCCTTCAAGGTAAAGATGTGGTTCCACCATAGGGAAACATAACCATTAAAATGATAAAAAAATATATATCCTTCACATTCAAGGGAATTTTATGAAGGTTGAATTATTTCTTTAGATTGATGAGCCATGTATTGGCTACATCTCCTTATTCCTTACTTGAGAAGGTAGGTGGAGGAAGGTTTTTAAGTTCTTTTATGATGGGGTCTATCATTTTTATAGGTACCTCCTGAAGTGCTTCATCTCATAATTATCTAGATCCCAATAAACGGACTTCTTCATGATGAGAACCCTAGATATTATTTAGCCTCTACTCTTTAATTTTTAATTTTCCTTGAATAGCATTCATATTAGATAAGATCCCATGAAAGATATCCTCTTGCTTATTAGTTAGGTTATTTATAGCCAAATTTTTATTTGGTGCTTAACTATTATTATCATCAGTAGGGTGAATAGGCTTATTCCTAACTTGGTTTAGGTTTTAGGTAGTATGTCCCTTACCTCAGATTCTACATATACATTGTCTTTGACCTCTTAAGATAGGTATATCATCCCTTAGTCATTTTCAACCTGAATTTTATCATCTCTAATCTTAACCATTTTCCTAAGAAGCCACCAATTAGTTCTTTGGCAGATTTCATAAATAAATTATTCTAATTTTAAATTTATTTAAAATCAATAACTTAGCATACGCTCTAGTACCAGGTGAAATGAATCCAAAAAAAACTAAGTGCCCACTCTTTTAGAGTTCATGATAGAAAAAGAAATGATTTATAATCTTAATTTTGGTTTTGAATAACTTAATTCAATGTGTATATGCATGAAACCTTTAGCCAGGGTAATTACCCATAGAAGATTCTATGGAGAATAATATTGTCCTAGGAATACCCTCATGTAATTTAGGATGTATCAATATACGATCCATATCGATATATATGGGACTGCATGGTAACAAACACCTTCCCAATATGACCATCTAGCTGGCCATATCCTACCTAAGTATTTGACATATGTGAGACTTGGTATAAGCTAGGGTATTCAAATTTATCTTTTTTGATCTTAGGCTGGCTAGGTTAACAATTTTATTCATCATGTAATGTTAAAGTAATGGTTATCATTTGAATAGATTTTAAAATTTTGACTACACCTATGTAATTCATGTACTTTAAATATGTGAAGGATCTAAATAGTACTACCCCTGATATTTAGATA
Organism: Torreya grandis; assembly: GCA_037957365.1. NCBI lineage: Eukaryota > Viridiplantae > Streptophyta > Pinopsida > Cupressales > Taxaceae > Torreya > Torreya grandis. Next base: position 512,917 of record JARHVA010005221.1, on the reverse strand, counting down.
ATTGTACCATGATATATGGTTATGGGGCCATCGTACATTATACCTTTACTTTAAGGAAACAATTGCCTATTTCAGCTAATTACTATGTAATTTTTAGTAAGATAAGCTTGTTTATAAATACAAATGATATTCTTAACGCATAGTGGTATCATGATCTCACTAGACCAACCCATAAATAACCTTATATAGATTCATATATCTCTAATATTTTAGTGTCATTTGGTCAAAATCGTGAGACTAATAATTTATGCCACTTTGTTTAATTTAGTAAATCCAAATATATACACTTCTGAAATATGTTCCTTTAAGAACATTAACATTGTTCATACTTTAACAATCATTTTTATGTAATAACTAAAATGCTAAAAATCCTTTAATTAATTTGAGGATGATTTAATGAAATTATTAACTTGTTAAAAATGTGTAAAAAGCAACCTCTTTGTCATTGTATCTTAATTTGCATAATATATTGAAATCATAAATATGCATTGGTTGTGAGTATGATCTAAAATTATTAATAACTATTAATAGCTTAAGTAAGTTTAAATGAGGATTTTATATGGCCTATTTCATATAATAAATTAGAATAACTAATATAACCATGTTACCTATTAAAAATTAATGATATAAACATGTCATGGTGATCAAAGAAAAAAATAATGTTTGTAACTATCTTGCTTCATATTTCATTAAAACCTTAGAGTTGAAAAAAGTGTTCACTTTGTTAAAAATGAAATATAAATTATTTCATTAAGTATAGATTTTGAGATATTTAGTACTAAGCCTAATATCAATTCAAATTGGCCTTTGTTTCAAGTTCTCAAAACTTTAATCATAAGGATGAAATTGAAACATGATTTGAAAATAATACTTTCATTTTAATTCGTTACTCATCTCATTGCTCTAGGAAATATAGATGTTTCAAGTTTATATTATTTATAAAAATAAAGTATCAATTATCTAGTATAATTTATAAGCCAAGTATGATGGATAAATAATTTGTACAAGAAGTGTAATAAATATTAAATGTCATATCATTTTAAATTAAATGCACATATAAGTAGCCTTGTTATGATCAACAAGTAACTAAACCAAACAGAGTGTAGCTATATAATTAAAAATGATAACTAGTTTATAATGAATAATTATCAGTGATGTCATGGGGGTTTCCTTGTGAGTGGATGAAGTGATTTGATAGCCTAAGTAACAATGTGTTTGTCCTTGCTAGCTTGAAGTATGCTTGGTTGATATCTAGAGTTTGACTAGTTAGAGAGGTTCAAGGATGAGTATGGTGATTAGAACTTGTGAAATAGGTCCCTAAGATGTTATATATGATTTGAGATCTTATGTGCATAAGTGGAAATCATATGGTAGTCCATAGTTCTCATATAGATAGTTTGGGTCTAGTGGCAAAAACTTTTAGTAGATAGTTTAATGACAACACCATTACCATGTGGGAATGAATCAAGGGGAGTTGGTTGTATATTGTGATTACATTAGTCCTTAGTTATTATGTATCATATCTCAAGACATGAATCAAATTAGTTCAAAGATAAAAGGGTGAAAATTTAGCTTCTCAATCAGAATTCATTGTTATCCCATACTTATCCGAATTTGCAATATGGCTAGAAAGAGCTAAGTAAGTAGTTTGAAGATGGAATATCTAACACATAAATTTTTTAGGATAAGGTGATAATATGGGTTTGTTTAATTTTAGACCTAGTTTATTTTCACTAATTTCTAGATCATGCAATGAAGCATGCCAAAAGATGTGCTTATGTGAAATTGGGCTCCCAGGTAATTTGAATGTGTTTTTCCATACATATCCAATTTTTTAATATGGAAATAAGAGCTGAGTGAGAATATTGATGGTGTTATATCTTGCACATGTGAAGGTTTCAGAGAAACTAATTATATGGGTCTATTTAGTTTTGAGCATAGTTGATATGAACTAAATTTGAGATCATTCACTAAAGCACGACAAAAGTTATACATGATCAAAGTTGGCCTCTTAGGTAGGTTTTGACATAGTTGGCTTTATGACAAGTTTTTTAGAAGGAATTTTAATGGCATTATATCTCACATGCGTGAGGGTTCTAGGATCTATTTGTTATATAGTTAGATTATCCTATGTGATGAGATCATCTTATCTAAATTTGGGATAATGAGTCAAAGCATAGAATAATTTATTAAGGTTCAAAAATGACTACTTAGATATATTGAAAATTTCCCCATACTTAGTCAATTTTTAAAGAGTTAAAGCTTGAGGAAGATCAATAGTGTGCATTACTCCAAGAAGTTAGGAAGAAAAAAGACAAGGACAAGTGCATGATTTTTAATAACCAAGAAAAGGTATAGGATAAGTATCAAATGATGAGCAAGTGATCATACAGATTGATCAAATAGTGAGCATTGATCGTTAAATCCTGATTGATCCATAGAGATTGATAGAGTGCATTGAGTCAACATTATAAAATTATGCAAGATGAGATCAACTTGACTAAGGTTTAATGTTTGAGCATTGGAACCTATGTATTAAATATAAAAAGAGATCAATGGTGAATATTTGATCTATGCTAAGGGGACATGAGATGAGATCATGGTGTTTGTGGTTTAATCATGACCGTTTGAATTTGAATATTTGAATTTGCTAAAAGAAACACCAATGTCTAGTTTTTGGACCATAACTTTTGATACAAGTTGAATTTTCTATTATAGTAAAAATTAAAGTGGTAGAGGACTCTAAGATTCATTTGTAAATATGGACTATAAGATTTTAAAGTTTGTATAAACATAGTTATGAATCTTCAAATTTCACTATGTGTTTGTGCATGAACTGTAAGTGACCTAAGAATATTGTTTAAGCTTGTTTTGATATTGTTTCGATATATCTTGGTGAATTAGCTATTAGGGAGTGTTTTAGGATCCATGAATATTCTCTACATGATTTTTTAAGGTTTGAACAATCTTATGTAGTATGAACAAAGGTTTTGAAGTTGATTGTGTTTTCATTCTTATTGATTGTGTGTATAGAGAAGTGTTTTAGCTAATTGGGTTATAACAAAAGAGTGTTTTGGTGGCTATGATCATTTGAGGATATCCTAGGGGATACAAGTAGTGGACATATCTTTTTTTAAGTGGTCCTATATATTTTTATTTTCTTGGAGTTGTATCAAAAAGGTGAATGGGTCTCCATATGACCTAAAAGTGACTTAGGCCTATTTTGAAAGGGGATTGTGCTTAAGTGTGACCCATATGAGATGCCTTAAGTGTGAAGGAATGTTTTATGGATGAAAATTAAATATTATGATATTTTTATTTCATGATTACTCTATATATAGTGAAACTAAATGTGTTGGTTTATATAGTTTTTAATTGAGAGAGTTGGAGAGCGAAGGAAAGAAGAGGAGTGTGAGAGTGCCTAGCTATTGGGTTGATGATATGAGAATATTAAGTACTATGTGTATGATTATTATATCATGTTTTTGATGATATTATAGTGTTATTTTAGTTTTAATGTGTACAAAGAGATCCATGTGTGCATATGAGGATTGTTTAAATGAACAAGGCGAGTCTTTTTTGAGAAAGATAGTTTGTGTATGGGTCAAATAATCAAGAGGTCCATCATCAAGTGTTGAATTAATTAGTTATAATGTGGTATTTTTCTTCTCAATAATGGTCTAAAGGACTTGATCTTCCTTATGGGTAGTTACTCCTTGTGAAACAGGGTTTCACTAGAGACCATTGATCAAAAGGACTTGATTAGTCTGTTGTTTGTGATCATATTATAGGATAGTAGTCCATGTATTTTTAGCATTTAAAGTGGGATTTATAAACTAAGATGGTTTCCCATGTAGATCTTATTTTTTGTATGTGATCTCGCATTATGTTTATTATTCACTACTATGAATGATCTATATGCTTCATGAATGATTGAATCGAATGCTTATGTATTTTCAAGGGTTTGGAAATTAAATTGGATTATTTGCCACCACTCATTCACCCATATCCTCTTAGTTTATTTTACCTCTAATAGTTTTATCATGGTAATGTATTGAGATGTCAAGTTAAATACTAATTAAGCAAGAGTGTTTTTAGTAAAGTACATGTTTTTACTTGCTTAAAAGATATTAATTCATCATATAATTATAAAAAAGTTTAGATACATATAATTATACAACTTATAAGAGTAAAAATATTTCATAATATAAATGATCCAAGATGAAATAAACATTTAAACTCAGCCATATAATCATTTAGGTTTAGCATTTAATGAACATTTTCAAAGTAAATAATCCCTAAATTTTGTAACATAATCAAATGAAATAAAATATAATTCTACATGTGAAAGTTCAAATTTTAATTTACTAAAATATAATAGAACATATGAACATATGAGAGTACATTTAATCCATATAATTGAAAAATAGATTATTGAAACTAAATTAAAAAATTACAAATAAAATAAAACTTCCAACTAAAGATGAAATCAAGAAAATAAATACGTAAGTGTAAGTAATCAATGTAATTGAAATTTAAATGTATTGAAATAATTTCATATGATAAAATACTATGAAAGAGACATTAACCTACATTAATAATATTGATTCTAAACTGGAATATTAATAAGTTATTTACAAAGCATATTACATCAAAAAATAATTGAAATCACAATATACAACAATAAACATTAGATTGAAAAAATTTATATTTGTTACTTAATTTGTTCCATATTGAACTATCCTATGAACCCCCCAATCGATGGACCTTACCACCCCCAACCATCAGCTAGGAAGTGGAGTCTGAATTTTGAGACTTTAGGAATGTAGGTGAGACACTAAGGGAATGAACTAATTAATTTGTAGAATTATAAAAATTCACATTGAAACTTCAAGCATAGACATTAATAATATCCTTGATAACCTTGTATTCATTTTAAGGATACTACAAGTCAACTTATTAATTTAAGTGGCATCATTTTCCTTCATTACTTATTCTAGGTGAACCAAAATAATAAAAAGAAAAAAAAAAACCTTTGTCCCATTATAATGTATCCAAAATAATTCAAGGTAAATAAAACCATATCTATCACCATAATCTTAAACACTTCACATAATTATTACCAATTGATCAAACTAGTTTATTTTTAGTCACTTTCAAGATTGTGCCTTCGTGACAATTTTTCCATGTTTGATCATCAAAATTAGTTTAAATTTTATATATTATGCAAGAATGAAATTTTCACAAGTTTATAAAATAATTTTTCATTTCTAGGTATGCAAAAAAAATTGGTATTAATTCTAATAATAATAATAATTTTAGTAAAGATTGCTTTCTAAAAAACAAAAACATTAACATAAATTATTCATCAAAAACCCAAAAAGTTTATGCATAAATTTTTCCAGCATAACAACCTATAAAATTGACTTACAAAACCACATAATTTTGGTAGAAGATAAAATCTCAAAATGGCTAAATAAATAATAATTTGTTTCTTATGGGTTGAATTAGGTTGCCATTTTTCTAGCAGGGTGAGCAAAAATACCAATATTTGTCACTTAGTTGGCCTAGGTCACCATATTTCATCTAGATGAAAGAAAATAAAAACCATAAATGATTTAAGACACTTAGACATAAATTTTTATGAAGGGTTTTGACTAAACTAATTATTTTCTAAAAAAAACCCTATATTTGAAATTATATTTTCTTGGTAGTTGTGAAAGGAATGATAGATATTTTTGTAAAATAATTCCGTTATAAACCCTTGCAGGTTCATCAAGAAGTCATTTTACTTTCTTATGAACCTATAAGTATTTTTTATTCTAATTTAATTACTTTCCATTAAATTTGGAATGAAAACTCCATTTAAAATTAAAAAATGAAAAAACTTACTTGATTTTCCTTGTAAATAATGGAGAAAAAACTAAAAAATTTGGTGTGTCTTACTACCTTTCCATGCATCATTATCTATCCATGGCCAAGTAGGAGGTTCTCTCTGCATATTATGGAATTTATGACCTCAATAACCTCCTCTAGGACACCACCCTTCTCGCTATGATTTTTCTTCTTCTCCCTTCACTCTAAGCCTTCGTCTCTTTCTTCTCCATTCCTCCCTCCTCATCTCTCCTCCTTCTCTCATCTACCCATCAACCCAAGGAAAAATGAGGTAGTTTGGGGGATGAGCTTAGCTCCTTGCAAGAGCCAAAATAATTAATGAAATAAATCTAATTTTTGCCCAAACCAAATAAATGTAATGATAGACCAAATTAGATTTCCTTTAGGTCAAAATCCCATGGCCAATGCAAAATATTTATTTTCCATAATACTATTTTATTTAAATCCCATGGCCAAGATGAGATGAAAAATTTTAATTTGTCAAAAAAATATTATTACAAATTTTAAATTTGCCAAATAATAAATTATTACTAATTTAACTTAGAAATAATTCCACTAGGGTTCTTGTTAGGAGTTAAAGGGGGAGTGATGAGATATGGGGGTTTAGATGCTAGTGTGAGGTACCCTAGGTAAGTAACAATAATAATAATAAAATAATAATTATAATCATTATTTAATTAAAAAAATAATAATAAAACCATATTCAACCAAGATATTAGAGGTCACAACACCAAATAATCCAAGCAAGGAGAGAACATTGCCTTGGTTCAAAAGTGAAACAATTACACATGAAATAAAGATCAAACAATAATCAAAATTGAATCATAAGAAAGTACCACAACATTTAAAATTCAAAATCAAGGACAAGTCAAAAATAATGACAAACAATTCAAGAATATGATAAAATAGAAAATACATAATAACAAACTGATGCATGTTTTGGTTCATTAAATTTTTGATTTTTACCTATGTCAGCTACCTATATTACTTATCCCCTTACCATGAAAATACATCTCTAACCTATCTCATTTAACCTATTCTTGTATCCATAATTGACATTAACAATATGTGAAATATGTAATTGTATATAAGCAAAACTATATAGTGCTATATATAAAATCAAATATTAAGACAAAATATCTCATTAATAAACATAAACGCTAGCTGTACCATATTTTCCATCCTCTAAAATACTAAAATAGTAGTTTCAACAAGATCTACATAGTATAGAAACATGTTGAAACTAAGTATAATAGTATGAAAATGAAATATGTAGGCATGGTCATATCAACTTTCTGAGGTATTATTTGAGTTCATTGTCTATTTGCATTAATCAAATTCATAACTAATGAAAATGTTAAACTAATAGATTTACAATTTCAATATTTTCTTAATTCATATTTTTGTAATATCCATTCTAAGTTACTACCTATCACCACTAGGATCCAAATGGCATTCATTAATATATTTTCCCTCCTTGATCTAGACCTTTAAATTATCTCACTTCCCATCTCAATTCCATTATTTATCCAAAAAAATTACTATATATTTATATTTATGGAATCAATAGTAGATAATATTGGGTTCCTCATAATCCATAACTTAGTGAAGGTGATCAACATGTTCCTCATCAACCCCCCACCTTTAAAAAGGCAAGCCTTTCAATATAAGGGTTATGATATTATCAATCAACTATAGAATACTCCTGATATTTTTTTAATTTTGGAATTATTAAAAGAGATGAAATTTTCAATATGCTTGAATTTATTAGTGATACAATAAAATGACACTAATTTTATATTATTAAGAAAACCTAATATACATAGATACACACACATGTGTGTGTGCATGTGTATGTGTGTGTGTACACAAGCGCGTGCGCGCGCGCGTGCACACACACACACACACACACACACACACACACACACACACAACCCTTATCAGAAGTGATGGACTTTTCAATATGATTGAATTTAATAATGATATAATAAAATGACACTAGTTGTTTATCACTAGGAATACTTGTATCCTATAGACTTATATCTTATATAAAACACTACAGGATATATGTCTTCCTAGTGATAAATAATTAGTGTCATTTTATTATATAATTAATACATTCAAGCAAATTGAAAAGATCATTAATTTTGATAAGGATGGATTACCTCCTAAGCATATCATAAATCGAGATTTCCCACTACTCATTCAAGTTAAGGTGCATGACAGGATATTCAAGAGTATGATGATTGATAATGGTTCAGTGATATCTATTTAAATCTTTGATTTCATACAATAATTAGATATTAACATGAAGTCCAATAAACTTATAGTGATCTTGGCACAACTAATTTTTTTTTACATGATATTACAATCCTTACTTCCATTGTAATTTTATAAAATTAGGTTAAATGATTTAGATGTTCTTCAAGTGTTCTACTAAAAATGAGTATATCATCAATATATACACATAGAAATTCAAATCTACCTTTGAATATCTCATCCATATGTGCCTAGAAATATGCTGGTGCATTCATTAAACCAAATGGCATGACATTTCACTATTACTGTCTAAAGGGACAATTGAATGTAGTTTTTTACCTATCTTTTAGTGTCACATGAATTTGATAGAATCCTAATTTATAATCAAATTGTGAAAAATATTTACATTGGGTAACCTTCTATAGAAAATAAGATTTGTCAGGAATGGGGTAAGGATATGGTTTTATGATTGAATTCAGAGGCTTATCATTTATCACCATCATATTCTTGCCTCATTTTTATTTTGAGTGTTTGTTCGCCATGAAAGCATAACAATAGAATGGTGAAGTGGTTGATTCAATGAATTTGGCATTTCTCAATTCTTGAATAGCATTTTCCATGTCTGGATAATCTGAGGCTAGAATAGGGATCTTCTTTCCAAATTTTTATTTTTTTCCCTCTTTGATCCTTATTTCCATTTTAGATATCTTTTTAGCCTAGAATAATTAAGGATTATCAAAATAGATCTCATCTTTTATTAATTTCCCTATTTTTGTATGTCTTGATAGACTGGGTATATAGGCTATTGGTTCATTGTAGCAAGAAACTACTCAGTAGCATAACACATGGAGCCCTTATGCTTTCACCATAAAGGGTGAAGAGTACACTTTAAGGATTAGATCCATAAGAATAATATATATCTATGAATGATCCACCAAGTAGGATATCTATAGGTATATTGTTGTACTGGAAGAAGTCATAATGGAAATTATGTCATTAGATAGAAATAGGCTTATGGTGTTTATAATAAGAACTAGTAAAAGAGTTTCCTTGGACACCTATTTATTTATAAACTTGATTAGGTTCAAGTTGTTTTTAATTTTTAATGATTGGAGGTTTTGGAAAAGAATGAGATGCTCTAGTATCTACTTGGGCATTATATCATCTACCATTGATTTCGATAGATATAAATTGTGTAAATCTTTAATTAATCAATTGAGTAATACATAATGGTTCTTATTCATCTTCTTAAGGAAAAAGAGTACATACTAGTCTACAATTAAGGATATTTTATTTTACAACTTCAACCGGTACCTTCTCAAATTCATGTCCTAAGTCTTGTTCCTCTTCCAATGGTTATTCCCATAATTAAGTACTAGGAGTGTTAGGAATTTTATACCAAACTTGTAATCTATACTTTAGATTTAATTGGAAATATTCAAAACAATAAAAGATATTTTCAAATTCATCAATTTTGAAAAAGAAATCATTTTGATTTATTTTAGATCTAATATTTGGAGCAACAGGTTCTAGTATAACAATTTTAGGAGAACTACTTGGTTGTTAATCTGGCAACAAGTAACTAAAATTATTTTTAATCTAGTCATTAGTAGGATTGAATGTATAATCAAATTGTAATGGTTTAAGTTTAGGTTTATGCATGGTAAGGGGAATATAGGCAAAATGTGTTTGTTTTCCCCTACTTGGGTACCTGTTAGCTCTTCCTTTTTATGAAGATCTTCCTTTTCTAGAGAAACTTTCTCCTTGTTATTTCCTTGGCCTTTTCACCATAGTAGTAGGCTCTTCTTTAAGATCAGTTTCCAATTGTTCTAATTCATCTTCATCAATTTCTTCAAACACTAGTTCAAAAATGTCTTCTTGCTAAAACAAGTCTTCATCTTTTTCTACCAAATCCCACCATGTTTTTGTGTTAGTGGAATAAATATATTTGATAGATTTGTTTTTTCAGAAACATTATGGAGAAATATGACCAAATTGGTGGAAAATATAGAAATGGATAATTTTTGACAGAGGTCGTGGGAATTTATGACATCAGAGGAATTTATGACATGAAGTAGGAGTACGATACTATGGGAAAAATCAACATTTATAATCAAGGTGATAGAATTGACACTTGGGCTCATGAACAAATGGATTACACCCAAATGGATATATCAAAACGAATTTGAAAATTACTCTAGAAGTCTAGTGTTTATGCAGTTTTTGGGTCACTCAAGGTTGAGTCATAAAATAAATAATTTGTTGTTAAGAAAAATCAATGACATTAGTGAGGGTCATAAAAACTAAATTGAGTCCTTTTAAATCAATAAAGGAAATAACTTGCTCAACCAAATTATATAGAAGATAATTTAGAAATTGCGTCTTTGCAAGATTAATGTGTTGAGCTTTGGCCTCATATGATAATTTTCTATACTAGATAACATATTCTTCAAATTAAGCTAGGTCACATAACTTCATTTTTGCTAGCCATTTATGAATTTCAATTTTATATTCCCTTGAAGGGGAACAAATTCATTGATGAGGACCTAAAAAAGGCTTTGCATAGGTTGTCAATGAGAAAGGATTCTTGTTTCTTCTAGGGTTGGTCCTAAGTTATTCCAAAAAAATTATATTATTCCCCAAAAATATTTTGTGGCAAATATTTCATTAGTATGACAATCCAATTTTACAATAGTCAAAAGAGTTTGCATGGTATTACATCATTTAGTTATCTAATTTAATGGATTTATCAATTCATCAATATTCAAGAACCATGGTTTTTTTAGAATATGAGATTTGATCATAAGGGTTAAAGTAAGTAACCCTTTATTTTTATATCGTCTCTCCTTTCTTTATGTATTAGGAATTAGGTCAAGACCAAAATATAATGAGATAGTTTATTAACTAGAATCAAAAGAAATTTCTTGGATTTGTTCCTTTTCTATAATTTTAAGCCAATCAAGACTATTCTTGAACTATTGTAATTTCTCATCAACATTTGTCAAATGATCTCCTATGATATGAAGATTATTCAAATATTGACTTGTAATAGTATTTATACTATCATTGACTTTCATGATATGTTGAATGGTCTCATTTAATGGGAAAATGAAATTAGTAGTTTTTTTTTATTTCATGAATATAAGATCCTAAAATAATCAAATTTTCTACCTATTTGGAATCTCTACATAAATGATCAAAGTTTTCTTCATAATGAGCATTGTGTCTATTAACGTAATTTATTTGTTTAAAATTTGAAGAAGGTTACTTTTCTATTGAAGAGGTAGGGTGATATGCAACACAAAAATAAAATATTTCTCCTTTAGATTTCTTGTAATGGAATTTATGTGCTAGATTGATAACTACATCATCTTGAAGCCTTTGGGCTATGTTTATATCACTTGATCAACAATGGGTTTTATGAGGATAGCTTGACCATACCCATATCCCCCATTTTCCATTTTTTGTATTTGATCTCTTATGTATGCTTGTTTAGGGATAAGGCATCAATTATACATGTATTTCATACTTAAAATAGATTTTCAAATATATAAATATCTCAACTATAAAATATAGGATAAAATGCCCATCCTTTTAGATTTAGCTCATAGTTTTCCTAGATAGAGCTACAATAGTAGAAAACAATGTATTGAAACCTTGTATACCTTCTAAAACCATATTAAAATATACATTAGATGTATATTTTATCATTCACTTGTGTTTTCAAGTTAATTAAACTAGTTATAACTCCCCAAAAATTGTCATAATTTGAATTAATCTATTTTCAATGATAATTCTCTAACCCCTAGCCCTAGTTTCTATTTCTATTAATTTACAACTTTTATTAATTATGTATATCATTGTATTTATTTTATTGTGTCTTATTTAACTTCCTATATTATATTTAAATGGTTTAAATTTCCAATTATAGTTCAATATAATTCATAATCAATTATAGTTTAAATAATTTAGTCAACCCGCATTTCAATTCAAACATTTCTTATTGATTTTTGATTTATAACTTAGGTTTTTATTTTAATTTTCTAAACTCCTAACATTGAAATAATACAATCATAAACCTTATATATTATTTATAACATAAATATTTAATTTTTTTCACCTTGAAGTAATTTGATAACGAAAATTTTGTCTTGTCATTATTTGACCCCTTTTAGAAATAAGGTTATAGAGAATATCCAAATTAATTAAGAATAACACTATTATATAATCGAGCCAATTAAACAATTTAGATTCATAATATATTCCTTTTTTTATTGCTAATGGATTTTGACCATATACTGGAATGATATGGGACACAATCATGCGTCCAAATCTTCATGTAAATTTTTAACCACTTGAATACTATATATATACCAAATATTATGATATATATACCAATTAATACCAACAACAACCACCTCTGGCCTTGAGAATAACCAATGGCCATTAACAGCCTCAAGAATAGAACCAATAGCCACAACTGACCTCATATGCCTTTCTATAAATTTGAACCTAGGTGGGGTTCAAAATAACCAAGCCACTTAACCAACTCACCCACATCTAATTGGTAAATTCATAATATATTCTTATAAAATGTTGAATTATGGAAATGTGTTAAATATATAAAGTACAATTGAAAATAGTGATTTTATTGCTTAATGAAAAAGAAGGCATAACAATTATATTATTTAATGATGTGAAAATAAATATGAGAAGTGCAAGTTAAAAAATAGTCAATATGATGCTCACATGCAATTCATCATATTATATGAATTAGCTCTTTGTTAGCCTCAACATCACCATTGAAACAGGGACACTAATGTTACATTCTATCCTATAACTAATGTTTTTATTGACAATTAAGTATAGATCCTTTTATTGAAAACCCAATTTCACCTCTTATGGTTCCATATAACCTTATAAGTTGTCTATTCAGATCATGCACACAAGTTCTATATATTAGTATGTATATTAAAACCTTAGGTCCTATAAGTATAGCATAACACCTTGAAAAATATAGGTTATTGGGGTCAAGTGAAGAAAAGTTGACCTCAAATACCCGCTATCATTTAATGCTTCCTACATAGCCAATATTCCAAAAAGAGCCTTAGACCAATGTATTTATCCCCATTTTGTGGAATTGCATGTGAATAATTATGCAAAATGCTATATACAAGTGCATGTAGTGATCTAGATAATAACCTAAAAAACATTTCTCATGGGATTTTCTTTGAATGATTTAGACATATAAGAATACTACCCATAGGATTGATATGTAAATATGGAAGAATAAGAAAGTTTTTAAATATTGAGAGGTAATATTATATAGATGTTTTCTTGAAAAAACATTGATATTTCTTGATCATAATTACTATTTTTTAGATTGTATTTATACAACACCTTTTGAAATATTCTCTTGAGAGGGTTAAAATAAAACTATAGGTCACCTCGTACATGTTAAAATATTTAATTTTATTTTTATTTTTGAGGTATGAAAATTATATTTAGAAATGGGATAATATCATCAATACTTGTGTCTTAATCTAATGGTAGTGTCTAGAAGAATAAGAATATATTGAAGATTTATAACTGATAGAAAAGAATATATAAAAATTTTCACCTACTATAAGATACATGTGATCTAGGTAATTATAATAGAAGGATCAAATTATAATATAATAATTTATTCACATAAATATGGTGAATGGAAGCCTTTTGACAATGATAAGGTCCTAAATTGAAGGGTTGATCCATGAATGATATTTTCCAAGTGTAGAGGACTAGTTTCTCAAATAAAATCCATATTTATCATATCAGTTACCTCAAATATATATTGAAATAAGATATTTCTTTTGAATTTATGTTGAATCTCGTTATTTTACTTTTAAATAAATATTTTGATTTTATTTTTAACTTTATTTTTAATTTTATTTATATTTTATAAAAAATTGTGTCCTAATAGTTTTAAAACTATTTAGTTATTATCATGAAGGGATAAATGGTGTGAGTGTTTTTACTCTAACACTCATAGCCATAATATAGATTTAAACATAGACTTCAATTTTCAATAATTTCATATGTTTCAATGCTACATATTTTATATTCTAACTCAATTAAAATATTCACATGTTACTACTTGATTACATCTTTCAAAAATGCTCTCACTTTTTATTTTGAGAAAAGTGAATTGCAATCAATTTACATCATCTCAAAATTGGGGCACCATAATGGACTTATCTCCAAGCTTCCACAAGAAATACATTTCACATTTGACAATTTATAATATGGAAAAATAGAATTTTGATATTCTTTGGGTTTTTTAGCTTGTTTATTCACTCCACATTTATAGATACTTAAACACATATACACTTATACAAAGATATTTACAATATTTAAAAAAAAATCAAAAGATCAAATTTGAACTCTATACAATATAGGGGTATTCTATGCATTCATGTTAAATATCCTACTTTAAAAAATTCATATTTCTCTTTTTTGGGCATCATGTTTCAAAATTTATAGTTTAAATATAGATTTGTCTATAGTAAGATGATGAAATGGGACTATGTTTGAGCTTATGAATGATCCATATCGTGTTTTCACTTTGGAAATCCATGTATTGGTTCTCATCTCTTCTTTTGTGTTCATCAAGTGAGCCACGCTTGAGCTTAGTGACGATCCATGACTTTGTTTCACTTTAGTGAAACACTTTGTTGGTTTTCACCTCTTCCAAATAATTAAAAGTATTTTATGAGGGTTGGAACATATGATATTTCCAAATTAAACATAATCATTGATTTTTAAAATTGAGACTTGGTCACTCTCAATTAACAACATGTTCAACACATGTCAATATGACCAAAAAAAGGTATATACATCTCAATATCAAATAAAAAGTGTGTATACAAACTCAAGTATCTTATTTCCTTTATGTAGTAATTTTATGCATCACTAAAATAAAGGTGTGGGTATGGAAATTTGGATATTAAAATTTAATAATAGATTCTTGATAATTCTTGTCATTGACATATACCTTTCTTGGTTAATTATCCATTCTAATAACCTTTAATATCTAATAAACACTAAAAATTATCATAATAACTATGTATATCTCCTACACATACATATTTATCTCTATTCCCCTATATTTGACATATACTTCAATATCACTTTAGTTTTGAAAGCCTTTGTTCATAAAAGATAAGGGAACACTAGATAGATGAGGACACATTACAACCTTTTACAATGGTATGGCCTTGTCTAATGTGCTCTAAAAATAAAATCTTAAAAGTGAAAAACTTCATAATAGATAACCCACGTACACCAATAGGTTAGTTATCAAAAATATTCAAAATATGTCATGTCCCCTTTTGAGTTGACATGTTCAGAGTTGAGGATTAGCCTATTATGCGACCTTCATAGGCTGATGGGATGGATAGAGGGTCTTGATGGAGCTGGGCTTGTTTTTTGTTCGGGTTTTTTGGATATGAATTAAGGGAGATATTAATATTTGATTGAATCAAATATTAATTATTTGGTCTCATTAATAATTAATAATTAATTATTAATTAGTTGGTCTAATTTTAAGACCCTAATTCTAATTTAAGAATTGGTCTAATTTTAGGACCCAAGTTCTAATTTGAGGAATTCTAATTTAAGAAACCCAAGTTCTAATTTGAGGAAATCTAATTTTAGCAAGCACACCTTTGGAGGGTATAAGGGTTTCTCATGGGAGAAAGTTGAGATTAGCGATTGATTATTGATTTTGAAGAATTATTTTGTGAATACTAAGCCAAGGGTTCCAGGATTCCATTATAGTGGAGAACATTAACTCTTCATTGTGTGCGATTTAGAGGCTGTGAGATATCAGCTGATTTATTGCCAAATTGAGAGATAGCTTCATACAGAAGTTATCACAGAAGTATACAGATTTGAGAGATATCTTCACACAAAAGTTATTAAAGTATTTCAAGTATTTCTTTATTTAGTTTTTGATCCAATAAATTATATGGATATAGATCTTCTGTATTAGAATCATATATTCTTGAGATCAGGTTGTTCAGCTATCAGGGGTTGAAAACAGATAGGTTGTGCTAAATTGGCAGCCGTACAAAGTCCGTATAGGTCCATACAGATCCACACAGATACCGACATTGGTAGACAGAGATCCCCAGTGACCGACATCAGCCGTCTGAAGACCGATGTCGGTAGATAAGGACCCACAGAGACCGATGACGACAGTATATTGACCGATGCCGGTGACTGTGTGTTTGACACAGCAGGCCGAGACTTCCAGATTCATATTGGTTTCCAGATTTGCACAAGATCAAGGTTTTAAGATTGGATGTTAATATTCTTTTATTTGTAAGACAGAGAATCAATTGTGTAATTATTTGAACAAGTGATAAGATACTTGATTAGCAGATAAGAGATATACTGTGATTTATTTACTTATTTGAAATTATCTTGCAAAATCGTATTCTTGGTTCAGAGCTTTTGTGTTTCTATATTCCCTGCTTGAAGGGGATATCACAGTGGTATCAGAATAAATCATATAGAGAGAGATTTGTTGTATTAGATACCATAGATTTCCAGATTAGGGATCAAACAGATAGGTTGTACTAAATTGGTGGCCGTACGAAGACCGTATAGGTCCGTACAGATCCACGCAGATACTGACATTGGCAGATAGAGATCCCCAGTGACCGACATCAGCCGTCTAAAGACTGACGTCAGTAGATAAGGACCCACAGAGACCAATGACGGCAGTATATCGATCGACGCCGGTGACTGTGTGTTCGACACAGCAGGCTGAGACTTCCATATTCATATTGGTTTCCAGATTTGCACAAGATCAGGGTTTTAAGACTGGATGTTAATATTATTTTATTTGTATGACAGAGACTTAATTGTGTAATTATTTGAACAAGTGATAAGATACTTGATTAGTAGATAAGAGATATACTATGATTTATTTACTTATTTGAAATTATCTTGCAAAATCATATTCTTGGTTCAGAGCTTTTGTGTTTCTATATTCCCTACTTGAAGGGGATATCATAGTGGTATCAGAATAAATCATACAGAGAGAGATCTACTGTATTAGATACCATAGATTTCCAGATCAGGGATCAAACAGATAGGTTGTGCTAAATTGGCGACTGTACGAAGTTCGTACAGGTCCGTACAGATCCACGCAGATACCGACATTGGCAGATAGAGATCCTTAGTGACCGACATCGGCTGTTTGAAGACTGATGTCGGTAGATAAGGACCCACAGAGACCAACGACAGCAGTATATCGACCGACACCGGTGACTATGTGTTTGACACAGCAGGCTGAGACTTCCAGATTCATATTGGTTTCCAGATTTGCAAAAGATCAGGGTTTTAAGACTGGATGTTAATATTCTTTTATTTGTATGATAGAGACTCAATTGTGTAATTATTTGAACAAGTGATAAGATACTTGATTAGTAGATAAGAGATATACTGTGATTTATTTACTTATTTGAAATTATCTTACAAAATCATATTCTTGGTTCAGAGCTTTTGTGTTTCTATATTCTCTGCTTGAAGGGGATATCACAGTGGTATTAGAGCTAAATCCTGCCATCCTGAGGGTTTGAAAATCTTATGCAGCCATAAGAGTTGGGACCACATGGGTATTACACATGCAATAGAGCTTTGCTTGAAGGTACCCAGTTGTTAGAACAACAGCAGATTATCATGAGTGATAGACGTGAGGGTAGCCCACCCAGGGGCCATAGGTATGATGCTGATCAGGACACCAGAGAATTCCATCGTGCTATGATGTCAGGGCAACAACAGATGAATCAGACACTATAGGCACTTACTACTATGATAAGGGGGATGAATGCACCCGATAGATAGAATGGGGAACAAGGAGATAACAGGAGTGCAACTGTTAATCAGAGACCACAGCTGACCCATTCTAGGATAGCAGGTAGACCTACATGTCTTACATTTGTTCAAGAGGAACCAGATGATCTAGCAGAGGAGGAGGTAGGAGATTCCTCATTTGTAGATGTTTACCTGGCTGTAAATGATGAGTGGAACTTATTACCTCCTCATGTTCGAGAGAGGACAACCTTTGATCATTTTGTTAATCTGAGGAGAGAGCACTACAGATTGGCTAGACAGGACAGGAGACCTAGACACTAGAAAAATGATCTTAAGCATGCTACGAGCAAGCTCACACTCATGATGTTCGACGGTAGTGGTAAGGTCACAGCATAGGCCTGGGTTAGTAAGTTGGACACCTTTCTCACATTGCATCCGATGGACGAGGAAGATGCTATCCGATATGCGACACTACATCTTGAGGGAGTAGCTCATGATTGGTGGCACCACGGGATGGTGACACTCCATCATGATCAGATCACATCTTATCAGGAGTTTGTGGATAGGTTGGTGGAGCATTTTGACAGGAAGGACCCAGAGTCCTATTTCAGAGAGTTAGCTCAGTTGCACCAGAGTGGGAGTCTAGAGTCTTACATTGGCGACTTCCAGAAGTTATCAGTCATGATTCCTGACATTTCAGAGTGGTGACTTGTAGTACTCTTCATGGAGGGATTAACAGAGCCATTGAGAGGTTGGATCAAAGCTTTTGATCCTCCTTCATTATAGGTAGCTATGAAGAAGGTGCGTAGTATGGAGATGGCAGCCCCATCCCATAAATTTAACTCCAAAGGTACTTCTTCATCTAGAGACCATAAGTGCTCCAATGCAGATATAGAGAGACCGGATTTCAACATAGATAAATTAGGTGTAAAGAATGATTCAAAGGCCAATCCAGCAGCACCACCTTTGGATCATGAGGCACTTAATGATCTACGTAGAAAGAAGCTTTGCTTCTACTGCAAGGGTCCATATGATATCCATCACGATTGTCCTTTGAGGCCTAAGGGCAAGGCAAATCGTGTGATGTGGTCATATTATGAGGATTCAAATTCTGAGGATTCTGAATAGCATGATGGGTTTGAGGAGGCAGAGGCTTCAAAGCCTAAGGTAGGAGCAGATTTAGAGCTTCATATACAAGAGGCACGTCTATCCAGAATTCAGTCAGATGAGTCATTTAGACTCTGTGGAGTTTTAGCAGGGCAGAAGGTCATCACCCTTCTTGATACAGGAGCCACACATAATTTCATAGATGCTAGATTTGTGGAGAAATGTGGACTCACTACTGAAGATTTTGAGGGCATTAGAGTTAAGGTAGCCGATGGTCACACTCTTAGGTGTGAGCGTATGATTAGAGACCTCCCATTGCGCTTGAACAACTATGAGTTCAAGGCTGATTATTATGTGGTGAACATGGGGGATATAGACTTAGTCTTGGGTATGAAGTGGCTTCATTCATTTGAGGAAGTTACTCTTCATCTCAAGGACATGGAGGTTCACTTTGATGTTGATGGGAAGACACATATTCTTAAGGCAATATGGGGCAGCAGCTTCAGATATATGTTTTTTCATCGCATGGAGATGCTTAGACGACATGACATGATAGAGTGTGATGACGAGTGCACATTGGCACCAACACAGGAGAGATATGAGGATGAGCTTGGTATTGAGGTGAGTGCCATTCAGGAGTTATCACATGTGGTAGGGACTCAGCTTTTTGTTACAATCGGGTCACAGGTTGATGATGATATGACTATTTCTAGCCTTCACAATCCAGATTTAGATATTATTTAGGTAAGGAGTTTGCTTGAGTTGCTTGCTAATTTTCATTTATGGATTGGATGCTGGGGTGCTTATCTTAGCACTAAGGATGATGTGACACCACTAGATGAGAGTTGGGATGGACATGGCATGGAGTTTGCATTGATTAATAGCAGGGTAGATCATGACTACATTTGGGATCCAGGTGGATTGATGGGTGTATCATTCAGTGATTGCTTGAGGGCAAGCAATTTCAAGAGGGGTGGATTGTCATGTCCCCTTTTGAGTTGACATGTTCAGAGTTGAGGATTAGCCTATTATGTGACCTTCGTAGGCTGATGGGATGGATAGAGGGTCTTGATGGAGCTGGGCTTGTTTTTTGTTTGGGTTTTTTGGATATGAATTAAGGGAGATATTAATATTTGATTGAATCAAATATTAATTATTTGGTCTCATTAATAATTAATTATTAATTAGTTGGTCTAATTTTGAGACCCTAATTCTAATTTAAGAATTGTTCTAATTTTAGGACCCAAGTTCTAATTTGAGGAATTCTAATTTAAGAAACCCAAGTTCTGATTTGAGGAAATCTAATTTTAGCAAGCACACCTTTGGAGGGTATAAGGGTTTCTCATGGGAGAAAGTTGAGATTAGTGATTGATTATTGATTTTGAAGAATTCTTCTATGAAGACTGAGCCAAGGGTTCCAGGATTCCATTACAGTGGAGAACATCAACTCTTCATTGTGTGTGATTTAGAGGCTGTGAGATATTAGCTGATTTATTGCCAAATTAAGAGATAGCTTCATACAGAAGTTATCACAGAAGTATACAGATTTGAGAGATAGCTTCACATAGAAGTTATCAAAGTATTTCAGGTATTTCTTTATTTAGTTTTTGATCCAATAAATTATACAGATATAGATCTTCTGTATTAGAATCATATATTCTTGAGATCAGGTTGTTCAGCTATCAGGGGTTGAAAATAGATAGGTTATGCTAAATTGGCAGTCGTACAAAGTCCGTACAGGTCCGTACAGATCCACGCAAATACCAACATCGGCAGACAAAGATCCCCAGTGACCTACATTGGCCGTCTGAAGACCGATGTCGGTAGATAAGGACACATAGAGACCGAAGACGACAGTATATCGACCGACGTCGGTGACTGTGTGTTCGACACAGCAGGCCGAGACTTCCAGATTCATATTGGTTTCCAGATTTACACAAGATCAGGGTTTTAAGACTGGATGTTAATATTCTTTTATTTGTATGACAGAGACTCAATTGTGTAATTATTTGAACAAGTGATAAGATACTTGATTAGTAGATAAGAGATATACTATGATTTATTTACTTATTTGAAATTATCTTGCAAAATCGTATTCTTGGTTCAGAGCTTTTGTGTTTCTATATTCCCTGCTTGAACGGGATATCATAAAATATTATCATATAAAATAACATCAAGGGTCACATTTAAACCTAACTATATCTCACTGAAAAAATATATATTTTATGATTTGAAATGTATCTATGTTCTATGTAAAGAATCTTATTGAAATTATGTTATAATACCATAGTCCTTAAACAAATCTAACTTTGCTTTATTATATGATAAGGATGCCCTTATTTTTAGAATTATAATAAAATACTACTAGTTGTATTTATATGATGTTATCTTAAGGAGAACTACTCACTTGAGTCATTTGGGCTACGTATGTAGTACTCAATCAATAAGGGGTTTTTTGAAGATAGCTCAAACATTCTCACACCCCAATTTTTATCCCCTTTTTTATTTTATCTCTTTTGTATTTTTCAGAAGGACTAGGACTTCTATTTTATAGGGACTATGATTATCAAATCAAGTTCTAAATAGAAAACTATCGCCTATAGACATAGGTGAATAATCTCAATGTTTTAGATTCAGCTCATAGTTTACCTGGATAAACCTACAATAGTAGAAAATAATACATTAAAACATTGCCCCAATACAAAGTGGATCACTATTTTTATGTATTTTTGTTTGTAATTTATATAAATATGTTAGATTTCACATAATTTTGTCACAATCTAAATTAATTTGTTTGAAAGGACAATTTCCTAACCCTAGCCCTAATTTCTATTTTTAGTATTTTACAACTTATATAAATATTATAGGTCTTCATTTTTATTTTATTTAGTATTATGTAACTTATAAGATCATATTTATGTATTTTACATTTATAATTAGAGTTAATTACAATTCAAAATTAATTCTACTGTATAATGTCTATAAAACTGAAATTACATGTTTTGATCATATGTGTCTATGTAGAATGTTTATAAAATAGAATTTTATCATGATACATGTAAATTTTGAGTTATAAATAGACATATGTTTTAATTATAACTCAAATTAAGAAAAGGGTAAAAATGATGGATGTGGGAATGGTCAAACTATACTCAAAAAACCTCTTGTTGACTAATTATTGTCTACATAGCCTGAAGGCCTTAGGCTAACTTAGTTCACCCTTTTTGGAAGATCATGTGAATAAAATAAGAAATATTTAATTATAATGATTTAAAATTATTCCCTTAAACTAAAATTAAATAATGTTATACTTGGATAAATATTGTGGTATTGAAATAAAATTGTAATAACCATCTTTACTCAACAGATTGATGCCTTTGAAATCATAAAATAGATGAATATTTAGTGACAACTAGTTAGGTTCAAGTGTGACCCTTGATGTGATTTTATAGGATAATATTTTAAATATTTATTATAACTAACTTATTGGTGTTGAAACCTAAAATAAAAATTTGATTTATTTAGGTTTAAAGAGGATAAATATAGTCTAAGGTACAAGGATGATAAATTATCTCTATATCATGTCAATTAGATTATAAACATGGATATAACATATGTTGAATATTTTAAACTTATATAACATAAAAATATTAGGTATAACATTAATGACTATTGAAATGACAAAAAAATATTATACTTAACTAGTTATTGCGCTGACATAGTTTTATATATGGAACATATAATAAGTAGAATAAAAGAATATTCTTGAACAGTCACCAAATTTTATATTGAGTACCTCTATAATGAAAAAAACTAACATAAACCTTGGATAATTATGTTGACACTACTATCTAAACCTAATATAGGTGTCTTATATGAAATACCTATTAGAAAAGGATGTGACCACCTAGATGCTTTAGGCTTTATCTTCACCTTATTTTTGGTGCATTCAAATCTAGGTCATGGACTGTCGCTCCTCATGAAATTTTATAACCACAGTTCTTAATCTTCATAGGGACCTTGGGAAAAAATGTCTTAATGGGAACATGGTGTTGAAATGACTCTAAATAATCCTTTATCATTGAGAATTACCAACATATATAGTACTTCAAAAAGGGCCTCATATTGATGTAGTTATCCCCTACGTATTGGATTGTGTGTGAATCATATAATACTAGAAAGTAAGTACAACAATAACCTATATTGTAATTTATAAGATATATCTCTCGGGTTAAATCTTCAGTACTTCAGAACTATGTATGTGTTGTCCATAAAAATGATATGAAAATAGGAAAAAATATATAAGGTTTGCTGACTTGAGTGCTTGATTGAATGATTTTGATGGGTTGACTTGGTATGTGCTAGGTAAGGAATGATTGAGGGCTTATCTTGTATTTATATCAATCCTTTTAGATAAATAGCTCACATTAAAACACTTAGTATAACCATTGTGATATGTTTAATTTGTAAATTATATGACTTTAGGGCACTTGACACTTGCATCAGGGTAAGACACTTATGTTGATGTAGGTGTTTTTCCAAGACTCTAGTGTCTAAAAAACAAGAGATTAGGTATAGTCTCAAAACTCACATGTGTAAGATAAGTAGGCTTTAAACATTATCAACATGATAGTAGGTTTGGGTCATCAAAATAAGACTAGATAGACCAGTTGATAGGCTAAAGGAGAATAAGATAGAGTAGATGCAAGGCTTCCAAAAGTGGGAAAGGTAAAAAAATGAGAAGAATAACTAAGGTTTAAGTTTTCCAATTGTAAAATATTGAGGTGTTATATAATTCATAAATATAATTTACGTTTTCTCCCCCTTTAATCTAGTAATGAAATTATTTACTGATATGAGAATAAATGTGTACCTATGTGTGTATAACACACCTTATCTTTTCCTTAGCCTAGCTTGAGTGCTTCTTTGGTGAGTGACATGCAACCAAGATCATGTTGTAATATATAATCAGTGCATATAATCTAAAATTGAAATAATTTAAAATGATTTAAATTGAAACAACAAGGTTTAAGAGTACATGTGTATTGATGTAATTAACCTATCTATTTTCAAGCTAATTTAAAATGTGTATCCCTATGAATCATTGAAACTAATATTAGGATAAATATATAAATTTATATATTACATATATCTAAGTAGATAGAGATATTAGAAGTCACATTCACCCAAACTTGTATAAAAGGTGAGTTGCCACCTGACAATTGAGATTAGTTTAACTATGCAATCCAATCATTATTATAACCTAATGAGCATGAGTGATAAAATTAAACCCAATATATAGAGATATTATAATTCACATTCACCCAAAATTGGATAAATGGTGAGTTTCCACTTGACAGTTGAGATTATTTCAACTATGTAATCCAATAATTCTTATAACCTAGTGAGCATGAGTGATAAAATTCAACCCATACCATATACGTATTAGGGATTGATGATGTAATTAATTCCATCCTATAAAATTGGAAATATTGACTTATTTATTCACCTCAACCATACCAAAAGTGAAATAACTAGTGTAGTAGACTAGCTGAATATAGTTCATAAAAGTTAGACCTAGTGGGTGATGACAATCCATAGAAGAGATTTGAAATATAAAATTAATTTATATTTTTAAATATTATATGAAAATTAAATAACATATACACCTTATATATGTCTCATGTTGAAATTGTGTATAATAAATCTACAAATGTATATAATTCTACCACAACTATGAATCTGAATTATATAACTATGTGCTTTGTCCAATTTGGAATTTTTCACAAGTTTGGCTAACATGATAACATAACACGACCCACTATATATGGATAAATATGAAAACTAAAATAAGTTCCGATTTGGATGACATGTTTCCAAAACATTCCCCTACTAAATCTAGGTGGGCCAAATTTTGATTAAGTGTGGATAACATGTTTCTAAGGCATATGCACCCACTGAATCTAAAAATTGTAGAAAATATTAAATAATTATTGTAGTAATGTTTCCAATTCATACCTGTACTAAATTTTAAAACTATAAAAAATGATAAATCAGTTTGGATAACATGATTCCAAAGCATTCCCCCGTCGAATCTTAAAACTATGACAAATATTGAATAAGTGTGGAGAATAAGATTCCAATGCATGCCCCCACTGAATCTAAAAATAATGCCTAAATATGAATAAAATGAATATATGACATCCCCCCCCCCCCCCCCATTTGAGGTGAGGGAAGAATATAAACTGGTAGTTACCTCTTCTCAAAAGGATAATACAACTATATAATATGTTAATGTAACCATGTAACATATAGAATAACATATCCAGGTAGATATAGTATTCAAGTGCATAGAACAATGTGATCACACTAATGACTAAGATTAATGATAAATATCATGGAAAAATATAGATATCAAAAATTTAAAATCAATAATAAAACAAACACACAAATAAGAGAACTCAAAATCAAGTAAACATACAAGGGTTCTATGGGACCTCTAACAAGGGACATGTTCAAATGTCTCACAATTGAAGGGAAAAGACTTATTAAAATGTCCAAAAAAATAGTAATAACATATTCAAATGTTAAATAAATAAAACATATGAACAAGGGTCGTAAACAAATAATTATATTAAAATGCTTGAACAAGAAAGATAATATCAAGGGAAAACAGTCAAGGAAGTGCATATAGAAAAACATAATAAATGAGTATAAACATATCATAATAGCCCATGGAACAAATGTGTTCAAAATAATGTAAATTTCATAACATATCAAATACCATGTAAAATCTATAATAATTTATTAATGAATCTTTAAGTATGTAAGAGCTCAAACATGATAATTAAGATACCATATCATGATATAACATGTGTATATCATTATCAAATAGGTGGATGCCCCCATTATCCATATGTCATGAGTGGAGAGAAGTACCAATACCCAAAATATTAATATATCATATATCTGTATATTCTTGTATCAACCTTAAGTAGAATCATGACACACATATTTATGTATAAGTAACTGATATGCCACCCATTAACATGGAACTTATACATAGATGCCATAGAGATAATAGAGTGTGTTTATGATGAAAATATTTTTGGTTTTTTTATTATTTTGGTATTTTTTAATATGTGAAGCTTTTGAATATTAATTAGGATATTTGACATTTTTTTCATTGTGATTGGATAATTTTAAAATGTACATACCATGTTCCTCCTCACACTTTACATGTATAACAAAAGAACTAGTGTTATGATTTAAAATATGGATCAATTTGATTTTATTTGGTATAACCAAAATGTTCCTAGTGTAAATACATATTGATATGTGTTATTCATAACCCAAACCCATGTTTTAATTACTTTAAGACCACAACCAATTGTTGTTTCACAAGGAGTCTTTCTAACCTCTTTTTCTTGATAAGTTTTTTATATTGAATCTATTTTGTTGTAAGTGTCTTACATTACAATTTTTTTTGTTAATGTAGGATCAATATGGTTATGCCAAAAATAATCTCCAACTATGAATATTTTAATTGTTAAATATTGTTGATGTGGATTTTTTCATGTTGTTCTCCATGGGGTTTTTGCATAGGATTCAGACCTTCGACTGGTCCAATTTTGAGTAAGCCTTGTATAAATCCCATTTAATGAATAATAAATCTACATTTTTATTCATAATTTTAATTTGATAATTCATCTCCCAACCTTTGTGTGAGGAATAAAAATTTTGTACTTAGAAAGGGATATGTTAAGCTCCTTCAGGTGAGTAAGGATGAATTATGCATATCTATGCACATCCACATACACATGTAAATAACTCATATTTTTAATGTAATGATATTAGTTTTAAAATGTAAATATTTCATTGAATACAAATGAATTGTAATTCAAATTGTAAGGGTTTAAATGTTAGCTCATATGATGTTCTTTTGAATTAAACAGTATAATGTTGAAGGGATTCATCACTACATCATTTAAAATTGTGAAAATGTGCCAATGTAAGTTTTGGCACCATGTGGATAGTGAAATATATGAATAAATAATCTTACAATTGGGAAAAAGTGGGTAATAAACATTTTGGTAGGCTATAGAACCAATTAGGAGCCTAAAAAAAATGCTCATGTGGAATAATTTTAGCAGTAGTTTATCATCTTTTGCCCATTGACCAAAATAATTTATGTAGTTAGTAATTTGTTGTAATGTGTCCTTATGTCTCAAAAAGAGAGGTAAATATAGTAATTAAAAATATTATGGAAAAGGATATTCAAGTATACATTTTGCAAGAGGTTGATTGTTAGATGAAGTCACATTTTCATTAATATTATGGAAATCATTTTGCATTTGAAATATAAAAAATTATTTTTGAAGATCCCCAATAGTGTGCATTATAGAAATAATATATTTCATGGGAACATTATGTTTGTCATATGTGTTATCATTTGTTATAACCCACCACCTTTTTTAAATAGAGGCATATGAGTATCATCCTCATGGATAATAAGTTCAAGTTCATGATCACTAAATTTAGGATATGTTGGTAGTAGTAGTATTAGATCTTTGAATTTTGGTAGTTTTGATATATCATTTGAATAGCTTGGATAATAGGAAGAATTTGGTGTATTCCCTTTATAATTAGTTTGTAAATCAATCATAATTTGCTTATGTAATTTTCAAAACTTTTGATAATTATATGAAGGATCATCTTAGTCATATGCAACCATTTGTGTGTTATAATGTGCATGAAGGGCCTGATAAATAACTTACCTTGTTGGTGACTCATGGATTTTTATCAAAAACCAAATCCTTTCCAATTTGTATTATATTTAAGAGATATAAATTAGGTTATACCTTTCTCATGTTTACATAATACTTTGCCTTTGTATCCATATTTTATTAAATATAAAATTCCAAAATCATATGATGGTGGTGTAGGAAATACTGGTAAAGGCTATTTATATTCTTTAAGATGGATCAAATCATCTTTTGAAATGGTGAGAGAATGAACCTGATTATAGGGATGGTAGTTACCACCATTCAAATATTTGATATTTGAGGCTTTAACACTTATAAAAATATAAGAGTAATCATCTTTCACCCCTTATTTAATATAAAGTTAGAGATATTAATAATCATAGTCATCAAAGATATCAATATAATCCATGATGAGAGAGATAAAGAATATAAATATCAAATAAGGTATGTAAAAAACATCTTATATGATATGCTTAGGGAATAATGATGCTCAGTGGTCAGGTTAACCAAATGTTTAACCCCAAAAATCTAAATTGGGGTTATATAGGGTTAAAATGGATAAAGACAAATTTATTGTACAAAAGTGATAAAATATCTCTATAGTAGGATAATTATATGCTAAACTTAGATATAAAATATGTTGAATTCATTAAACTGAGATAGGCTAAAAATAGTAAGTAAAACTATACTAAATATGGAAATGACAAAAAGGTAATGTACATAGTTAGTTCTAATGCTTACATAGTTCTGTATCTAGAACATGTAGAAAGCAAACTAGAATAAGATTCAAGAATAGTCACCAAATTTTGGATTGAATACCTCTAGAGCTACAAACACTAGAATCCACCTTTATAGTTATGTTGACATTATTTTCTGAACCTAACACATGTGTCATATCCTAAACACCTATTATAAAAGGATGCAACCACATGTATGATTATGGTTTTGTCTTCCCTTCACTCTATTGCATTTATATCTAGGTCATGTATTATTTCTCCACATGAAATTATAAAACCCTAGTTCTTTATCTTCATAGAGAACTTGGGGAAAAATAGTTTAATGGACACATGGTGTTAAGATAAACCAAAATAACCATATATCAATCAGTGTTACATATATATAAAATACTTCAAATAGGGCCTCAAGATGATTTAGTTCTCCCCTAAGTGTTGTATTGTGTGTGAATCATGTAATATGTGAAAAGAAAGTACAACCGTGACCTAGATTATAACTTGGAAAATGTAGATCTTATGGTGATACTTCATTACTTCAAAACTATTTATGTGTTTTCCTTATGATTGACATGGAAATAAGATAAAATAGGAAATCTTTTCTCACTTTACTTCTTTATTGAATGTTTTTGATAGGTTTCCTTGGTCTTTAGTAGTTGAGGAATGAATGAGGATTGATCTTGTAGTTATATCAATTCCTTTGAGATAAATAAATTAGATTAAATGACTTAGGTATACAATTAGGATATATTTAATTTGTAGATTATATGACTTTAGGGAACTAGACACTTGCATCAGAGTAGGAAACTTGCATCAATGTAGGTGTCTATCTAAGATGCTAGTGTCAAAGAATAAGAAAGTAGGTACAAGTGGAAAAATTAAAGAGGTGTAAGATAAATATGTTTTAATCATTCTAGATAAGATAACAAATTTATGTCATCAACATAATACTATTCAAACCAATAGATAGGCCAAATGGGCATAATATAGAGTAGATGCGAGACTTTGAAAAGTGGTAAAGGTCCAAAACTAAGAAGAATAACCAAGCTCTAAGTTTACCAAGCGTTCAAAATTGATGTGCTATATAATTCATAAATATCATCTACAATTAATTTTCATGGAAGATCCATTATAAATCAGGTTATTTTAAAAATATGACCTTTAGAGCATTGTGGACAAGGAAATAATATTATACAAGGTCACAATATATCCTTGTCCACCTAGTGTGCTCTTTTCCACCAAGAACATAGGCTTCTGAAATAATAGTGATAGTGAAGTATATTCTAATATGGATGAATGTAGTTAAAATAGGGTAATAAAAGAGATATTAATAGTAATTGAAAGACTTTTAAGGGTTTCTTAGATATTGTGGGTTATCAAAATGGGAAATTGACCAAGCAAGGTAATGATGTCAAAGACAAGAATTGTCAAATATTTAGTGATTAAATTAAGTTTTTAAAATTTTCCACCTATTTATTATAATGGTGAATTAATTTAATATATTAAATTAAATGGGATACCTAAGTGTGTATAAAAACTTTGTCTTTATCATGGATATGTTCATGCCCTATTTTTGAGGCATTTAGAGAGGTGTTAAACATGTGGTGAAATGAGATTGATGAAGTATTAATTTTAAGAATCAGTGATGATGCTTCAATTCAAAATATTACATGATCCAACCCTCATAAAATAATCTATAATGTTTTTTAAGAGGTGGGAACCAAAAAAGTGGTTCTCTAAAGTGTAACCAAGATGTGGAGCATATCTAAGCTTAAAAGTGGCTTACTTGTTGAAATGAAAATAATATATGGGAAATTTTACATGAATTTATATATTTAAACAAAGATATGGATCATCACTAATCTCAAATGTGGTCCAATTTAGAAATATAAATCACACTTTTGTAGAAAAATCTAGATTTGAACTATAAATTCATTAAAATTTGATGATTGAAAGATAAAAATATGAATTATTTAGATTGTTAGATTGGACATGATGCATATCATTCCCCCCATACTATATAGAGTGATAATTTTATATATTTAAAACTATTTTAAATATTTTAAATGTATTCACTTAATTTTAATAATTCTCTAATATTTATAAGGGTGGAATGTATAAGTAAAGTAAATGCCCCCAAAATATGAAATATTAGTGATAATCCCATTATGATTCCTTCCTTTTTAGATGAGGTAAATTTATCAAAAAACTTTTTTATCAATAGAAAAAAATGAGAGCATTGGTGAAAAATGTAATCAAGTAATAGTATGTGAATATTTGAATTGCATTATAATCTAAAATATGTAACATCGATGCATATAATTTTTTTTTGGATATTTTATTGTATCCTTGTAATTGATTGTATCATTTAAGTATTTTTATATAGCATGTAAATAGATTACAAGTTTTGCATATGTATTTTAAGCATAGTATTTATTAGATTAATAATTTTGAGCACACAAGTATTATATGCATGATTTAAATAATGACACCATAGAAATATGTAATAGATACTTAGTATTCAATGATAGGTATCATGGCACCATATTAGTTATAGAAAACATGTATGAAACATCAAAAAACATTATGCAAGAATGCACAAATCCCACATACAAGGGACATGTAACATGACACATAATGTTATAAAATATGCATAAATGTCACACAAAAGGCCCTAAGGTGGAATAAAAGGAATATCTAAATGTTTCAAAAAAATTTAAGGCCAAGGGCCACCCACATAAGGAATGGTGATGTCATAACATCAAGAGGGTGTATGTTGGACATATACAATGCCAAGGGCCACATATAAGAATAAAATAAGTTGAACCATGTGATTTAATAAAATAGTCATAGTAAAAATGCATAAAACATTGAAACTAGGACTTTTTGATCATATGTTTATATACACAATGTTTATAAATAGAATATTCAACATGATACATGTAAAGTGTGAATGAAAAAGAGACATGTCTTTGTTATAGCTCAATCATGGAAATAAAAAGGTTTGGATAAATTAAAATGATGAAATCTAGTATAAAATATTTTATATGCTTCAAAATTACATATTTTATGTTATAATGCGATTCAAATATTCACATGTTATTATTTGATTGTATCTTTCACAAATTCTTTTACTTTTTCTTTTGAGAAAAGTGATTTTCAAGAAATTTACCTTATCTCAAAAGGGGGATATCATAATGGGTTTATCTCCAAGATTTCACTAGCAATACATTTTATATATCATAGTTCATAAGATTTAAAATAAGAATTTATAAATTTTGGGGGCATTCATCTTACTTATGCACTCCACTCTTATAGCCACTTGAGTATACATACATTTGTAAAAATATAGTTACTATATTTAAAAAAAAAATCATGCTACCAAACTGGCAGTCTATATAGTACATTGGGCATGATATACATTCACTTCGAAGTCACTATTATAAACAGTATAGATTTATCTTTTCCAAGCATCAAATTTTCAAAAATCTATATGTTGAATCTATATCTATTTGTAGTAGCTTTATTTTTGTGATTCTTAATTTTAAAGTGGAATAGATTTGATCTTAGTGATGATGCACATATTTATTTCACTTTACTGATCTATGTATTGGCTCCCATATCTTATTTTTATTTTGGTATGTGAGCCATGTTTGAGCTTAGTGATGCTCCATGTCTTGGTTGCACTTTAGGAAACCACTTTTTTGGTTTCTACCTATTCAAAGAAGTTAAAGAGTACTCTATGATTTTTTAATCATATAATATTTCCAAATCAATCATAATCATCATTGATTCATCAAATTGAGACTTGATTCATTCTCAATTGGCCACATGTTAAACATCACTCCATATGCCTCAATAAGAGGGCATAAACATCTCCATGACAAATAAAAAGTGTATATAAACACTAAAGTATCACATTTCCTTTACTCTATTAATTTTATGTGTCCTTATAATAAATTAGGGGAAAATATAGATAAGTATATTTAATCAATAAATGTTTGATAATGCTTGTACTTGACACACTTACCTTTATTTGTCAATCTTCCATTCTAATAAACAAAAATATCTAAGAAATCATTAAAAGTATCAAAATTATTTTCCATATATTCTAGACTTACATATTTTATCTCTATTCATCCCTATTAAACATATACTTCATTATCACTTTGGATTTATAATCTTTTGTTTCTATGAAACAAGGGCACACTAGGCAGACAAAGACTTATTATGGATTTATCCATTACTGTGTCCTTGTCCACAATGCTCTAATATGCATATTTCAAAACTACCACACTGTGTAATGAATTTACCATGAAAACCAATAGTTATGTTATTTAAAATACTTGAAATATTATTCTACAAAATCACATCAAGGGTCACACTTGAACCTAACTAGCCCTCACTAGTAAAATAATCTATTTTAATATTTCAAAATCATATATATTATAAATAAATAGTGTTATCACAATTTGGATAAAATACCATAGTATTTATCAAAGTATAACATTATTTAATTTTAGTTTAAGAAATTGTCAAAAATTATAATAAAATCTTGCTATTTTCATTCAAATGATCTTCCCTAAGGGATAACTACATCATTTTGATGCCTCCAAGTTATGTAGATAATACTCAATCAACATGGGGTTTTATGAAGATATATAAACCATTACAAAATCACCCATCCCCCCCTATGATAAAAAAATTAGGATATTTGGTTGAAATATAATTCAATAAATAATAATAACACAATTGTAATAATGTTATCTTTGAGAAGAGATGTTTTATTGATCAAATTTACAGATCCAAACATATGCCTATCTCTGAGAAGAGATATCTTATTTATTTTTTGGGATAAATATATTTATATACATACTTTTAAGGTAGGATGAAGATGTGGAAGGTCACCAATCACAAGGGATATGAAGTGGTTTAACTTTCATGATTTACAACATTACAAAATTTGAGAAATTGATATTTTTAGAAACTTACTATTTTTAGACTAACTATTAAAATTAAAATTTATGACACTTCCAATGGAATTTTTGGGGTCAAAAACCATATATAATATCTCCATGCCATATCATTGCATTCTCCTCATTCTTAGCTTTCTAATGGTTCAAACAGGAAGTCAAACAGAGTTATGGTGTAAAAGTTATGGCTCCTAGAAGTTCTACCACCAATTGGGGTAGAACTGTTGCCCAAATTGTCTCCTAAAATGATGCTCAGATCACCCATTGAGTTTGATATCTTTTTATGTGATATTACATGACTATTTTATCTATTATATGTCTTATTCATGTGAAATTGAGATTCAAATAGAAACAATCCATGGTCTGAGTTTACCAAGTGTAAGAGACCAAGGTGATATATAATTAATAAATATGATATATAATTGGTCTACATGAAGATCCATTATAATCATGTTTTTTTGAAAATATGATCTTTAAGTCATTGTGTATAATGACACACTATTGTATAAGGTCATAGTGCATTCTTATCTATCTAGTGTGTTATTATCTATTGGGAACATATGCTTATGAAACCAAAGTGATAGTGAAGTTTATGCTAAACAATGATGAATAGAGATAAAATTGTGTCAATTTCAAAAGATGAATCACATTTTTTCATACATATCTAGAGTTAAACTATAAATTATTGAAATTTTGATTATTGAAAAATAAAAATAAGCATTATTTATATTAGTATCTTTGGCATGATCATATCATGCCCACCATATTATATAGAGTAATAATTTTACATTTTTAAAACTATTTGAAATATTTTAAATGTATTTAAAAAAGATTACTAATGCTTTAGTTGATGTAAGAGTGGAGTGAATAAGTAAGTTAAATATCCCCAAAATAAAAAAAAAATCTTAATTTAGATATTGTAAACTTTCAAATCTGAATATATTGCTTGTGAAATCTTGGAGATAATCCCATTATGATACTTTCCTTTTTATATGATGGAAATTTATTGAAAATAACTTGTCTAAAAATTAAAATATGAGAGAATTTGTGAAAATTTTAATTAATTAAGAGTATGTGAATATTTGAATTACATTATAACATAAAAGATGTAAAATTGATTCATATCAAAATTTTGGAAATTTCATTGTATCATTGTAGTTGGATGTATAATTTAATTATTTTTATATATCATGTAAAGAAATTACAAGTTTTATATATGTATTCTAAGAATATTATTGAATATATTAATAATTTTGATCACATAAGTAGTATGTGAATTGGAATAATATAAATATGTAATATATACTTAGTATTGAAGGATAGGCATCATGGGACCATAGTATTTATAAAAAAAATGTAATAAATATCACATAAAGTCATACAAGATGGCACAAATCTCACATATAAGGGGCATGTAAGATATCACATAATGTTATAAATCTTTCATAAATTTCACATAGAAAACCCAAAGGCTAAATGCAAGGGACATATGAGTGTTTTGAAATCATATAAGTCCAATGTAACGCACATAAAGCATTATGATGCCATACAATCAAGAGGGTGTATGTTGGACAAAAATAATGTGAAGTGACACATATAAGAAGAAAATAATTTGAAGCATGTGATATAATCAAAAGATATATGAAACATGCATATAAAACTAAAAGGAGCATTTTTTTTTTATCATATGTATGTATTCATAGTGTTTATAAAATACCATACTCAACATGATACATGTAAGGTGTGAGTGACAAAGATACATTTTTTTGGTTATATATCAATCATGGAAAGAAATAGGTTTTGGATCGATTAAAATTATGTATTAAAATATCCAAAAATTTCATATGCTTCAATGTTACATATTTTTATGTTCTAATGCAATTCAAATATTCACATTATATTACTTTATTTCATTTTTTTGTAAATGCTCTCACATTTTCTTTTGAGACAAGTGATTTTCAAGAAACTTACCTCATCTAAAAATGGGGGAATAATAATAGGATTATCTCCAAGCCTTCATAGGAAATAAATTTCATATTTGATAACTCACAAGATTTAAAATCAGAATTTTTAGATTCGAGGGGCATTTAGCTTAATTATGCACTTCACTATTACAGCTACTTGAGCAAAAAATAATTACTAGATATAAATAAAATCAAATTGGAAATCTATATAGTACATGGAGAATCATATGCATTCATTTACAAGTTTATATTATAATAAAATGATATTTTTCTTTCTCAAGCATCAAATATTTAAAAAATTACAATTTAAATCTAGATCTATTTGCAACAATGTGATTCTTGTAATTTTTATTTTTTAACAAATTAGATCTTAGTGATGATACTCATATTTTTTTCACTTTTTCAATCCATGTGTTGGTTCCCATATCTTATTTTTATTTTATCAAGTTATTCATGTTTGATCTTAGTTATGCTTCACATCTTGGTTGCACTTTAGTAAACCACTTTGTTCATTCCTACCTCTTCAAAATAGTTACATAATAATCTATGAGGTTTTAATAATAAAATATTTCCATATCAATCATCATTACCAACTATTAAAATTGATACTTGATTATGTTAAATTGGCCACATGTTCAACACCACTCTACTTACCTTAACAAGAGGGCATACACATTTCCATGGTAAAGACAAAGTGTGTATACACAATCAAGTGTCACAATTCCTTTACTATAGTAATTTTTTGTGTCACTATAATAAATGGGGGTAAAATTTAGAAAATTATGTTAAATCAATAAATGCTTTGAAATGCTTTCCCTTGTCACCCTTACCTTCCTTGGTCAATTTTCCTTTATGATAACCCAAAATATATAAGAAATCCTTCAAAGTCTCAAAATTATTGTGTTATAATTAAATATTTTATCTCTATTCATACCTATTAAACATATACTTCACTATCACTTTGTCTTCAAAATTATCTTCTCATGTTGAACAAGGGCACATTTTGTAGATAATGTGCACCATGGCCTTATCTAGTAGTGTATCTTTGTCCACAGTACTCTGATAGTCATATTTCAAAAATGAAAATTTTTGTAATGACTCTCTCATGAAAATAAATAGGTTAGTTATTGAAAATATTTTAAATATTCTCATCTAAAATCACACCAAGGGTCATACTCTAACCTAACTAGCACTCACTAAAAAAATCATCTATTTTAATATTTAGAAAACACATGTATTATAATTAAAGATTGGTATCACAATTTTTATACAATAACAAATTTTTATCAAAGTGTAAATATCTTTAATTATAGGTTACAATCATATTTTATCAATCATTCTAATCAAATCTTAATATTTTTATTCATATGGTCTTCCCTAAGAGAGAACTTTATCATTCTGATGACTCCAAGTTAGATAGACATGACTCAGTCAACATAGGGTTTTATGAAGATAGCTCAAATATTACCACATCCCACATTTCCCACATTTCCCACATTTCATTTTATATATTTTTTGTTATTTTTCATGAATAGGTATTCGATTATATAAGTCTTATTTAAGTTAAATCAAGCTTTGAACAAATACAAGCCAAGGTTTGAGTTTGCCAAGTCTAAAATAATGAGGTGCTATATAATTTATAAATGTGATCTAAAATTCTTATTCATGGGATATCCTTTATAAATCATGTTATTTTTAAAATATTACTTTTAGGGTACTGTGGATAAGGCTACACTACTGTACAAGGTCATAGTGCATCCATGTCTATGTAGTGTGCTCTTGTCCACTAGGAACATAGGATTTTGAAACCAAAGTGAT
Organism: Torreya grandis; assembly: GCA_037957365.1. Taxonomy (NCBI): domain Eukaryota; kingdom Viridiplantae; phylum Streptophyta; class Pinopsida; order Cupressales; family Taxaceae; genus Torreya; species Torreya grandis. Next base: position 475,541 of record JARHVA010005221.1, on the reverse strand, counting down.
AATAAAGTGTATTATAAATAGGTATTATTAGAGATAAAATAGGTTAATATATAATATATTCATATAAAATATCAAAATTTTAAGGATTTATTATATATGATGGGTATTCAAAATGGGAAATTGACCAAGCAAGGTAAATTTGTCAAGGATAAACATTTACAATCATTTATTGATTTAATTTTAATGTTTACATTTTTCACATCTTTATTATATTGATGAATTTATTTAATACATTAAATTAAATTAAATACATGAGTTTGTATACACATTTTGTCTTTGTCATGGAGATGTGTATGCCTCATTTTTGAGGCATCTGGAGAGGTGTAGGACATGTGGTGAAATGAGAGTGATAATGTCTTATTTAAAAAAAATTAGTGATGATGCTTTAGTTGGATATATTATATGATCCAACCCTCATATATTAATTTATAATGCTTTTGAAGAGGTTGGAAGCAACAAAGTGGTTTGATAAAATGTAACCAAGTTGTGGAGCATCACTAAGCTTAAAGTTGGCTCACTTGTTGACATGAAAATAATATATGGGAAGTTTGACCTAGATATTTAATGTTCAACCAAAACATGGATCATAAATAATCTCAAATGTATTCTAATATTAAAATATGAATCACACTACTGGAGATGATCTAGATTTGAACTATGAATTATTTAAAATTTGATAATTGAAAAAGAAAAAGGTGAGTTATTTAGAGTAGTATCTTGGACAAGATGTATATCATTCCCCATATACTATATCGAGTGATAATTTTATATTTTTAAAACTATTTTAAATCATGTAAATGTATTTTCACACGTATGCCAATTCTTGATTAGTTATAAGAGTGAAGTGCATAAGCAAGTTCAATGCCCCAAAAATCTGAAAATTTTGATTTTTCATATTGTAAACTATCAAATATAAATGTATTTCTTATTAAATATTGGATATAACCCTATTTTAATGCCTCACTTTTGAGATGAGGTAAATTTATTGTAAATCACTTATCTCAAATTAAAAAAATGAGAGCATTTGTTTAAAAAGTAATCAAGTAATAGTATGTGAATATTTGAAGTGTATTAGAATCTAAAAGATGTAACATTGATGCATATGAAAATTTTGAATATTTTTTAGTATAATTTTTAATTAAATATACAATTTAAGTATGTTTATATATCATGTAAATAAATTTCAAGTTTTGCATATGTATTCTAAGCCTAGTATTGAGTAGATTAATAATTTTGAGCACACAAGTACTATATGCATGATTTAAATCATGGCACCATATAAATATGTATTAAATATTCAGTAGTGAATTATAAGCATCATGGAACCATAATAGTTATATTAAACATGTAATAAAGGTCACAAAAATTAGTACAAGAAATAAAAAATCCCACATACAAAGGACATTGAAGAAGTCACATAGAGCTATAAAACTTTCATAAATGTCACAAAAAAGATCCAAATGTTGAATACAAAAGACATATGAATGTTCTATAAGCATATAATTACAATGTACATCCATACAATGCATGATGATGTCATATATGAAAGAGGGTTTATATTGGACCACATATAAGAAGAAAATAAGTTGAATCATGTGATGGAATGCAACAAGGATATGAAAGATGCATATAAAATAGAAGCTAACATGTTTTGATAATATGTGTCTATTAATAATGTTTATAAAATAGCATACTCAACATCACACATGTAAGGTGTGAGTGGCAAAGAGACATATGTTTTTTTAATAGATCAATCATAGAAATAAATAGGTTTCTAATATATTAAAATGATGCAATTAAATATCCAAAAAATTTATATGCTTTAATATTACATATTTTATGCTCTAATTCAAATCAAATTTTTACATGTTATTAATTTATTACATCTTTCATAAATGATCTCACTTTTTATTTTGAGAAAAGTGATTTTTTGAAAATTTACCTCATCTCAAATGGGGGGAATCATAATGGGATTATCTCCAATAATTAACAAGTAATAAATTTCATCTTTGATAGTTCAAAATATTTAAAATCATAATTTTTAGATTTTGGGGGAATTCATCTTACTTATGCACTCCACTCTTACAATTACTTAAGCATAGATACAGTTGTGCAAAGACATTTACTATATTTCAAAAAAATAAAATATCAAATTGGAACTCTATATAGTACATGTGGTATGATATGAATTATTTTCCAAGTTGGTACTATAAAAAAATAGATTTATCTTTTTCAAGCATCAAAGTTTCAAAAATTTACAGTTTTAATCTACATGTATTTGTAGAAGTGTGATTCTTATTATTATTCTTTTACAAATGAACAACATTTGAGTTTAATGATGATCCACATATTATTTTAATTTAGAGAGCCATGTATTGGCTCCCATATCTTATTTTTATTCTATAATGAGATATATTTTTGAGATTAGTGATGTACACATCTTGGTTGCATTCTAGTAAACCACTTTGTTGGTTCCAGCGTCTTCAAAATAGATACAAAGTACTCTATGAGGGTTGAAGAATATAATATTTTTAACTCAATCATCATCACTAATTCTTCAAATTGAGATTTGATCATGTCGAATTGGCCATATGTTCAACACCACTATACATGCCTCAACCAGAGTGCATACACATCTCCCTAGAAAATAGAAAGTGTGTATACACACTTAGGTATCACATTTCCTTTAGTATAGTAATTTTATGTGTCACTATAATAAATGGTAGGAAAATGTATAGTATGATATTTAATCAATAAATTATTTTGAATGCTTGTTTATGACACCTTTACTTTTATTCATTAATTTGCCATTCTGATAACCCACAATACCTAATAAATCCTTCAAAGTCTAAAAATTACTATGCATATACTCAAGACTTACTTATTTTATCTCTATTCATCCCTATTAGATGTATACTTCACTATAAATTTATCTTTATAATCCTCTACTGCCATTTAACAAGGGTGCATTAGGTAGACAAGGATGAATTATGGCCTTATAAAGTACTATGGCCTTATTCATAGTGCTCTAATAGCCATATTTCAAAAATGACACACTTTTTAATGACTCTCCCATGGAAACCAATACATTACTTAAAGTAGATATCTATTTTATGATGAATATCTATTTTAAATCCTTGTCCTAATATATAGTAGATATCTATTTTATGATGAATATGTGGTTATAGACTACTTAAAGTAGTTATATCTCACATAAATTTTTCATAGTCTGAATTAATCTATTTTCAACGATAATTCTTTAACCCTAGCCCTAGTTTTTATTTTTATCAATTTATAACTTCTATAAATTTTGTAGATATTCATATTTATTGTATTCTATCTTATTTAACTTCATATATTAGATTTCAATGGTTTATATTTAAATTATAGTTAATTTTAATTCTTAATTTATTTTAGTTTAAACGGACATACATAATCCATCACACTTGATCCAATGCATATGTAAGGGATCAATGAGTTAGGTATAGAGTATGAAAAATAACCAAAAATGATCTTTAAAGAAGATACACATAAATAATTACTAGATACAATTCAAAAAGAGGATAAAATACTATATATCCCTATTTTGGTCAATTATAAAGGTCTTAATTACATAGTATTTATTGGTATGATATTAATGACATTAATGTACAAGATATAATTTGAAAAATTTACATAATCTAAGTTTTAATATTATCATCCCAAACAATTACATATCTCATAATACATTAATATCTATGAGAGTTTGGACATGACAAGATGATTCATATATAAAAAAGAAGGAAAACTCAAATATTATTAGGAAGACAAAATCCTCCAAGGATAAAGTAAATGCTATAGATCAAGGTAATTAACATATTCTAAGCACAAACACTTATTTTAGTATTAGTTAACAACAACAAAAAAATCAATTTAAAGATATATGTCTAAGTTTATAGCTGTTGAATAGAATATTTTACATCCTTACAAACCTTAACATTATAGAGTTAATGTTTTTCCTTATAAGCAAAAAAAATATAAATAAGAAAGTATAATTATAAAAAAATAATTAAAAATTGAGAAATTTTAAATGGAGATATTATCAAAAAATAAATCAAATCAAAATGATTGAAAAGAAAAAAATAGTACAAAAAGGTTTCAAATAGAAAAAATAGAAACATAAATATCCAAAAAATATTATTGTTATCACAAAATATTTCACCCTATAGGAGGTTGTTCAAGACGACTCCAAATTTTGGAAACATTGGAATAATTATAAGTATGTGGGTTTATCCATAATAGAAGTATACCTATAGGTTTAATTAAGTGTTATCTCCCTGAATTTACCTTGAAGTGATTATCACCTACACTAACTATTTACCCATGGGAAAAGGGATAGAAGTATGCATGAAATAAATATAATATAAAGGGGTGATACACCATAAATATTTACAAAAGACCATAATACTTATTTCACTAATAAATAAGACCTATAACACTAGCTTTGAAGTCCTCAAATGCTCTAACATTAATGTTTCAATATGAAGGTGATATGCATGAGGACTATCCAAAATAAATGAACCAAAGATCATTTTCATATACTATGGATGCTTGTACACTATAAAATATACCCATACACTTGACAACAATTCATATGACCTGCTAGAGTGGAAAAACTTGCATCAAACATGGAATGATTAAGAGAAATCAAGGATAAATGATTACCACTTAACTATTCATTATACATATCTTCACATACTTTGACAAGATGATATATGAACTCAAAATAGATTATATTTATTTTTCACAGGTAAACTAAAACATCAAAATATTATGGATTCACCATACAGGGTGTGAAATTAATCTACAAGAGCTTAAATGGCTAATACTTATAGAATGTGAGAGAAGAGAGAGGAGAATGAAGTGTAAGAGTCACTAGAACATGTGTCAAGATGAGAGGAGTTACATATATAGGATAAATTAATATGGAATAAACCATGCAAGTCCTAATTGGACAAATGCCCTTCCAAGGCATGAAACTCCTCAAATGTGGCATATGACTCTTCGGTTACTAGCCTAGAAACTACCTTCATCATTTAGCCTTCTTAGAATTATCCACAATAGACTAGGTAAATATGAGATGATTAGACTATTAAATGGTGTTATAAACATTATCTAAAATGCATTTTTTATATCCCTATTCATTGATAATCTTTTAGACATGAGTTATTACTGCTTATAATCATAATCACTCTACTTTCACTCACTCTTCACACTTGGCACCAAAAAAGTTTTTAGTTTTCCAATATAATCCATAAAAAATTTGATGTGAAACATTTCAATATCCCTCATGTCCTGATATCCATAAAGCATACCTTAAAAGTCCTCTCAATTATAGTTTTCATCTTCTCAATTGGAGTCACTCCTTGTTCACTATGCCAATTTAGACTAGTTGAGATGAATGTTTTAGCATAGGAAATTTTGAACCTATATAATGCAATAAATTGACTTGGGATGTTATTTTTTCTCCCAATCTATCTCCTAAAATTATTTACATCTCTTTAAATCCTTATATAACTACAAAACACACAAATTTGTTAATAAAAACAATTATGTACCCTATTTGTACAAATAGGGCACAACTCAATATGATGAGAAAGATCCCTATGGAGTCCTCTAAAAGCATAAGGTCATTTCCAAATCAAACATCCCTCTTAAATGTTTTTCCTTCTTCATCTTTCCCATTGGGTCATTACGAAGGGTTTTGGAGGGTTTAGATCAGTTTTGACCTCTAATAACTATTTATCAAGTTGTGACATCCAAACCCTAAAAAAAATCACTAAAACCTTTTTCAAGACCCTCTCTAAGATATCCCAATTCCTTAGGCTTCCATGTGACATTTTTGTATAGGTATGAACTTTCAAAGTTCCCTTCTCAAGTTATTTCCTACATTATGTGCAAGCTTTGAGTTAGTTTGAGCCAAGTTGAACTCTCGATGGGGGTTTCTCTACAAACTAAATATTTTTTCTCAAATTATAAATCCCCATGAAGGTGTAAATTTTTTTATCATTTCCCATCTGTCCTTGGAAGTTATATTAGACCCCACTTTTTCTTTAGGCTTAATTTAGGCCTAATATGTCTAGCTAGCACTCACAATCTAAATATCTCTCTACATACATTATTTGTGTCTTTAGGTTTAAAAAAGTATTATTAATGTTTAATACAACTATCCATACCTTAATTTTAATGATATAGGCCTTATATCTCATCCTTCATCATCTACCTACCCCAATCTATAATTTACTTATTTCATGGAGTACCCTCTATCTGAGATAAAATAGAGGGTATATCTCCTATCTACCTAGGAAAAAAATGATATGGGTGTCTCATTTTGGTTATGAGGGTAATTTTTACCAATTTTTAGAGTTTTATTATTCTCATAGTCCTTCTAACCCTTAAAAATCCTCAAAATAGGCTCATAAACTTATTGACTATGCATGGGCCATGATCATGACTATAGGTTGAAACTTGAAGGTTAGTTCTTCCTATATTACCATAATTTAAGGATATAATGAGATTTATATCATCATATTTTAGGTTTTATAATCATTTCAACACTCCAAACCTCTTCTAACTCTTCACATCTCTCCAAACTACACTCACCTCAACTTGACTATAGTCAACTATGTGTTATGTTCTTGCTCAAAAAAACATGCATATAGATGAGTATTTATATGTTCTATATTTAGGATCATTCATAACTCATTTTAAACAAATTTTTACTTGAGGAATTATGATAATACCAAAATTACATATGCTAATATATTTTCATCCTTCAATTGGTTGTTGGTGACCTTTTTGAGGGAAAAATACATGTGTACTTGTCTAATTATGATTTAGTCTATGTGTATTATGAATTAGGTTATTAAAAATGTATCTAAGATATATTCTTATATTTTTCACATCCATATTATTCACTATATTTCAATCAATAGTTAGACTGTCAAATCCTCACATGTTCCATTGTATATTCAACTATAAATGTTCATCCTAAAGGAAACATAGCTACTGTAGGTGGTATTTTAACTTTAAACCTTGAATATCAACTCATTAAATTATTTATTGAGATATTATTACTATTAATTATTCAATAAGGGCCTTTACCAAGAGGAAAATCTCTTATCTCACCACCTTGGACTATGAGATCACTTTGAAATTTTAAGCTACTGTAGAAATCATTGAAAACTACAATGAAAGATTGTATGGGATAGACGCTTTAAAACATTATGTTATTTTAACCAAAAACTCTATTCATTTATCAATGTTTTATCCTTAAATTATGGATACAATATGGATCCATTTAGACTAGTCAAGACCTCAATATAATCTATCATGAAAATATTAAAGTACTACAGGCTCTCCATTTGGAGATTTTAAGGTAACTAGTCCCTATAACTCCTTATCCATATATGAACATGTCTTCTTAGGTTTTCTTGAAATTATATGGATATAACATGGTTTATATGAAATTATTAAACTCCATAAGACCTTGAGGAATATATTATCATAATTAAACAATTCATGTCAAATGTTCAAACCTCTTGTAGAAGGTTGTAGATGTGCATTGCAATAGCAGAAAAGGTAATGACTAGAGATATAAGTAATATGCATAGTGTAAATTAAATTATAATAGAAATTAGTCCTCATATTAATATAAAATACATCCTATAAACCTATAATTACTTCAATAAAGTCAAATTATTCCTTATAACATGTTTATTTTCTTGTGAGACACTTGTAGATGCACATTAATGTGGATGTTGTGTATATTGGTGAACTAAATGTCACATGCTATTACATGTCGCTAGAGTGTCATAGATTTATTTTTATTATTAAAGAGTGTTTGTAAACTCTTTAAAAACTTAATTACCTCTCCATGAAAATTCTCAATATTTCAAAATATCTCACTCTGTTGACTGTGTATGATAGTCATGCCAAAAGGTTTGACTGTGTTGGAGGTTAACTGAAACTCTATTTATGATATAATTAGGACTAATTTTATAATTATATATGATTAAAAATACATGGGTAACTTCAAGTACAAAATATCACCATTCTCTAGAGCCACCACAAGGATGTGAAACCTCTACAAATGGTGAAAACTTGTCTGCAACATAACAATGGTTCTCTTACTTGAAACTTAAGATGATTGACCTATAAAATCACCTATAAACATTAATAAAATTATTTAAACTATTAAATTAATATTTATACATCCTCTAGAAGTAATTTCACCAATTGTATCATATGAATAAGTTTATACAAGAAGAAAACCTGTAGGGTATGGAAAATAACATGCAAAAATAGATAGCCAACTTCTTAAGCATGGTTCATAAATCACAAGTGACAAATCCTAAAAATATTACCATGAAATTTAATTATAATTATTTTATTAATACCCAATAATATCATTTGACATGAAAATTCTCCTATTGGTCATACCATCAGAAGACTTGTTGACTAGTTTTATATGTCTAATGGAACAATGGAGGAGCAGAATGGTTTTCATCCACTTATTATGCTTAAAAACCATATCAAGCATGGAAATGAATTTAGGGAAGTTTAAGAAAAACTACACAATATTTTCCCATGTGCCACTCTCCTAGGTTGTACAATTACCAAAACACCTTTTCTCACTACTTTCTTGATTTCAGTTGAGAACCTGCACATTTTAGATAGGACTAACATTCTTGACAAAGAATATGACATATTGGATGTTGAGGAATATTTATGAAAACTTGAAAACCTAATAAAATCATACCACCTTCATAAATGGCCCAAATATGACCCCTAAGTGACATAGGCCTAAAGATGAATATGAATAATGTAAATGACACATTAAATAACTTCAAATAAGACCATGACACACCCTATAAGACCCTAATATACCCTTATAAAAGTTTTGGACTATAGGTGGTTGAACTTTTTTTAATTGTGGTCAAAATATTCAATATTTATAAAAGGAATAAAATAAAAAATAATGGTTACATACAAAAATACATATATAAATGGAATTATTTAAAATCATAAGTTATTATTGACCAAATTTGACCTTATAGGTCAAATTGGGGCACCTATAGGTAAAAAGTTGAGTTTTATGTTTTTTTTGGGTATAATATTATGTCATGGGATGTATTATATGTCTTTTGATGTTATTCCATATCATATTAACCTTGGTCGATTAGTCTTTTAGTCTATTTATCATTTTAAGTCATTTTGGGGTAGTAAATAGAGCATTTAATAGGTTGTACAGACTCCTTGGTAAATTTGAGGATTAAAAAATATGATGTTATGTCCCATGTGTCCTAAAATGTCTTAATCAACTATAATAACTAAAAAGTGGTAGGTTCTTTAGAAGAAAGGGAAATTTTCTTGAGAAAAAGGAGAGTTTGGCACTTCTGTGACTCATGGGGAAGTGTGATATAGGGAATAAGGTCATGAAATGACTATTCAGATTACATAGATTCATATAAATTCTTGAAATTATTTGGAAGTGATAAAAAGGGCCCAAAACCATTATTTTACTTGTTCACCCTTCTAGACTTACAAAACTAGTCTTCAAGTTTGTACTTAGTATGATCAGCAAGAGAAATTCTACTTTAAATGCATTTTGGAGGTGAAAATACACTCAGATATATCCATTTTTATAAAAATATTTTGAATAATGGTGGATTTTTCTTTATGAACCATACTCATGAAGTTGATTGTGTTTTTATGCCTACTAATCTATATACCCTATATGTATTGCTTTGTTTTGGATAAGTCTATACAAACCAATTACTGATATTGATTCCATGTGATGTTTTATTACTTATATAATTAATTTTATTCTTGGTTTCATGTTTCATGGTGTTTTGATTACCAAGTTATCTCATGTTGTAGGAAGATGTCACCATGTGAGGTTTCAATCAAAGATCCTTGCTTGTAGAATGTTTGGTTCTCATAAGAGGTCTCATAGTAATGTGATGTGATATTTTACATGTTATAATTCCATATATACCACCTTAATTTCATTTTTGATATTTCAACATCAGACCTTGTCTTCTACACCCAATCTTGTCACACTCACTGTTAATTCTCTACCTATTCTCAGTTATAACCATGTTTATAAACTTTGATCATGATTATAAAGGAGGAAAGGAGACTATGAAATGTTATTTTCATGTTATTATGGTATGATAAGTCTTATTTGATTGCCCAAGTAGCATAAAATACCTTGATAGTATTCATATACAAAATATGTAGTTAGGCAGCCATTAAGGTGCACACATACAGGAGCCTTCTGATGACATCATGCTATGATGGGATCCTTTATAGTGGTTTAAAGATATTTTCAGTATAATTAATTAATTTGATGTATTTTATATGGATATAGAACTCAATATAAGGTCAATATAATGCTCATTGTTCATATCACATTTGTTGCCTGTATAGGAAAAGGCCACCTACAAGTGATCCTAATCAGAGAGATAAGGAGTTTGTTTTGAGGCATGGAAATAAGTGAGGGGATATTTATTGAATTATTAAAAATTTTATTGATAACCTAAAACATATTTTAGGTGTAAAAATGTAGTTGAAGTAGTGGATAACATTCTAGAAGGCAATGACTATAGGTTTAGGGATCAAATCCCTATAATGAAAAAATAGAGCACCCTATCATTTTGTAGATATATTATTATAAGGTTTCAAAAGGTTTCGATGTAGAATAATGATAAAAAATTTTAATATCATTAGGGAACATGGAATATTCCATGTTTTGGAGGTAAAGGATTAAGGGAAGATGGATATAATAAGGCCTAATATCACACTTTTATGCAATATTTTCAAGTAGTATAACCTACAGGTTGAGCTCTAATTAAGATATCTAGTACCCAAGGTTATAGATAAAAACATATCTCCATGACTAAATTATATTATTGGGTAAAATTCATCTCAAGGAGCATAAATAACATAAACAAAGGTTGATATAAAATTTTGAGAGTATAAAGACACCTATAGGCCCCCTCACAGTGAACTGTAGTTGATTATGAGGGGTAGATAGTAAGAAAGTTTAGCTCCTTGATGTGAAATTGACCTAAGTATGCAATTATCTCCTTGATATCATCAAAGGGTGTAAATCCAAGTGAAAATAATTTTTTGTACACCCAGTGGGACTCTTGATATAGGAGGTTGAAAGATTTTTAGTGTTGTCTTTCAATAATTAGCCTTTGGAAGCATCTATATAAGCATCAATGGTGACTTTGAAGTTACATAAATTGGTCAATAAACCTAGGTATTATTTTTGAATATTGTTAATAACCATTCATTATGTTTTTATTTCCTAATAAAATTCCATGGCTGACCTTGGTGTTGAGTTTTATTTCACATAAATTGGTGAGGTGTATCCAGCCCATGACATTCCTTATCAACTTGGTTTTGAACCTTACCAATTCCAATATGACTCATTCCATTTCTAATATAACCATTTACGTCATATTAATGAAGTGTATTAACCTTATAACCGTCCTTCTCAATGTCTTTCTCCTCTTATTCAACCTAGTCACTTCTCAAGTCAATTCATTTCCACTATCAGTCAAATATTATTGGGCTATGAGAAGTACATGTTGGAACTTAACACACAAATGGGATATGGTCAAGAGGTTCCTAGTAATATTATTTATAAGTTGAGAGATGCATTAGATTTTTTAAAAAGAGAGTGGGCACCTATTGAGAAATCCAATTGGCAAAGGCTCATAAGTGAGATGTTAGATGTGAGTGGATTGGTTTCTTCCTTAGAGGATAGGCTAAGAATTCATGAAAGGCATCCTCACCAAACCTATCAGTATTCATATCCACTTCCCCAAGATTTATATCAGTCCTATTTGACCCTTATTCATGATCCCAATAAATATTATCAAAGTCACCCTTTTCCCAATCAATTGGAAGAGAAATTTGAAAAGAAAAAACTTGTTTTTGAAGATAATATTGATAGACAAATTGAAATAGATAATATTCATATGCAATAGTCCATGTTATCAATTAAAAAAAGTGGAATTCAAGCCCTCATTCCCTCTCTTACTACATCACCACCTCAATAAAAGACATATATATATGAGATTCCAAGTTAGAGATTAGGTTGACAATCCAAGCCTAAGGAGATTCTAAGCTCCTTAAACACTTCATCCAATCCTAAAATTGCATCACCACCTCAAGAAAATACTTCTAATCTTAACATCCTAGCTTGGAGTAAGATAGTGGAATCATGGGGAAATAAAGAGGATATGACCATTTATAAGGAGTGTGAAGTTGAGAATGAAGTTGATCCTTTACAAGTCCCTCCCACCCTTCGTCAAGAAGCTTCTTGTGTTCCATGTCAACCCTCTTGTGTTACTCATTTTCATGATGATTCCTATGAACTTCAAGAGAGACTTTTCCAAGAAAACCTATCCAAGAAAATTGAAGAGCTAGAGTCAAGAATGAAGTTGATAAGTAAAGGTGTGATGGAAGGCTTAAACCAAAAAGAAGATCCTATACCTAAACACACCCAATCTACCACTAATTAAGAGAGTTTGAAAGATAAATCAGATATCAATCAAGTAATTGTCAAATTAAAGGAAGAAAACTAAGCTATTTTACCCCAAGGTCTACCTCTCCTTCCTCAAGAGCTTCTAAAATAATCCCCTATAAGTCATTTTTAATCTGATTTTAAGTCCTATGTTACACCTCCACCAAGTATTTCATCTTTTCATCATCCCATCACCATTTACCTTGATGGACCTATGGTATTAGAACCTAAAGAGGAATATTTAGTTGAGGAAAATTTAGAACTCTTGCTTGAAGAAAGTATAACTCCTTGGTAGCCTTATTGGGATAGGTCACTAGATTTAAAGATGCCTAGTCTTGGTATCACTAAGATGGAGAAGGAAATTAAAGATCTTGCATCCCTTAAGAAGAAAGGTCAGATTATGATATTTGAGATGCAATTTTAGAACCCTTAAGTGGTCTTAAGACCTGAATAAGAGGTGAGTCCTTGAGTTGAGTCTTCTTGTTTGGTTGATGATGAAAAATGCCTTCTTTGTGTCAAAGAAGAGGTCTTAGATGAATTCCTTTTGGATTATAAAGAATAAGATGAAGGAGATTCCCTTATTATTCCCCTTCATGATGCTAATAAAAGAGTGGATAAGGACTTATGGTAGTAGTTTGAAAACATTTGCAATGAGTTTGAGTCTCTCAAGGGGTCTACAAATTATTTGGAGATGATTGCAAGTGATGGTAAGAAAGATGACATTATCAAAAATGTCATAGATAATAAATATAAAATTTCATATCAGCCATTAGAGGTCAAATAAAGCATCCATTTTCCACAAATTTGAAAAGAAAAAGAGATAACTTTTGTTGAGAGCATACCTATAAAGAAGATGAAATTTGACCATGAGATGAAGAGTGGGCAGAAATATGAGGTATGTGTAGAAGGCCAAGAGAAATATACCTATATTGGAGACCTATTTGAATATGGTCCACTTTAGAGCATAGAAATTGAGGTGCCAAGAAGTAGGTCTGATCTATCAAATGTTCAATAAAAAAATAACATGATTGACACCATGATTCATCTCACGAAGAAGGAGATGCAAGAAACTTTCCTTTTAATCCTATAAAGAGAGTATGCTTAATTTTTAGTTGTATATTCTTATTATTTTTCCTAATTTCTTTGAGCACATGTGTGTCTTGTTAGTGTGTTTTCTTTACTTTGTGTGTGTCCTTGGTTTTATGTGGTTGAAGTAGTCAATTGGTCTTGTCTTGATCAAAGCATGGCTATCTAGTGGCTAAATGTCTCCTTATTTTATTTTAGATTTCAAATGACTCGCTAATCCTAATGGATTGATAAGGCTATTATTATAGTTAGTATAGCAGGCATACTACCCTTATGAGTCACCAATTTGTTGACCAAATTTGACCTTATAGGTCAAATTGGGGAACTTAAAGGTAAAGAATTGAGTTTTATGTGTTTTTAGGGGTATAATATTAGGTCATAGGATGTATTATATTTATTTGTATGCTTTTAAATATCATATTAGCCTTTGTCAATTAGTCTTTTAGTGCATTTATCATAAAGAGTCATTATGGGGTCATAAATAGAGCATTTAATAGGTTATATGACCTCATTGGTAAATGTGAAGATTATAAAATATTATGTAACATCCCATGTGTTATAAAATGTCTTAATAAACTATCACAACTAAAAAGTGGTGGGTTATTCTGAAGACAGAGTAGTTATTTTAAGGAAAAAGGATGGTTTGGCACTTGTATAGCTCATGGGGAATTGTGCCACATGGAATAATGTCATATAATGACTCTTTATCTTATTTATATATATCTTAGTTATTATCACTATTTTTAATTTTTAAAAAGCGCCCAAAAATATTTTGTTCCTTTTTCACCCTTCTAGAAATACAAAACCAATCTTTAGGTTTATACTTAGTATGATTAGTAGGAAGAATTCCAAGTCAAAATCCTTTGAGAGATGAATTTAAAATAAGAGAGCTTAATTTCCATAATTTTTTTTTAAAAATGGTGCCTATTACTTTATGAACCATTCTCATGAAGTTGACTATGTTTCTATGCCTGCTAATCTTTGCACCCTATGGGATTTACTTTAATTTGGTCAAGTATATACAAAACAATTATTGAGTTTGATTTTATATTATTTTTGGTTAATTATATAATGATACCTATGATTTTTTTTCATATTTCATAATGTTTTTATGAGTAAGTTATCTCATGTTGTAGGAAGGTGTGACAATGTGAGGTTTCAATCAAAGATCCTTATTTATAGAATGTTTATTTCTTAGAAGAGGTCTCATAGGAATGTGATGTGGTGTTTTACATATTATAATTATATAAATACCACCTTAATTTCATGTTGGACCTTTCCACATCAGATGTTGTCTTCTACACCTAGTCTTGTCACACTCATTATCAAATCTCCCTATTTTCAATTACATCCGTGTTTTGGAACTATGATCATGCTTATAAAGGAGAAAATGAAAACATAAAATCTATTTTTCATTATATTTTTTTATGATAATTTTTATTATGTTCCCCAAGTATAACAAAATACCTTGATATTATTCATGTACAACATATACAATTAGGAAACCATTAAAGTACCTAGATACAAGAACCTTCTGATGATGGCATGCTATGATGGGAGCCTTTGTAATGGTTTCAATATATTGTAAGTGTGAATAATTAATCTTAGGTTTTTTATATGGATATACAACTCAATTTAAGGTCAATATAATTCTCACTATTTATATCACATTTGTTGCTTATACAGGAAAAGGCCACCTACAGGTGATCCTAGTTAGAGAGCTAAGGAGTTTGTTTTGAGGCATGCAAACAAGTGAGGGGATATTTATTAAAGTCCTAACATGTTTTTTTATCATCTCAAACCTTTTTTATTTTTAAAAAGTTAGTTTAATGTGTGGATAACTTTCTATAAGGCAATGACTGCAATTTTAGGGATCAATTCCCTAAAATGAAAAAATAAAGCATCCTAAAATTTTGTAGATATCTTATTATAAGGTATAAAAAGGATTTGATGCAAATTTTGATCAAACCTTGTAGTATCATAATGTGACATGTACTATGAAAAGTTTTTTAGGAAAATATTAAAGGTAAGATGGTTATAGTAAGGCCTAATGTCACACTTTTATGCACTATTTCCAGGGAGTAAAACCTATAGGTTGAGAGCTAAAGAAGATATCTATACCTAAGGTTTCAGATGAAAACATATCTCCATGACTAATGATATTATTAGATGAAATTAATCTCATTAAAAACATAATAATAGGTTTATATTAACTTTTTTGAGTTTAAAGACACCTACAGGCCCCCACATAGTTAACTGTAGTTGACTGTGAGGGGTAGAGAGTAAGAAAGTTTGGGTCCTTTATGTGAAATTGACCTAAGTATGAAATTAATGAGATAAAATTAATATTATTTTACCATGAAATAATTTTATGGGATTTTTTAATGTTTTCTAGACCTAAACTATGCAGGATTATCTATAGGGGTCTTCCTCAAACGTAAAATATAGTCAACAATAAAACTCAGTCTTGTCTCAAAAGGGCATATAGAGGATTATATGAAGAGTGAAATGGTGAAAAAAACATATTATCACCTCAATTAATAAATCATTACATCCATAATCTCTAAATAATGTAAAATAATCTTACATATACTCTTTTAAGTCCTATGAACACCTACAACTGAGTAAATAAATAGTGACTAGGTTTAAAATCATAAGTGATGGAGAAAGACTAGGAAAGGTAAAAAAATGGGTATAAAACATGTATTAATGATATTATAAGATATAAATAACTAATATTCATTATATACAAACACAAATCATGTAAAACATCTATAGGAGTGGTGTCTTGAGCAAGACACATTCAAGATTTGCATGTATAATATTGAGAAGTCAAAGATGGGGAGGAATATTTGGATAGTTGAAGTGGTGAATAGAACTAAGACATATTCACCATGACCATAAGTGCCTATATAATATTTTTATAATTAAAAATAGGAAAATTAAAGTTCTCCAATCAAATAAACTTAATCCACATGATAAAAACCCTGCAAAGTCTACCTCCTTCTTAGTCTATCTTGGTTTTTTATGCATTTGAGGAACCTAATGACATGATAAAAATATAATTTTCTGTGTATAAGGTACCCATAGCCTGGTTAAGATCATATATTAATTTTTTTTCTATAAAAATATTGGAAGTTCCCTCTATGTTGTCTTAGATAGAGGGTACTTCCCTAGGTGTATAGGCCTATAGTCTTGAGGAATGGAGAGAAAGGGTGAACTAGGTGTTTGGGAAACATTTTAAAAAGGTGTGTAAAGTTATATGACACCTATAAAAATCATGGAAACCAAGTAGAAAGTAATCCCAAAAGGGAGGTCTAAACCCTTGGTGTTGCAGTTAGCTTTTTAGGCAAGGTTTTGGCCTAGTGCCCAAATGAAAGGTCATTTTCATTTATAGATGTATAAAGGTATTATAACTTATTGAATAATTTTTTTGGGATCATAAAAGATGTTTAGGATCTATTATAATGTATTAAATCCATCAAGAAAGTCATTTTGGGCTTTAAGTTGCAGGCAAACCTATTGAGCATACTTAGACCTAAAGCCAAATGGAGAACCATTTACACTTATAGCAAGAATTGTGATTCCTAACCTATTGGATAATGATTATATGGTCATCCTAGGTTTATTAAATCTCTAAATATTTAGAGGAAACATGAATAACTTCATTATGAGCTAAGAACTACATTAGACCTATGCAAAGTGGAGAATCAAATTTGATGGAGCAAATTTGGAGGTTCATATATTCTTGGAGGATTTTCATGGAGGATAGAGAAGTTTGGTAAAGTTATTTGGAGTTGTCAACATCACATTAGTGGAAATTGTCTACAACTCCAATGTTATAACTTTATGAACAAACCTTAAGGATAAAAACTACCTAAAATCCTTATAAACCCTTAGTCAAGACTTGATGAAGAAGATGAGGATGTAAATCTGATTAAATGGAATATTTTGTATATAATAGTGATTAGAGATTTCATATTACTCCCTCAGGGTCCTCCCCAACCTTTTGAGCTATATGGAATTATACAGATAGGGTATAAAATATGGTACTTTTTACTATTTTATGTGTTTTTTAGGTTCTAGAAGGAGTTTGAAGATGAAATAAAGTCTGGGATAAATATTAAGAATTTTAATTACTAAATATGGTAATATATTTATTTTTAAAAACTCCTAAGTGGCTCAACTAGCTATTTTATCTCAGCTAGTCAAAATTGCCATAGTGACCAAACTAGTGAGAAGGGTGAAAAACTTCAAGTGAGCTGAATTTAAGGTGTGATTTATGACTCCAATTCAATGAAAGATATTTAAACATGTCATTCAATAAAATCCCATATATTTTAATGGAAAATTTATGCCTTTTTGGAGGCCAAGTGTGTAGGGTTCAAGGATGAAGAGCTTTTTAGACTATAGATGGTGATAGCTCATTTTTGGAAGGTTATAGATGATCAAGAATATAAAAAATTCATGGATAGGAATGTTTTAAATAATTAAAATTTATTAAAATCCTTATATCTATCTCTAATTTATTTTTGGATGTTCAAATTGAGGTTAATTATGAAGGCAATTTTATGAGCTAAACTGAGAACTTTCAGGCCACTTTTCAAGAGTTTCATGACTTGGAGAGCCACTTGTTCCTTCTAACCCTACATGGTTCATCCCAAATCCTATTATTATTCACATTTAATTGGTTTTTCTATATTTAGAATTATCCTTGTGACCTTTTTATTTCTCTCTCTCTCTCTCTCTCTCTCTCTCTCTCTCTCTCTCTCTCTCTCTCTCTCTCTCTCTCAATTTCTATAAGAACTAGTCATTTTAGCCATTGTAATTGATGCTCCACCTGAGTATGGAGATGGCCTACTCATTTTCATACAATTTTATCAATAATAGTAATTATTTTTATATCTTCATTACTATTTATAGTGGGTTATACTTGGATGATTAATTTTGATTAAGTGATAACTCTTGTTTCCTTAGCATGTTGTTTCATTATTTCATCCTATTTGCAGTTGGAAAGATTTTTTTTGTAGGACATGTGAAGTGTTCTAGGATGTGTCAAGGTTGAGTGAGTTAATATATTCACTATTTATATTTAATTCCTCTTATCTAGTCCTCATAGCCTAAACATTCATCTATAACTTCATAGTGTAACATTGATGTGAGAAGATGCAGATTGAAGAAGTGTATATTTGGTTAATCTCTTGGTTTCATGTGTACATGCAACTAGTTGGTACTAATAAATAAATTTTGTGTATCACCTACCTTAGGATAGTTTTATTTTAGTTTTACCTCTCCCTCCCCTCCCCCCTCCCCAAATTTTGGGTGTATTAGTGATCTAAAGTGGTACACCAAGGAGCCAACCCTACCTAGAGATTCACTTCATCCTTAGGCTACCTCATTATTATTAATCACATTTAATCAAATAAAAATGTACCAAGGTCAAGATTGCATATTTTCATGAAGATATTATGTGTATCATGGCACTGATCCAATATCTTGGATATAATAGATATCATTTTCATAATATTACTAGGCCTAAATGTTATATTATATCCATTGAGTTTATAGTAACACTAGGGTTAAAAATGTGTTATTTAATATTTAAAATTAACCCTACCTTGTATCAATGAATATAAAAATAATAATTTTGAGAATAATATGGCTAACATTGGGTAAAGATCATGACTATGTCTCATTTTAGCATGAAGTTGCAAAGGTTACAATTTCAAGTGAGGAATAATTTGTAGATCAGTAACATAGAAACGAAAATTTCTATTCATATAAAATTATTTCACATACAACTAATATAATCAAAATATAGGAACATGATACAAAACATATGGAAAAACAAATGAAATCATAAAATTCAATACAATAATATGGTGTTGTTAGTTTTACATATAAACATACAAAAATAGATAAAAGAAATATACCACAATTTCAAAATAAAGGATATTATTGTTGTTGTTGTTGTTGTTGTTTTTGTGTTTTTTGTTATGATGTAGAGGATTTTCATAATAGATTGATGATACAATACTTACATATCGACATTTTACCTCAATTTGAGGATTAACACATAATTAAACTAGTGATTACATTTACTATGGAGGAAATCCATGGGAATGCCGTATTGATTAATTCATTGGTTATGATTTAATATTTTATAATAAAAATAATTTTTTAATATCTACTCATCAAATTTATTCTCCTATATTTATATGCATGTGCTCATAGGCACTTATATAGACCTTGATTGTAGTCATTGACTTTTTTAATTTTTTACTTGCCTTTTAATTGCATATCCTAATCTAGATATATATAATAATCATCCTCAAATAAGTATAGCACAAATATTTTTATGTCTCTATGTGATAACATAGTGGCTAAAAATGTAGTAGTAAAAACATAATATGACAAAACATCATGAAGATAAAGTGTAGTGAGGAAAAAATGTAATAGCATTGGTAATGTCATGAAAATATAGCAAGGAGCATAATTGGGATATTTTAGTGATTATAAAATTTTCTTTTCCTAGTTAATTTTGGTGATATTAGTTAACATTTCATGGTGTAAAAGTAATGCACCAAATTTAAAAGCAAAATAATAGAAAAAAATGTGATTTCATGAGTTTTGACCTTTAGTTGAAAGTTGTGTCATATTTTGTATGAGTGCATCCTTTGTTACATTTTTTTCCTATGATGTTTTGTCCTTACTAAATTTTTTACTCACTATATTTTATCTTCTCTATGTCTTTTATGCCATGTTTTTAACTGCTACATTTCTATCCACTACATTTTTTATGTTATTATTGACCAAATTTGACCCTAGAGGTCAAATTGGGACCCCTATAGGTATAAAATTGATATTTAGGTGTTTTTATGGATATATTATTATTTCATATGGTGTATTATATGTCTTTTGGTTTAATTTAATGCCATTTTAACCTTAATCATGGTCTAATTAATCTATATGTCATTTTGAATCACATAGTAGCCATTTAAGGGTCATATATGCAAGTGGAATGGTTTTAAAGGTGTAAAAGTGTCTTATTTTTAATTAAAACATCTAAAAATTCATATTACCTATCAATAACATTAGTCCCATCTGAAATTGCAAGTTATCTAATTGAAAATCAAGAAACCAACTAAAAAAGGAAGAGTTTAGCACTTATAGGACCCATAAGGGAGTGTGACATATGGGATAAGGTTTTTATATGACTATTAATATTCCTTAGAATCATATAATCACTTTAAATTATTTTTAAGTTCTAAAAATGTTTAAAACCATTCTTTTAATGCTTTGCCCTTATAGACACATAGAACTAGTCAGTATGTTTGTGCTTGGTATGGCCAATTAGAGATGTTTCAGACCAAACACATTTGGGGATGATATTAAACTTATATATATCCATTTAAATAAGAATATTTCAAATAATTATCAATTTTACTTTATGAATCATCTCTAACAAGTTGACTAGGTTTTTTTGCTCACTATTTCCCATACGCTATAGGTTTTTCTCTTGTATGGATAGTTTGATATAATCCAATTGATAAGATTGATTATATATGATATTTAATCCCATATATAATGTTTTAAATTATTTTTTTTAATTTTTTAAGGTGTTTTGATAGACAAATCATCTCATATTATAGGATGGTGCCACCATGTGAGGTCTCAATCAAGTTTCCTTATTTGCAAAATGCTTGGTTCTATACAAGGGTCTCATGTGAATGGGATATGTTTTTTTCCATGTTTAATTACATATATACAACCTCCATCCATTTTTGGTTTTAAAATACCATGCTTTAATCAAACATTCAGTCTTGTCATACCCACAATTAGTTCTTTACCCACTTTCACTTGTAGTCATGGTGAATCACATTTATGGAGCCTATATAGTATGATAATGGAGGTGTAGTGAAAGTCTAAATATTTTTAAATGTATTTATAAGTATTAAAAAATAATATTTTTCCTCCAAATAATGTATAAATGGATTATGGTAGTCAAATACAACACATACACATAATCTACCATGAACATGCACCTACAAGTGCCATGGAGAGAGAGTGTGTGCCACATTGAAATGAGGATATTTTTAATTGTTATAATTATTAAAAAGTTATAGGAGATCCATTTTAAAATTTTAATGATGTATAATTATTTTTTAAGGCTCATACACCATGTGTATGATTCATGTTTATGCCCACCATCCTATCTACAGCTCTATTAGCACCTATAAGAGGCTAAGAATACCAAAATGGAGATTTCAAATTTTATTTAGGTCTTTCTTGATGAAAGAGTTTCATTTTTAAAATTTTACAAGGTATAAGAATCAATTTAAGGCATATATCCCATGCTCACTACCTGAGCTCACATATACTACCTACATACAACTCAAGGTGCACCTATAGGTATCTCAGATTGATGTTACATGCACCTACTACTTAAGATTGATAGGTGTTTCAATATTTTATATTGATAAGAGTTAATTTAAATTTTTTTGAGGACCTATAGTTTATCACAAACACATATATTTTTCATACTATCCAAATTTGTACCCACTACCTGTATACATGCAAAAAGTCCACCTACAGGTGGAACCACAAAGAATTGAGAATACTTGATGGAGGAAATTGGAAAGGATAGAATATTTTTTAAGTTATTGGTGTGAATTAAAGTCCATGGTATACATTTTTTATATGATAGAGTATAAAAAATGTCTATAAAAGTTGTATTTTGGATGATGATTGAGTTCAAGGACTTTTTCCCTAAAAGAAAAATTAGAGCACATGGTCATTTTGTGGATATTATATGACAAGATTATGAAGACTCTTGGTGAATCTAAGTGACTATACATTTTAAAATCCACATGTGAGTATAAATTTTAAAAATAAGGAAGTGATTTGGTCATTTGGCTTTCATGCTAGAGGAAACCAAATATGCACTTTTAATTACTAAATTTTGACTGTGCCATCTATGGGATTTGAAATTCTAAGGTGATTCTAGCATATCAAAGTACAAATAGAGTATGTATTCATAATTTAAATATCTCATTAATAGTAAATTAATATAAATTAAAATAAATATCTTTAAAATAGGTTCATATGTAGAGTTTTGACCCCACAACACTACCTATAGGTCTCATTTTCATCACAAATGTATACTTATAGGTTGGTTGTAGGGTTATCATGGAGATTGGGATAGATAAAATTAATGATGGAACTCACTCAAGGAATAAAATGAATAATTTTAGACATATTATGGTGTATATAACTTTAAGGATGATATCAAGCATGAAAACAAGGCCTAAATCATAAAGTTCCACATACAAGTGCTTGTCAAAGATAAGAAACATAGTTAGGACCTAATTGAGCAAGGTATGCATTAAAGAATCCCTCATAAGTGATGAATAGATTTAATAAATTATTAATGACCTCAATATTAGTATGTTACCCTCATATATGTCCAATACAATCCATAGATCATAGGATGGGTTTCAAGTACCTATAGTCTACATGAGAGAACCTTGCATACTCAGTTTGCCTAATCAAGAAATGATCAAGTCACTTTGAGCCAATAATGAAAACATGAGTATTAAACATAGATAATAATAAAAAATAAGTTATTTTATTATATAATAATGATTATGACATGAAATAAATGTGAAATAGTTTTCAAGGGTAATGTATAGTCAGTTTATTCAGGACCTTGCACATAGTATGCCTTCCTCATAGTTTGTCTTAGATTTTTGAGGAGTTTAAGGGCCAAATGATATGATCAAGGGATAATTTTTTGGCATATATAATATATATTAATTTTATAATCTCCTAAAATTATAATTTTTTTGAATGAATAGAGGAACTACCCTCTATTTTGTCTCAGATAGAGGGCACTCCCTTAGGAACAAATCTTGCAGTCTTGAAGAATTGAGAGAAAGGGATGAGCTAAGGATACAATGAGACCTTGGAAAAGGTTTAAGTATATATTTTAGATTTTTTATAAACATGTAAATCATTTTTTAAAATGTATAATATCAATAGGGTGTCCTAGACCACAAGGGTTATAATTTGGCCTATTAGGTAGGGTTTTGGCTTAAAGCCCAAACAAGAAGTCACTTTCAATTAAAATATTTGTAGATATTTATAATCCATTTAGACATGTATATGTAGGCATAAAAATGTTTCCAAATTATTTTTATGTATATAATCCACAAGGAGAGCCACTTTTGGCTTTGGACCAAATCATGGCCTATGTAAATGGAAGGAAAGGTTCGAGTAAGTAACTTGGGATGCTCACATCTCCTTTGATGCTTTGCATGGAGACTAAACAAGCTAGGAATAGGTGAATAATGTCATAAAAAAACATTTTATGGCATTATTTTCTCTATAAAGCATCAAATATTTTATGAACAATCCTTAACATGGACTATTTTAGATAATTTGGACTTATCTATAGTCTACTTAAAAAACAAATATCAATAACACACCTATATTATTCAAAATTTTATAATTTGAAATGATATATAATATAATAAATAATAAATATATCCAAATTATTATGATAATCTCCATGTGAAACTTGTATATAACCCAAAAACTAATCATTTTTAAAGATTACCACCTGTCCAATTTGGGAACATAAGTCCAGATTATCTAAAATAGTCCTTTAAGGGTGGAAATGACTCAAAACCCTCACAAACCCTAGTTCTATACCTGATGAAGGAAATAAATATGAATATATATCCAAATGTACCATAATTACCATAAAATTGGATGGAATTTGCATAGGACTCTATAGGGATACTCCCCACCCTTTTGGACTATATGAAATTGCACAGATGGAGTACAAAGTAGGCTTTTCTTAAATTTTTTGTGTTTTATTAGGTTATAAAAAGATTTTGAAGATTAAAATCACATGGGAGGAAATAATGAGACTTATTATAACTCCCCATGTCCATTTCATGCTTCAGAATAGCTCTTAGGTGCCTTAACAAGAGCTCTCATCTTAGCTATTTAGAACTAACATAGTGAACATGATAGTGAAAAGGGTGAAAACTTCAAGTAGGTTCTTTTAAAGGTGTACGTGATACCTCTAAGGCCATGGGTGGCCTTGAAAAAATTATTTCACCCATTTTTATGGATTTACATGGGAAATTAAAGCAAAATTTGAGGCTAAGTGTGCAAGGTGTGTGAAAGAAGAGTTATTTTAACTAAAAATGGTGATAACTCTTTTTTGGAGGAAATTTGATGATTAATATTGCAAAAAATGCATGTAAATGTGTGTCCATAACTTCACATTCTCATTATAATAACAAATTATGTGCCTATTCATTTATGGTGTGACTAAGAGGTCTAAATGATGAAGGTAGTTTCCTAAACCAATAGAAGAGACTTCATGCCACATTTCAAGGGTTTCATGACTTGGGGTGCCACTTGTCTCTTCTAACTTTGCATGATCAATTTCACATTATATTATCAAGCACATGTAACTCCTTTTCTTATTTGAACACTTGTCCTTATGACCTTTGTACTTATTTCTACTTTTCTATCTCTCAAGTTTTATAAAAACTAACCATTTTGGCTATTGTAAGGATGTTCCACCTGAGTATGGAGAAGCCTTGCTCATTTGTGTACCATGGATCAATAAATAATACTGATTTTACCTCTTCTATGACTATTCATAGTCTTTTCACTTGAATTATTTTTCTTTCTTAGTGATGACTATTGTTTCTTTAGCATTTTATTCTCCTTCTCTCGTCTATTTGTAGCTTGAAAGCTTCTTCTTGTAGGTCATGTTAAGTGTTCTATGAAGTGTCAAGGTTGAGTGAGTTATTCTATTTAATAGTTCCATTCTAGGCCTCTCATCTAGTCCTCTTAGCCTAAACATTCATCACAACCTAAAAAATTAAATAATGATGTGAGAAGATTCAGATTAGAGAAGTGTATGCCTAATTAGTCTCTTGGTCTCATGTGTGACATGCAACTGGTTGGTAGTTGTCAATTAATTTGGTGTATCACTACCTTTAGATAGATTACTTCCAATTTTCTCTCCCTTTTCCTTATAAGTATAGGTTTAGTAGTGATTTAAAAGGGGTGCATCAAGGGAGCTAGCCCTATCTATAGATTCACCTCATTTTTAGGCTACCCATAGCCTAGAGGTGTTTCAATTATGCCACTTGGATGAGGAAAGCTAAGACATCTCCTCAAGGGGTGTAAATCCAAGTGATAAATTTTTTTGGCATGCCCAGTGGGACTCATTATCCAAAAATTTGAAATATTTTTGGTGTTGTAGTTCAACACATTAGCCTTCGAAGGAATCTATCCAAGCATTAATGGTGACTTTGAAGTTACATCACCTAGTCAAGTAGCCCACATTTTCCTTTCAAATATTTTTGGTAACTTTTATTTGTGTTATTGCTTCCCAATGAAGTTTCATGGATGGTTTGGTGTTGATTATTATTTTACATAAATTGATGACATATCTCAAGCTTATGGAATTACCTATGAGACTTTGTATGATTATTATTAGCTTTTTCATGATCCTTACAAGCTCTAATATGAGCCTTATCAATATTTTCATGAATTGTGTTAGTCCTATAACCAAACTTCTTAATATCTTACTCTTCTTAGTAAACTTAATCACTTCTCAAATCATTCCATTTCAACTTTCAAGTAAAATCTCTTGGGATATGATAGGTACATGATGGATCTTGACATACAAATGGGATTTGGTCAAGATGTTCTTATTAATCTCATTCAAAATGTGAGAGATGCATTATATTTGGTTAAAAGAGAGTGGGCACTTATTGAGAGTGAAAATTAGCAAAGGGTCATAAGTGAGATGATAGATGTGTGTCTTGCTTTCATCCTTAGAAGATAAGATAAGAATTCATGAGGAACAACTTCACCAAATATATTAGCCTTATTATCCACCTACCCAAGATTTCTATAAGTTATATTTGACCCCTACTCATGAACCCAATCAAGCTTATCAAAGTCATCTTTTTCCCAATCAAATGGAAGAGGAAGTTGTAAAGATAAACTTTATTTTTGAAGAAAACCTTGATAGTTAGATTGAGTTAGCTAATAAGTAGATGAATCAGTCCATATCATTAGAAAAGGAAGTGGAATCTAAGCCCTCATTTCCCTATCACATTAAATCCCCACCTCAATAAGAGACTTCTAGATAAGAAATCCCAATCTAGAGACAAGGTGGAGAATCCAAGCCTAAAGAGATCCCACGTTTATTTAACACTTAATCCACTCCCAAGATTACATCACTACCTCAAGAAGAGACTCCTAATCATAACATCCTAAGATATAATAAGGTATTGGAATCATGGGAAAATAAAGGGTATAAAATCCTAGATAAAGAGTTTTATCCTATGAAATCCCCTCCCACCCTTCCTCAAGAGACCTCTTATTTTTCATATCATCCCTCTTATACTTCTTATCCTCATGAAGATTCGTATAAACTTCAAGAGATACTTTTCTAAGAGAACCTAGCCAAAGCAAATTGAATAGCTACAGTCAATAATGAAATTGTTGAATCAAGTTGTGATGGAAGGTTTAGAGACAAAAGAAGATCATATGCCTGAACATAATCCATCTAACCTTCCTCAAGAGAGTGCTC
Source organism: Torreya grandis (assembly GCA_037957365.1). NCBI lineage: Eukaryota > Viridiplantae > Streptophyta > Pinopsida > Cupressales > Taxaceae > Torreya > Torreya grandis. The sequence continues at coordinate 448,239 of JARHVA010005221.1, read as the reverse complement.
AAGATGAATAAATTTTAATGAAGTGATTGTAAAATGGAAGGAAGAAAACCATGTTATTTTAGCCCAAGGTTTTCCTTCCCTTCCTCAAGAAATCCCAAAAGGATCCCCTACAATTCATTCTCAATATGATGTTGAGCTTTATGTTCTACATCCAAAACCTATTTCATCATGTCCTCACCCTATCACCCTTTACCTTGATGATGAGAACCTAAACAGGAGCATTTGATTGATAAGAATTTAGAACTCTTGATTGAAGAAAACATAAATCCTTAGTAGCCTCATTGGGTTAGTTGACCTAATTACAAGATGCCTAACATCAACATTACCATGAAGGAGAAAGAAATTGAGGATATAACAGTCCTTGAGAAGCAAAGTCAGGTTATAATAGTTGAGATACATCATGATATCCCTCAAGAGGTTCTAAGTGATTAAGAAGAGGTGATTTTTTATGTTGAATCTGATGATTATGTTGATATTGAAGAATGTCTTCCTTGTGTCAAAGAAGAGGAAATCATCATTTATTCTTCCATCACTATCTAATATATCATATATGGGAAGGAACGATTCTATAATCAACCTTGGGATGACTCATTTGTAATAATTGGATTGGGTTATAATCCTCTTCAAGGAGGCTATGATCTAGTCAAAAATGGAAAAGGTGGCCTTGACACTCAAGTGGGTATGAAAAGAAGAAGCAAATTTTCAAATTTATTCTTTTTTAAGGCATATGCATCTCATGATTATATGTACGAAATAATCAAAATTAGTTATCATCCTTACAACTAGTTGGAACACCATATTTTAAAGGATAGAATATTCTTCTTTTAGCCTCAATATTTAAAGGAAAAATAAATTACTCCTCTTCAATCCATGCCTACAAAAATGATACAAGGTTATCATGAGATGAAGAGCGGGAATTAGTATGAGGTATTTGTATAAATTCAAAAGGAATACATTTACATTAGAGACCTATTTAAAGATGACCTACTTGAGAGAAGATCAAGTGAAGTGCCAAGGAATAGGTTTAATCTACCAAACATCCAATATAAGGATAAACATGCTTGGAACTATGATTCATCTCATGAAGAAAAATATTCAAGGAAATTTCTTTTTGAGCCTAGAAAAGAAGTATGATTAATTTATAGTTGTGCATAGTTGTTTATTTTTTCTTTCCTTAAGTGAATAGTTGTGTTTATAATATTTTAAAAGGTATAATAATGAATTTAAGGTTTATATCACATGTTCACTACTTGAGTTCACATATACTACTTGGATATAACTCAAGGTGCACCTACATGTATCTCATAATGATGTCATGATGGGATGAGAGATTTGATAGGTGTTTCAATATTTTAGAGTGATAAGAGTAAATTTTAAAACTTTTTAAAGGAATATAATTGATCACAAACACATATATCTTGAATATTGTTCAAATTTATACCCACTACCTATTTACATGCAAAAGTCCACCTACAGGTGACACCACAAAGAATTGAGAATCGATGGAGGAAATTAGAAAGGATATAATCTTCTTAAAGTTGTAGGTGTGAATTAAAGTACATGTAAAACATGTTTGAGATGATATTATATAAAATAGGCGTAGAAAATTTGTATTTTGGATGATGATTGAGTTCAAGGACCTTTTACCTAAAAAGAGAAAATAGAGCACGTGGTCATTTTGTGGATAACATATGACCAGATAATAAAGACTCTTGGTGTATCTAAGTTAATATACATTGTAACATCCATATAAGATTCCAACTTGAAAAAATAAGGAATTTATTTGGTCATTTGGTTTTCATTTTAGAGGAGACCATCGATGCACTTTTATGCATTGAATTTTGATAGTGCCATCTATAGGATTTGAAATTCCAAGGTGATTCTAGCATCTCAAAGTGAAAATAGAGTATGTATTCATGTTTAAACTATATAATTAAGAGTAAATGAATAAAAATTAAAATAAGGATCTTCAAAATAGGTTTATATGCATATTTTTGACCCCACAACACTACCTACAAGTCTCCTTTTCATCACAAATGTATACTTAAAGGTTGGCTATAGGGTTATCATGAAGATTGGGCTAGATAACATTGTTAATAGAACTCACTCCAGACATGAAATGAATAAGTGTATCTTTATTATTTTTGAGATAAATTAAATGAGGACATAAAAAATTGAAACAAGGCCTAAATCATATAGTTCCACCTACATATGTCCCTCCAAGATAGGAAACATAGTCAAGATTGAATTAAACAAGGTATGAATTAAAGAATCCATAATAAGCGGTGAAGAGTTTGAAGAAATTATTAATTCACTTAATGTGAGGATGAGACCCTCATGATATTTAAAATAAAATAAATAGAGCATAGGATGGGTTTCAAGTACCTACAGTCCACATGAAAGAACCCTACATACTCAGTATGCCTAATCAAGAAATGATCAAGTCACTTTGAACCAGTAATGAAAACATGATTATTAAGCATATATAATAATTAAATATACTTTATATGATTTTATAATAATTATTATGATATTAAATCAAGGTGAGAGGGATTTTCAAGGGTAATACATAGTCAATTTATTTAGGACCCTGCACATAGTCCACCTTCCTCATAGTCTGTCTTGGATTTTTTAGGAGTTTAGGGGTCAAATGATATGACAAAGGGATAATTTTTTGGTATATATAATATATATTAATTTTATAATCTCCTTAAATTATCAATTTTTTTGATTCAATAGGGTAAGTACCCTGTATTTTATCTCAAATAAAGGGCACTCCCTTGTGAACAAATATTGTAGTCTTGAAGAATGGAGAGAAAGGGATAAGATAAGGGGATAATGAGAGATTGTGTAAGGTTTAATTAGATGTGGTAGGTGTTTAAAAACATATAAATAATTTTACTAAAGGGATAAACTTAATAGGGTGGCCTAGACCAAAAGGGTTATAGTTAGGCCTATTAGGCAGGGTTTTGGCCTAAATCCCAAATGAGAAGTCACTTTCACTTCCAACTATAGGAGATAATTATAATAAATTTTTACATGTATATGGGGGAATAAAATATGTTTAAAAGTTCTTTTTATTCATATAATCGAAAAGGAAATCCACTTTTGGCTTTGGACCACATCATAACATGTGTGAATGGAAGTAAAAGCTTGAGTAAGCAACTTGGATGCTCACATATCCTTTCGCACTTTGAATGGAGACTCAAGGGGATAGGATGAGGTGGAAAAGGTCATAAAAAAAATTTGTGGAATTATTTTCTCTTTCTAACATCTAATCTTCATGAACAATCCTTAAGGGTGGAAATGACTCAAAACCCTCACAAACACTAGTTCTAGACCTGATGAAGGAAATGAAGGATAACTATCCAAATGGAATATAATTAACATAAAATTCAATGGAATTTTCATAGTAATCTTTAGGGGTACTTCCTATCCTTTTTTTGGAGATATTATCATTGATGTCAAAGGACTATCATTGGTCATAAAGGCCCCATAACATTTATTGTCTAAGGTGTTTTTAATGTTCATATTTTGGCTAAAATGTGTTAATATTTATTTAATATTAATTAATATATTTTTAGTTGTATAAAATTCAAAATAGGTCCCATGGAGAAGTAAAAGAGTCATAGGTTAATCTTGAGGAATTCCAAAAGTCACCAAGTGAAGACAAAAGAGGAAGGGTGAAATTTATCATGAAGGGTAACTTTAAGGAATATGAAAAGTCACCAAGATAAATAAAAAATGGGAAAATATGATTTTTTTTATGAAGGGTCACCTTGTGACTTTTCAAATAAAATGATTTGAAGGGTCATGCAAGTTTGGCACCATTTTTGATGAGGAGTGAAGGGTCAGAAAGGGTGAATGCCAAAGGTAATTTGGAAAGCTATAAATAAATGATTGAGAATACATTTTTAATATGTAAGAGAGTGAATTTTTTATAATTATTTTATATAAAAAAATATGAGATAATAGAAAGAGATATTTCAGAGTTCTACCATTTATTGAGAAAGAAACATTGAGAGATAGTTGTGTTTTATACACAAGAGGGGTTGGTGCTCACAGATAGTTTCTATATTAGTTCTTGAAAAAGGGGTTAGTGATCCTAAAAGTTGGTGTTTGAAAACTTTGTAATTTGATTTGGTGTTCATTCATATAGTTGATATTGTTCTCTATGGGTTTTCCCACATTGAGTTTCCACATAAAAATTTGGTGTCTCTCTCTATCTTGTGTGGTACATGTTATTGTTTCAGTTTTATTACATATCTTGAATGTATGGTTAAGTGGAATTTTATTAATTAAAATTTCATAAGATATATGATATACTGATTCACCCCCTTCTAAGTATATCATGTGCTTAACAATTGGTTTTACAGTAGTTTCCTTTGGAAAGAGTTTTACAACTTGAAGGTAGATCAGGGAAAGCATGATGGTTGGATCACATGAAGGTTTTTATATAAATAAATCACTTTTTTTGATGGAAAAAATTATTATTTTTAGAGAATAAGGATGAGGAATTATTTTATGTCTTGTATTTGACATTTTGCAAGTAGTTGTGGAGGAATATGAAGAGCCACAGACACTCATGACTACTCTGGTAGAAAAGAAGGCAAGTGAAAATAATTCTAAAGATTTAAATGCTATTTTTTGTGTTTTATGTGAATTCAAGTTTTTAAAAGTTATGAAATTCAAATATTCTCATGTGACTTGGGTAAATCTTCAAAATATTTACAAAGATGATGGAAATTTTCAACAATCTAAGCTCCAAAATTTTAGAAGATGGAAGAGAAAGAAAATATATCAAGTTATCTTTTGTAGGTTGATAAAATAGTTAATCATATTCAAGGATTTGGAGAAAATTTATAAGAATAAATGGTGGTACAAAAGGTTTTGACATCTCTACCAATGAGATATGATACAAAGGTTTTAGCAATTGAGGAGATGAAGGATCTAGCCAAGCTAAAGATTGATGAACTACATGGCATTCTTATGTCATATGAGATGCAGATTGAATAATAGAAACCCTCAAATAGGGAAGTTTATTTCAAGACATCAAATAAAGGTAAGGATAATATTAAATAATCAAGTGACAAATCTATAAATGATGAAGATGACAATAGAACTCTATTCATCTGCAAACCAAAAAAGGGCACATGTAAATATCAAGGAAAATTACCTTTTAAATGTTTTAATTATGGAAAGATTGTATATGTTGTAGCTAAGTGCCTACATAATATTAATGGTGACAATGAATAAGGAAGGTTTACATACAAGAATAATTTCAAACGCAAATTCAAGAAGAGATTCAAATAGAAGATTTTATACTCTAAAGATCCTATCTCAACTAAAGACAATAGAGTCAATGATTAAAATGAAGAAGAGATTCTATTCATGACCATCCTTGAAGATGCCTCTGTAAGTAAAAGTATAGATGATCAAGAAGAAGAAAAAGATGAAGTTGAAGTGAATATATAAGGAGAACTCAGTTGTGCCTTAAAATAATTACAAGCTCTTGATAAGAAGAATGACAGATTGTAGCACCAAATTGAGAAAAATGAAAAGGAGTCAAAATAAATAATTGAAGATCTACAAGCACACATTTAAGAATCCAAAAAGACTAAATAATATTTAATATCTCAATTACAAAAAGTAAGTGAATAATGTGAAATGTATGTTGTTGAAATTACCTCTTTCAAAGTAGATCTTGAGAAAATAAATAAATCAGTCAATGATTCCAAATTTGGGAATACGACTAATATGTTGAATAATATATTATAAATTCAAAGATCAATGTCAAATAAGATAGGTATTGGATTTAAAAAATATAAAGGGGAGGTCACTACTTTCACAGACAAGGTTAACATAGAAAAAGGAAAGAGTTGTGTTAAAGCTCTTACAAAAGAGGAAATGAAAAAGGAAGAAGTCAAGAATATAGAGGACATCTCAAATAAAGAAGGTTGGAAGGAATAGAACTACAAAATACAATCAAGTCATAGATAAACAAATAAGTTCTATTTTTATGGTTAATATTTTGATTTTAATAGAAATGGTCATAATAAAATAGAATTTCAAAAAAGGGCTAACAATTTCAAAAATAAGTAGAAGGAAACTCATACATAGTCAAGTAAAAGCCACAACTCTTTTGCTCCTATATCAAGATTTAATGAAGAGGCCATAATATGTTATAAGTGAAATAAATTTAGACACATATCCTAGTACTATTGAAGCATGTTTAAGTCAGTCAAGAAGGACTAGAGTTATAAGGCTTCATTCATCAAGAAGAAAGTTTAGACAGGTTCATGGTAGAAGAAACAACCTGAGAAGTCTATGTTGATCTAGATAACTTTGCATGTAAGAAATTAATAAAATAAATGGTTCATTGATAGTGGATGTTCAAGGCACATGATAGGAGACAAGAGAAAGTTAATAACCCTAAAGAAGATCAATAGTGGCATAGTGAAATTTAGAGATGGTACTACTACCATAATTGCCAAAAAAAGCACACTATGTTTGGATACTGGTAGAACTAAGACTAAAAATGTTCTATATGTAGAAGGTCTTAAGTGTATTATTTAAGTGTAAGTCAATTGTGTGATCAAGGAAACACACTAAATTTTTATGTAGAAGGTTATGAAATTAGGAGAAAACATTCAGATGTGTTGATTGTAGATGCTTAGAGAACATGTAACAATTTGTATATGATATTAGATACAAAGGTCAAAAATGTTGTTTGAGTCAAGTTGAATAAATTTGGTTATTGCAAAGGAAAATAGGAAACATAAATTTTGACAATATTATCAACATCAACAAGAAGCAAGTAGTTAGAGATCTTCCAAATATTTCAAATCCCTTCAACATACTTTGCGAACCATGTCAACATGGGAAGCAGGTCATAAAATGGTTCAAAAAAAAGAATACCCAACTACTCAGATGTTATAACTTATTCACACTAATTTTTTTGGAGCTATGAGAACTCAAAGTACTCAAGGTGAGCAATATTTCATGTTTCTTATTGATAATTTTACATGTATGACTTGGGTGATGTATTTGAAGAAAAAAATTAGAAGCTTTCATCCACTTCAAAGCATTCAAGGATTTTGGTGAGAATGAAACTAATTTAAAAATTAAGTGCCTAAGATTAGATTGAGGAGGATAATTCATGTTAGATGAGTTTATTGAGTATTGTGAAGACCATGGGATAAAGAGACATTATTCAATAGACAAAACTCTACAACAAAATGGAGTAGTTAAACAAAAAAATAGAACAATTCAGGAGATGGTAAGGATAATGCTAAATGAATCCAAGATACTAGATAAATATTGGAGAGAAGTAGTTGGAACAATAGTGCATATTCAAAATAGAGTGTTGTTAAAATTCAATAGTGATAAGACTCCCTATGATCTAAGGAAATACAAACCAACTACAGTTGATTATTTCATAGTTTTTGGTAGCAGAAGCTTCATAAAGAGAATCGATGAAAAATTGGGTAAGTTTGAATCTAGAATAGATGAAGGTATATTTCTTGGATATTATAGTAAAATTAAAGCTTATAAATTTTATAAAAAAAGAACCAAGAAGATTTTTGAAAGTGTAAGTGCCAGGATAGATGAAGATGTAGCATAAACAACTAGTGATATAGTGGACACTCTTGAAATCATTGAATAAGAATATTTTTAAGAGTGAGATGAAGATGAGAAGGAGAAACAAAAGGAAACCAAGACCCCATCCAAATATGTTCAAAAAAATCATAATAAGAGTGACATCATCAGGAACATAAATGAAGGAGTTCACACTAGAAAGATGATGGTAAGTGAATTTGAGAAAGTAAATTTTTCTTTGTTATCCAAAATTAAACCTATAAATTTTTTAGAAGATAAACATGATGAGCATTGGATTAAGACAATGGATGAAGAATTAAATTAGATAGAAAAGAATGATACTTGGGAATTAGTGACTAGAACAAAAGATCAAAATGTGATAGGAACAAAATAGGTATACAAAAATAAGTTGAATGAAGATGGTGAAGTTACTAAGAATTAAACAAGGTTAGTATGTAAAGGATATGCTCAGATTAAGGGTATAGATTTTTAAGAAAATTTTAAACTAATGGAAAGGATAGAGGCTATTAGAATTTTTCTTACATATGCAGTGTTTAAAAATTTCAAAGTGTTCTAGATGGATGTCAAGTCAACCTTCCTAAATGGGAATCTAGAAGAGGAGGTCTACATTGAACAACCTAAGGGATTTATTCTCTTAAATGATAATAACCATGTATGCATATTAAAGAAAGAACTATATGGATTGAAATAAGATCTCATAGCTTTGTATAAAATACTTGATAAGTACCTGGAAGAATAAGGTTTCAAGAGAGGTTTTATTGATAGTAATCTCTACATAAAAATAGAAGGTGGACATAAATTGATTATTGTGGTATATGTTGATGACATAATTTCTAGAGGAAACATTGAAAAGATGACAAAAGAATTTTTTGATAATATGAAAAAAATAATCTGAGATGTCTATGCTTGGATAATTCCCATTTTTATTAAGTTTGAAAATATTTTAGTCAAATCAAGGAATTTTCATATCTCAAAGTAAATATGCCAAGGAAATGTTGAGAAAATTGGTTTTGAGGATTGTGCACTAGTTGGCACACCAATGGGTATAGGGAATAAGGTGAGTAAGGATGAAGATTCACCTATTATAGATTAATCTTTGTATAGATCTATGATTAGTATTATTTAATTTTTGATAGCATTAAGTCCAAATATCATGCATACAGTAGGTATGGTTGTGAGATATCAACAGCCCTAAAGGAGAGTCATGTTCAACTAGTGAAGAGAATATTCAGATATGTTAAGGGTACATTAGATTATGGATTAATAGATTCCACTTTAGTTAATTATGAAAATTTAGATTGGGTAGGTTGCTTGGTTGATATAAAGAGTACAAGTGGAAGAAATTTTCTCCTTGATGATAACTTAGTATCATGGATAAGCAAAAAGTAGAATTTAGTGTCACTTTGTATAGTTGAAGAAGAATATATTGTAGAAATATTGTGTTGTACTCAAGTGATTTGAATGAAGAAAACTTTGGAAGATATCAAGGTAAAATATGATGAACCTATTTCTATTTTTTTGTGAAAACACACGTGCAATTAATATTTCTAAGAATCTAATGATGCATTCAAGAGCAAAACATATTTCTATCAGATATCACTTCTTGAGAGAGTAGGTTGTAGATAAGTAGGTTAAGATGGAATATATCATTATTAAAGAATTGATTTTAGATTTTTTCATAAAGGCACTACCAAAAGACACATTCAAGTATCTATGGAAGAAATTGGGATTAATTTCTTTTACTTCCTGCTATTGAGGATTAGCATCAATTGAGGGGGAGCTAAGTGTTAGCTCTAGGATAGGCCCTTTTCCATTGATGTAAAAGGGGGAGAAGAATAAAAATAGGTATAGGAATAGGTACAACTAATAGGTGTAGAAATGGGTACAAAAACATGTAAAATATGCTACAATAAGGGGGAGTTACTGTATGTTTTTAATATGACAGTATATGTAGGTTGATATGTGTAATACAGGTTTCAGGATGAGGTAGTTTTAGTTTTAAGTTTCCATCAATGACAAAGGGGAAGATTGTTGGAAATATTTTCATTTATTTTAAATTACTAGCATTGGTGATAAAGGCCCGATAACATTTATCATCTAAAGGTGTTTTTAATGTTCATATTTTAGCTAAAATGTGTTGATATTTATTTAGTATTAACAAATATATTTTTAGTTTCATAAAAGTCAAAAGAGGGCCCATGGAGAAGTCAATGATTCATGTGGTAAAGACAAAAGAGGAATTATAAAAGTCACCAAGTGAAGACAAAAGTGGAAGTGCAAAATTTCTCATGAAGGGACACTTTGAGGAATATGAAAAGTTACTAAGATAAAGACAAAAGAGGAAAGGATGAATTTGCTTATGAAGGGTAATATTCTGACTTTTAAAATACAAGGATTTGAAATTTCATGCATTTTTGGTACCATTTTCCATGAGGGGTGAAGGGTCACAAAGGGTGAATGTCAAAGGTCATTTGGAAAGCTATAAATAAATGTTAGAGAAGCCATTTCTAATATGCAAGAGAGTATATGGTTTGTAATTATTTTAAATAAGAAAAGAGGAGAGATAGAAAGAGATATTTTAGAGTTATATCATTTTATAAGAAAGCAACATTGAGAGATAGTTGTGTTTCATACACAAGAGGGTTGGTGTTCTTGTGGGGTGGTGCTCACAAATCTTTGAAAAGGGTTAGTGTTCCTATGGGTTAGTGCTCATAAATAGTTACTATGTTAATGCTTAGAAAAAGGGTTGGTACTCCTAAAATTTGGTTCTTATGAAATTTGTAATTTGAGTTTGTGCTCATTCATATACTTGAGATTGTTCTCCATGGTTTTTCCCACATTGGGTTTCCATGTAAAAATCTGGTGTCTGTCTCTCTCTTATGTGATGCATGTTAGTTTTTTAGTTTTATTACATATCATTAATATATGGTTAAGTGTAATTTTATTAATTAAATTTTTTTAATATATATTATATAGTGATTCACCGCCTCTCTTAGTATATCTTGTGCTTAACACCTTTTGTATTGTATGAAATTACATGGATGGAGTACAAAGTAGGGTTTTCTTAACATTTTCTTGTATTTATGTAGGTTATAGAAAGATTATAAAGATGAAAATCACATGGGAGGAAATATTGTGACTTAATATAGCTCCCCATGTCTATTTCATGCTTCAGAACAACTCCTAAGTGCCTCAATAACATCTCTCATCTCAGCGAGTCAGAACTGACATAGTGAGCATGATAGTGAAAAGGGTTAAAACTTCAATTAAGTTGATTTTAAGGTGTGTTTTATGATTTTAAGGCCATTTATGGCCTTTAAAATTTTAATTAACCCAATTTTACATATTTTCATTAGAAACTAAAGCTAAATTTGAGGCCAAGTGTGTAGGTTGTGCAAAAGAAGAGTTATTTTGACTGCAGATGGTAATAACTCATTTTGGAAGAAATACTAATGATTAGGACTAAAAAAATGCATGAAAATGTGTGACCATAACTTCCCCTTATTATTCCAATCATCACTTCTTCCCCTTATCAATTATGGGACACCTAAGAGGTCTAAATGGTGAAGGTAGATTCCTAGACCCACATAAGAAACTTCATGCCACATTTCAAGAGTTTCATGACTTGGGGTGCCACTTATCTCTTATGAATTTACATGATCAGTTTAAAATTCTCTTCTTATGCACATGACACTAATTTTATCATCTTGACACTTTTCCTTATGACCTTTGGACTTATTTCATCTTTTCTCTCTCTCAAGTTCTATAAGAACTAGCCATTTTGGCTATTGTAATGATGCTCCACCTAAGTATGTCAAAGACTTGATCATTTTAATACCATGGATAAAAAAATAATAATAATTTTACCTTTTATATGACTTTTAATAGTGTGTTCACTTGAATTATTTATCTTACTTAGTGATGAGTATTGTTTCCTTAGCATTTTTGTCTCATTCTCTCCCCTTTTTGTAGCTTGAAAGCTTCTTATAGGTCTTGTGAAGTATTCTATGAAGTTTAAAGGTTGAGTGAGTTAGTATATTAAATAGTGACATTATAGGCATCTTTTCTAGTCCTCTTATCCTAAACTTTCATCACAACCTCATAATTAAATAGTGATGTGAGAAGATTTAGACTAGAGAAATGTATGCCTAATTAGTCTCTTGGTCTCATGTGTGACATGTAGTTGGTTCATAGTTATTAATTAATTTGGTGAATCAATACCTTTAGGATAGTTTTATTTCAATTTTCTCTCCCTTTTCTTTGAAATCATATGTTTATTAGTGATCTAAAAGTGGTACATAAAGGGATCTATCCCTACGTAGAGATTCACCTAATTCTTAGGCTACCCATAGCCTATAGGTGTTTCAATTGTGCCACTTGGATGAGGAGAGATGAGACATCTCCTCAAGGGGTGAAAATCCAAGTGAAAAAAACTATTCTATGTTATTTTATTGAATATTGATTAGGTACACATACTTTGGATTCCATTTAAGCTTGCATGATCATATACACTTACATATACATCATACATGAGATCACATAGACTCTTGACCATTGGTGACATGCATTTTATTATCCCCACATATGATATTGTACCACATTTTTTTAATACACATTAATTTGGTGAATATTTATTACATTTACTTTTTATACTTCACTATGCTATCACATTTAATTCACACTTTACCTTGGCACATGTTGCATATTGTTTAGATCCCTACCAATTATTATATTTTTAAAGCATTTATAATTTATAATGGACATATTTATAAAAATTATTATATTAAAATATGTTAATTTCTTTTAAAAACACAAATATTTCAAAAAATAAAAATAAAATATCATAAAAAATAAAAAATCAGTACATAGTATGACATGAATTTCTAGTTTACTTCATTTACATATGTTATTTCTCACATATTTTGGTATATATAAAATTATTTTTCATAACACGTGTATTTCATTAGGTATATGTGTGATGTAGGAAATATAAATTATACATGTATTCTTAAATTTTGGACTCCATTCTACCCAGTAGCCATGCCTATACTAGGGGAATTTTATTCTATAGGTTACAATATAATAAGATATGTCTATCCAATATATATAGAATTATAAGATACATATCTTATAATTGTATTTCTAAATGATAATAACTTATATTTTTCTACATGGACATACTACCTTTCTATGTTGTGATATTTATTTTTATGGATAGTGTTGACTTGTTTTCACTAATTTTATGATCCTTTAATCCTATTAATTTATTGTATTATAGGCAATACATTTATTAGTTATTATATGTGGTGACTTAGCTTTGTGTGGTGAAATTTTTATGTCCCTTATTTGTAACATTATGAATGTCCTTTGTGTTTAATCGTTGGCCTTGTTTATTTTGACATGTTCATGTCATTTGTATGCAACCCTTACCCTTATGTGTGACATTATGGTTTGATATTTTTATTTTTCGTAGATTATAAAACTAAATATTTATAATATCTCAATATTTTATATTTGTCAATATCAAAAAGGGATCTACCCTTCAGTTCTATACCTCCTTGATACTAAAAGGCTAACATTCTCCATCTCACTATGCCTAAATGATTATCTCTTAGTCTAATACATATAATTCTAATTAAAAATGTATCATATTCTATACATAAAGCTTAAAACATAATAAATATCCTTCACCATCAATTTCATATCTATACCTATTTTCTAGCCCTCTAGACACTACCGACCATACAGGGACACTACCATTTATAATAGTGTTTAGATCCTTATCATGTGTCTATTATCCAAAATTCATACAAATTACAAATGATTCAAAACCTATGGGTTAGCCTATTTTAATTATTAAACCTAACCATGTTATATTTACAAAATATGTGGTATAAATACAAGTCTAAACCTTCTCATTCCTCACCTAACAAATACTAAATGAACACTAACTAAAACTAGATAAATACATTCCACAATCACTCTACTCTGCCCTTATTATCTATATCTTCATATCAAGTATATGTGCAGTCATATCCTAGGTTTGGATCATCCAAAGAGCATCCTATGAGCAATAATTATCAAATTACAATCTATATCATTGCTAGAATATTCATATTGTATATTATACACTTGTATCAACACATTCCCACACATAGGGGAGAAATAGTAATGTATAAGTCCCTCCTTGGAGTATCATTTATGTATGAAACATTCATTTATAAAGGGGTTTTTATAATATCTCAACACCATGAGCCCACTAACCAATTTTTTAACAAACTCATTCCAAGGGTGAAGAGCTAGGTTTTGATCAATCAATGAAGAGAGAAATCTTGTATCCTATATGTTACCACATAATCAAAAGGTGAAAAATAACCTATAATAGTGATGTTAGTCACCTTCAGATCTAGTTTTTATTCTTTACTAGATATATGCATCACACTTAAACACTATCATCAACGGTAGTATTCAGATATGATGGTAATGTTTGTGACCATAGAAGTGAAATTTATAAAATCTAATGACTAATATATAATATTGATCTTGAATAATTTAAAACTATTTCTATTTCATATCTACATGCACAAAGTAAAATATCTAAGTACCATTATTTTATGCAAAATATTTCAATAATTATACTTTACTATTTTTAAAAATCTCAATTGTATAAATTCATAATATTATTTCTCTAAGTTTTCTATTAATTTTCTTAATATAGATTATTTTATTGCCCTTGTGTTATAACTATTTATATATTTTTAACTATATGTGCCCCACAATCTAAATTTAGGGTTAAACATTTGGTTCAACCATCCTCTATATTTGTGCTAAATCCAAAAATTCCATTAGGGTTTATTCTTACAAAAATGCTTTATTTATTTATTTATTTTCATAGGCATAACTTAAGGATTTTTTTTATATTTGCCTTAGGACTTATATTATTCTTATATGTGGTTGTGTCTAAAATTATAACCCTCATCGTGGATGATTTTATTGATAACCCTAAAAATACTCATCATTTTGATATCTTTTTTTAATTTTCTTGATGATAAATATATTTCTTATGAGGATCTTATGGCTAAGAAAAATTGTACTAAATAATCTTCCTTTGTATAAACTTATTAAAATTACAAACATGAAAATATGAATAATGAAAATACAAATATTTATGAATATGGTGAAAATTATGGAATAAATCTTTATTCCCCATATGATTATGTCTATGATTACACATATTTTGAATAAGAATACAAAGATCCTAGTTTTCATTTCTATCCTACATTGTGTGTTTGTGATTCTAATGATGAGATAATTGAGAATTTAAAATATGAACCAATAGTTGATTATACATCTTATTTAGTCAATGATGAGATTATTACAAATAATCAATGTTTGTCTTCTCTTATAAGTCTTGAATATCTTATTTGAATTGAATATTCCATTCCTTTTTTAGTTTTAAATTATACAAATGAATGTAATACTTATCCCCCTATATTTTTAGGTTGGAAATATGAAAATGATAATGTTATTCAGAATAGTATATATAAATGTGTTCCCACCCTTATTAAAATTTAAAACAAACATAAGATAACATTTCCCAAAGTTTCCCCAATGAAATAATTTCCCAAAGTTAAGTATCAATAATGAAATTCAAGATGCAAATGCTAGTGTTCCTTTCTCATATGACAATAATGTATCAAAATTAAAAAGTGATATTACATCTATTTGTTTTTCCTTTAAAGTCAAAAATGAAAGTGAATCTTGTATTTTTCCTTCCTACGGTGATATTTTAAGAAAAATAGAACATAATTATATTTTTACCTATTTTACATTTTATGCTCAAAATTATGTGCCAATATTAAATAAATAAATTGAAGTCACATCCCCTATTCCTTTTGTATTTTTTGAAATTACAAATATTCTAACACATCACTAAGATAGTGGTATTAACCTTCATGACATAAAAATAATATCTTGATTCATCTTCACTCATCATGTAACATGGATGTTCCTTTACCTAATGTTTGTAAGCCATCTTATGATACTTCCCAAGAATTCAAGGATGATGGTAAATATCCTATTATTCATATGTTTTATTTGGATGATAAATTTAAATCTATATACACCTCTTTAACATATATACCAATTTCCCCTATTGATATTATATCTATGATTACTACTATATGATACCTTCAATCTCAAATGGATATCCTTAATTTGCAAGTGTCATCCCATGAGGCTACATTTAAGGATAATATCTTAGAGGACCAACCCATCAAGATGTTTTTGATCATTCATGTCTTTCTAATTTTTTCATTCCTGTGTTTTCTCCCTTGAATGGGTAAGTATATATTGATAGTCATTTGAAACAATATATGCACTCATTTTATAATTGGGCTAAATATGGATGTTTTTTTACTTAAATATTTCCATACAAGCTTAGCTCAATAATCTATATATTGGATTTATATCCTTATAAATGGGTCATTATCAACCTTCGAAGAACATGAATATGTGTTCTTATCTAAGTTCCATATTCATAAGTTAACCAATATACCATTAGATCATTTTTAAGATTGTACTATTAGATTTAAGGATATCTTGTATTCCTTGAACTATAGATCCTGAAGCGTAATTAATATTTAGTAAAATCCTTGTTTCTCCCCTTAGAGAATGATCATAACATAATCCCTTTACTTATTTTGATATTTTATTTTGGGATTCACATAAATATGTAAGTGCCTTAACAAATACTAATATTTAATCAACTACTACTTTACCAAAAGGTGAACATGTTATGATAATTCCTACAAAGAAGAACCATCAATCAAGAGGGCTCATGAGCCACCTAAAGTACCTTATTCCAAATAGGAAGTAAATATAAAATAATAA
Source organism: Torreya grandis (assembly GCA_037957365.1). Lineage (NCBI taxonomy): Eukaryota > Viridiplantae > Streptophyta > Pinopsida > Cupressales > Taxaceae > Torreya > Torreya grandis. The sequence goes on along the minus strand of JARHVA010005221.1, from coordinate 431,727 downwards.
GAAGTAATTTTTTTACATAGAGGTATGAATCTACATACAAAATACCTCCTATATTTAAAATATATACCTATACTAAGAGGCAACCACTTCAATTTGATTAATGAAGAGATAAAACACATGATATATTACATATACTATTGGATAAATGGTTTATAATATTCATTTAAATTACTACCATCCACCACACAAATTTTAAAATATGAAAGGACAACTATTTTGCACTTACCATGGTATTAAAGGACATTGTGATAGATTTTTTTCCAAAGGCAAAATATTTCACAACTTATAGATCAAAGGATCATTTCATTTTGTAAAAACACATCAATATCCATTTCCATTACTTATTCTAGAGTTCATTATAATAGGGTCATGACATCCCATTACACGCCTTTTCGAGAATGTGGATCCATCAACCTTTGTATAAATCAACCACTAAAATAAGTCCTCCTAGTTTACCATCTACTATGACCAATATTTACCACATTAATCATAGAAAAGATCCATTATGTTGATGATTAATATTCTCTATTCTTAGAATGGGGACCCTATTTTCTTTAGTTTTCAAAAGTGCCCAAGATACTAAGCATATTAAATCATTTGATTGCATGGAGAATTGATTGAATTACCAATACTTGTGTTTCTAAAAATTTTAGTTAATAATTCATTTTGAAATAAGGATTGCTACTTAGAAATATTACAATTATTCCAAGTCTTCTTAAAGTTTTATTTAGAAATAAATTATTGACCATGGATGGTTTTTAATAAGGATGTGTGACCTGGCTCTCTATTAGACATAAACACAACAAGCTTCGCTAGGTTTTGTTAAATTAACATTATGTTGTGTCTAAGGAATTTGACTAACGTCTTCAAGAAGATAACTTAGTTTCTCACTTGACATCATAGGACATCAAATTAAATTTATGGTTTATGATGCTTCATGGGACGTCTAATTTCAAACTATGACCTAAAAATATATCTATCTACGTCATTGGACCTCAACATGCCTTAAGAGTATTCATCACATCCCATGAGAGACATATAGAATAAATATACCAAGTCTATGAGCTATGTGTCATCATCTAGAGGACTCAAAATAAGCTAACCATTAGAATTCAAATCCTAGGGCTATGTCTCAAGATCTTAACCCTCACAAGGAACATATCCAATCCAAGCCAACATGCACCCCTATGCATCCTCCCATAGTGTAGAATCCTAAGATATGTTGTCATGTTTCTCAATAGTAACTAGCTAGACCCAAGTGGCCTTATTAGGTGATGTTTGTGCCCCTTAGATTCATCTAAGGTCACCACATGTTTGTGCTACATTGAATCCATCCAAATTTCATGAGATATTATGAGATAGACACATGATTACACCTGAGATATCCAATCAAGGTTTGATGATATACAACTATCTAAGGTACCTTATAAGAATGACACTTGGAAATAACCATTAAGAATTATGCATGCCCATTTTTGGCCCATAAAATGATGCCACATGTCATTCCCACACTATTTGTATCCAATATCCATAAGATCTCCTTCAAAAATGATGTGTGTCTCCACCCTAGCCATTTAGTTAGTGCCAAGTTATTAAAAATTGTCTAAAATCCTTTCAAGAGAGATACTTAGAAAGGAAAGCCATGATTACCCATGAGAGTAATGTGTGGTATTCCTATGGGTAGTCATAATTGAACAACACCACTCAATAGCTTGTTATGAATTGAAATATACCAATCATGATATATAGATTATTCATCATGTAATGTTGCATTCTGATAGTCTACAGGTAATCAAAAGGTGTCATGTGTCTATATTTCAATCCAACTAGGCAAATTAGTCATATTTAGGCCATGTGAGTACTTAGTTGGATCTGAGGTGGTAGCCACATGTTGAAAGGTTGAAATATTTAGCTTTAAATCTAAAATTGATGGAAAATCAAAGACAAATTAAATCTAAATTGAATTTTGGTGTAATTAATTACTAAAAGAAATATTTTGAAGTTATTTCAAATATATGAAAGGATGACAAGCTTTCCATTAATATGGCATGAACCATGATCACCATAAACATTGCATTAATGAGAGTGATCATTCAAAAGGATACATAATCAAGGTTATTGTTATTTGTATTTTGGAGTTATACACTTTGTTTTCTCTATTGTCTATGCTCTCATAATTTGATAAAGCTAAATCCATTATCAAATTGTACTCCTAACCACAATTATTGGAAATTGAAAATTATAGAAGGATATAAAGAAACATTGATTGATACCTAAAGTATTTTAAAAAATGGCACAAGTAGGTCTTTTTACTCTAAGTAAGAGTAGTTCCTCTGAGAATGATGACTTTCTATTTTAGAATAGTTATTCAATCATATTTAAAGATACTAAATTTATTCTTGAGGCCATAACATTTGGTGACCTTCATTATAGTAGCACATATTTTTATGTATAAGTAGTTAGGGTTGTTGATGATACTAAAATCATGCCTCATGAAATCTAACTAGATTCTAATTTGCTTGCCATTAATGTAGTCAGTCTCTATAAGGTTGTAGATAAGTTAGAGGTCATGCCATGTACTAACCTACTTTATGATATTTTTGAGAGGTCAGAGTGAAAATATGGGATGTTTAAATCAATTTCACAGGGGATTTTTATTGATTTTGTAGTAGGATCAAGATTAAAAAAATACTATGACCTTCCCTCACCATAGTGTTGACCCATTTTGACCATAGGCAAAATTTCGGTCAACTTTTCCCCTACTATTTTAATACCAGTCTTTTTCAATTTCAGCAAGTTCAATAAATCCAATTCATGGCCTGGCTCATTTGGTTCAAAGTCATGGTTCTTCAACACTTGGTTCATCCATGTTAGGTTCATTGAACCATTGAACCATTTTGGTTCAACGGCTTGGTTCAATGGGTCTAGTTCAAATGCTTGGTTCAGGGGTATGCCCTTGAACCGAGGGGCAGTTCAAAGGTTCAAGTGCCCTTTCGAAGGGCCGACACTTCAAAAGGAATTTGGGCCACATGAACAAAGTACAAGGCAAAGGTTGGGCAGAATTTTTGTGGACTTTTTGTCCATGGGAAATTGTCCGCGGACAAAAGTCCGTAGAAAACATACAAAGCCCGAGAGATCATCCAAGGACGCGCTAAAAATAACAAGGCAAAAGAGTGCTTGGGGGGGTACTAAGACATCAGGCAAGCCATAGAAGAAGTTATAAGGCTCGATGATGGCTCACGTGAATGTCAAGTTCGACCAAAGGAAATAACCATTTGTTTTCAATTAAGAGCACATGAAAGGGAGCCCAAAATGTAGCGACCTACTGAAAGTTTGCCCTTGGGGGCTAACTAAGCCCAAAGACAAAACTGAGTAAAGACAAAATGACAAACAAGGAGAAATGACATGGTGCAAAAGTGATGAGGCAGTCCAAGTGGCTGACAAAGTGATTTATTACCTGATAGACCCCAAATGGTGCAAACAGCAAGCAACATGGCCCGTGCTTTGAAAAAGGGACAAATTTTAGTCTATTGGCAAAAAAGAGGCATGATCCACACTTCCACATTAAATCTCAAATTCCAAAGTCAAATTTGGCGATTATATAGCATGGTTTTAGTAGGCTTCTTCTAGAATGATGACAACACAATAGTGTTTTCCTCTTTCCAATGGAATGTGATAGGCCAACTTGTCAAAAAAAGTACCAAGTTTCTTTCTCATTTCTTCTATATATTGTAACTTCTCATTTTTTAGAAGAATCGGTTCTTCCACTTTTGCAAAGGTGTAGCCCTAGCAAGATTTCACCTGAATCAAATAAAATGTAGTCTGTTACCTCCATTTGGATAGATGTTTCAGAGTATGCCTTGAGTGTTTATCTATGTCCAGTCATTCTTTCTTGATGCTCTCATAGGTTCAACACCAGTAGACCTATCATCTACAAGGCACCATTTCTACAGCTAAAAGGAGAAGAGCTGAAATTTGAGAATGCCAAAATAGAAGGAGTCACTTACAGTGTGTATTCCACACCACCTCAGTGAATTTCTATCTCCTGTGTTTTCATGAAAGCCTCCCTACCAATCTTTTGTAGCCTAGTCCTTTTTGCCAAATGTGTAGAGTATGTACATATTTGTCTAGTTCTGAGAGTGGATGTGTGAAGGTTGACCTATTTTGGTGCATCACCTCTTTAGAGCAGGCTTGTTTTTTCTTGCATTCTCTTTCTCCCTTTTGATCCCCCCCTTTTTTATCTATATATATACCTGTTAACTTTTGCTGGAAAGAACACGATGCATCAAAGGGAGCTAGCCCTTATCTAGGGACTCTCTCCTCCAGCTTCACCGGTCCCACAGGTAAGAGGAGAGTTTCCATGTTGCGAGGAGAAGGCAAGAACCTCTTTTCCTGCCATCGAGTGCAATCTCTTGCGTCAACAGTTCTGGCATGCCTAGTGGGACCAACTGGGATAGGTTTTGTCTAAAGATTTGAAGAATTTTTGGTGTGTTCTTCAACCAACCAGCCTTTAGAGGCTTTTGCATCAACACCAATGGCAACTCTGAGTTAAATCTGTTAGTTAAGCAGCCTGGTGCCATCATAAATCTACTTTCTTTATGTATAATCCCTTTGCACAAAATCATGGGCCTTGTATTCTTTATATTACCACGATCAGACTTAGCCTCTTTATGGCATCCCCTAAAGTAGCTCTCCTAGTTGCCCTACAATGATAAGGGAGGTGGTACTAGAGTTTGAGAGGTAGATAATGGAGATCAATAGAGTAGAGGAGTAGTATAGATATCAGTAGGAGCTGATGTATAAGGAAGAGTGTTTGTTTAGGCAAACACAAGCTTCGTAATCCATGAAGGAGGAGGAAACAAAATGGATAAATCCATTTATCCAAGGCAATCAGCCTTGTGCACCCCTTCTCAATATGAAGAAAGCCCCTTCTTTTGTGCCAAATCCTATCTATCAAATAACACTTGCTCACTCCAGCTCACCAAATGCATCTACTCCTAATCTTGTACACCTAGCTTTACAACACCAGAGGGCATTAGAGTAGCCCCCCATGGAGATCAATCTTCCCAATTCTTTATATTGTGCATCTTCCATTGGGGGGAATACCACCAGCCAGCATGTCCCTTTTCTAGAGACTCTTCCAGTGCATCAATAGTCTCTTCCTTACATTCCTCAACCTCTAAAAATATTTTAGCATGATGTGTAGATTCCAAGTTGGAAGAAGGAATGTCAGGAACCAGCTCAGAGTTTTGAAGAGGATAATACTAGTGATCTCCAAGAAAGGCTCCTTCAAGAAAATATAGCTAGGAGAATTGTAGAGTTGGAGTCCCAAATGAGATTCCTTAGCCAATGTGTGGTGGATCTATCTGAACCCAGCCCATCCACAGACCTCCAAGAGAGCTATCAAGCCACACCTGATATTGATGAAGTGTTAACCAAGCAGAAGGAGGAGAATCATTTGATTCTAGCTCAAAGACTGCCTCCTCTTCCACATGTTTTCTCCAATTCACCCCTTCTCGAGGAGGAACCTATTCTATAGGAGGTGAATGAGGAGCATAAGATCTAATTTGTAGTCCTTCAAGAGGATGTCATGAGTGATAAAGAAGAAGAAATCATCATTGATGCTTCTTGTGAAGACACCATCAGTAGTTGAGAAGATGCAGGTCTTGCACATATGTAGACGTTCTAGCAATATGAGGAGGAACAAATGCATGGTGAGCTCTCTTCCCCTCTATTTGATGAAATTCCTTGCTATTTTGATGATGAGGACAACTACGCTGAGGAGCCTAAGTTGGAGGAGGATCAAGAGAATATCTTTGAACATCTAGAGATCCTAATCTTTGAGGAGGAAAAGGAGAGGTATATCTTCTTTGAGGAAGGCCTTGAAGAGCAGAGGATGAGTCTGATAGAGCCTATAATGAAGTAGAAGGAAATGGGTCAGACCATGACACACTGCAGAGGAGATATACATATCAAAGGGCTAACAGTGATAAGCCAACAGCCATAGATTTCTTGGTGAAGAGCACCAATTTGAAGGACCAGCATTCAATAGGATTCCATGGATAAGTAGAGTATATATATCTCAGAAGCATGTTTGAATTTGATCCACTTAGATTCTAGCCAACTTAGGTGACATGCAAGAAGAGCAGGTCACCAACTCTCTTTTCCATTCAGCTAGTTGCCTAGCACCATAAGTCTTCTCACGAGGAAGGGGACTTGAGAAGTTTTCCTTTTGATCCAGGAGGGAGGTGAATGTTCCTGGTTAGCTATATATAATAGTTTGCTTTTAGTTGTTTTTTCTTGTTTTTCCTAAGTGCAGTTTACACAGGTAGTGTTTTTATCCTTGTGTGTTTCCCTTTGCTTGGGGGTAAAAGCTTCATGTTTGATTCTCGAATCTTTCAGGCTGTTGTTAATTCTTTCATAGCTGCATCTGACTCTACACCCAATGGATTTTAAGGCAACTTGTTCTAAGCATAGTAGGCATGCTTCCCCTGTGAGTCACTAATCTGTTGACCCATTTTGCCCATATGCAAAATTTTGGTCAACTTCTCCCCTACTATTTTAATACCAGTCTTTTTTGGTTTCATCAAGTTCGATAAATCTGATTCATGGCTTGGCTCATTTGGTTCAAAGTCATGGTTCTTCAACACTTGGTTCATCCATGTTTGGTTCATTGAACTGTTGAACCATTTTGGTTCAATGGCTTGGTTCAATGGGTCTGGTTCAAATTCTTGGTTAAAGGGTATGCCCTTGAATTGAGTGGTAGTTTAAAGGTTCAAGTGCCCTTTCGAAGGGCTGACACTTCAAAAGGAATTCAAGCTGCATGAACAAAGTAAAAGGCAAAGGCCGAGTAGAATTTTTGTAGACTTTTTGTCCGTGGGAAATTGTTCATGGACAAAAGTCTATGGAAAACATACAAATCCTAAGAGATCATCCAAGGACCTTCTAAAAAATAATAAGGTAGAAGAGTGCTCGAGAGGGTGCTAAGACATCAGGCAAGCTCCAGAAGAAGTTATAAGGCCTGATGACACTCATGTGAACATCAAGTTTGACCAAAGGAAATAACCATTTGTTTTCAATTAAGAGCACATGAAAGGGAGCCCAAAATGTAGTGACCTACTAAAATTTTGCCCCTGGGGGCCAACTAAGCCCAAAAGATAAAACTAAGTAAAGACAAAATGACAAAGTGACATACAGGGAGAAATGACATGGTGCAGAAGTGACGAGGCAATCTAAGTGGCTAACAAAGTGATTTATTGCCTGATAGACCCCAAATGGAATAAATAACAAGCAACATGGCCTGTGCTTTGAAAAAGGGACAAATTTCAGTCTGTTGGCAGATAAGAGGCGCGATCCATGCTTCCACATTAAAGCTTGATTGCCAAAGTCAAATTTGGTGATTATACAGCATGGTTCCATTAGGATTATTCTAGAATGATGACAACACAATAGTGTTTTTCTCTTTCCAATGGAATGCGATAGGCCAACTTGTCAAAAAAAGTGCCAAGTTTCTTTTTCCTTTCTTCTATATATTGTAAATTCTCATTTTTTGAGAATAATTGTTTCTTCCACTTTTGCAAAGGCACAACCCTAGCAGAATTCCACCTGAATCAAATGAAATGTAGTTTGTTACCTCCATTTGGATAGATGTTTTAGAGTATGCCTTGAGTGTTTGTCTGTGTCCAGTCATTATATCTTGATGCTCTCACAAGTTCAACACCAGTAAACCTATCATCTATAAGGCACCATTTATGTAGCTGAAAGGAGAAGAGCTAACATTTGAGAAGGCTAGAATAGAAGGAGTCACTTACAGTGTGTATTCCACAACACCTTAGTTATTTTATATCTCCTTTGTTTTCATGAAAGCCTCCCTTCCAGTCTTTTATAGCCTGGTCCTTTTTTCCAAATGTGTAGAGTATGTACATATTTGTTTGGTTCTGAGAGTGGATGTGTGAAGGTTGACATATTTTGGTGCATCACCTCTTTAGAGTAGGCTTGTTTTTTCTTGAATTCTCTTTCTCCCTTTTCATCCCCCATTTTTATCTATATATATATACCTATTAACTTTTACTGGAAACAACATGATGTAACGAAGGGAGCTAGCCCTTATCTAGAGGCTCTCTCTTCTAGCTTCAGTAGTCCCAAATGGGGAGAAGATAGTTTCCATGTTTTGAGGAGAGGGTAGGAACCTATTTTCCTACAATTGAGTGCAATCTCTTGCATCAACACATAGATAGAATATAACCAGGTCATCATCGATAATTAGTGTGAAGTTCACCCCCTGAAGAAGGTCTTGGCTTCATGGGTGACTAACCCAATGGGAAATGTTTTCATAGATGATAAAGGAAACTTTACCATCCAATAATTTAGACAAGGATTCATAATTAGCCTAGCCCTTCTAAATAGAATATTTGGTAGTCCACATAGGGCTATTCGATTACTACAACTAATCTTAGAAGATCAGTAGATTCCCCCACATGGGGAATTATCAATAATAACTTGGTATATGTAATACATGAAACATAAAATAATGGTGCCCCCTTATTTATGATGAGATAATTATTAGATGCAATCTATGCAACTGCTTAATTGGGTCAAAATTCATCATCTCTTAAGCATCTAGAAGTTTTTCCTCAACTCTTTTTTGTAATGCATATTCATAGATTTAGACATAATATGACAGTGATTGTGGAATGGTTCTACCTAGTGGTCTACTGGTTAATCAATAAATTTGAGGTGTAGAGGGTCTCCCATAAAATTAATAAAAACTTTAAAGACATGGGTAGCTACTAGTTATACCCAGATTGCATGATTACTAGAATGGAAGGAGTGATGGTGGCCTCTCTTAGATTGCCAAGGTTTATGTCAATGAAGCTAGTTGAAGAAGAAATGGCCTATCAATTTTTTCATGGAGTTAATGGATAATTCAAGGAAAATAATAAATTTTCCCCCCATAAGGTTATTTAAAAACTAGGGAGCACTAGGATTACCAAGTGGTATGGTATTGCTATAGTTGTTAGGCATATGGATTCATACATATCTCCTAAAGATGACTTTAGACCATGGGATCTCAATAAGGTCATTTCTAAGCATCTATTCATATTAAAGAAAGATGTAGTAATGGAATATGATCTTAAATAAAAATTCCATTAGTGGATATATAGAGATACTTAGAATGATGAGGTGGCAGTCAATAATACAGTAAAGAAGAACATTAAACTAGAGATGAGACTAGATACAAAGAAGAAAAACAAGGATTTTGCTAAGTCATATCCACCACTATCACATGGTAACATGTTTGATGTTGAATATGAGGAAGGAAAAGATGAATAAGATGAATACAATGTTCCTCTTGTTAATAATAAGCCAAATAGATATCCACAACTTGCCAATTCAAGCACTCAGGACTTACCTTTAGGATTTGAGTAAAGAGGATCTAGTAGTCAACTTGACTCCTCCCAAGGGCCCATAATAACATCTACATCTACTATGGAATTCATTATGGAAATCCTAGATCAACTTAACCATACTAATATTGACCTTGAGGAACTGGAATAATGCATTGAGCTCTCCATGGAAGAAGTGTAATCACTAGCTAGTAGAAACATTAAGAAAGTCTACAAGAGGAAAAGGCATCCTAATACCACTATGAGAGGATTAATAACCCCTCCACCAACTTATATAGTGATTATAGAGTCTTGAACATAAGAAACTCTTACAGGCACAAAAAATTTTCAAGAACAAACAACTATTCCCTCTCCAAGAGTTAATCCATCTACTTTTATTATTGCCATTAGCATACCATAAAATACCCTTGAAACACAAACTCCAAGTGTAAATACCTCACCATTTCATTATTTTCCAGTTTAAATTACATGTCAAACTACTTATGCTTCTATAATTTATCATCCTACCATTTCTCCCCCATCAATAAGCATAATGTAAACTAGCATCCCATTTGGGATTTCTCCTATTATTGTTTCCACAAGTATCCCATCCATTTTTTTTCTCCCATTAGCTTTAGTATCATCATCAACTACAACTACCACTGCTCATACTTCACTTGATACTAGCTTGGGCCAATCTAGTGGTTCCTTGGGTTTTACCATCCCCCATTTCATTTCTCATGCTACTATAAATATTGCATCTTCATTAGGAACCAATGCTAGTCAGACTATTAGTTCTACTTCTTCCCAAGCTTCAACAACTAGTTTAACACTTGTTACTGGTTCCCCTAAATTAGTGAGGACATTAAGGCCCATTTCAAAACTTTTCACCTTTCCAAAGACACCTTTAACTACATCCTCATTCAATGTTTATACAATTATAAAGGTGAATGTACCCCAAAATTACCTTCATTTATTATAAATATGGGCCCTATGAGAACTCCATTTGGCACACTTGGGTAGATAAACCCAAAAAAATTACCACACATTATTGCTACAACTCTATCCTCTACCCCAGATATGCCACCTCCAGTGCCACCACTAGTAAATACAATGCCTATTATTATCCAAAATTAGGTGAAAGATATTATACTATCAGTAAGATAAGAGAAACCTCATGTAGTCCTTTCTATTCCATATATTGGAATGAAAATTGATGATTTTATAGTACCATGAAAAGAGTGGTGAGGAGGTAGATTAAACAAGCCCAATCTAACTTAGTTGTGGCTAATGAATGTGAAGATTCCCTTTTCACTTTAACAAAGAAGAGGAAGTCTAGCTGAGGTGAATTAGATGAGTATGCATAGGACCTTATTTCCATGGTCCAAACTAATTTAGAATCCATATTGGCCTTAATGAAAGGTATGTATTATGAGGTGGATATATTGAAGGATCAAACATTGCCTATAGTGTCAGAGAGTACTATAGTCTAAATAATAAATGGAATCATCAATGTCTTCATTTTATACAAGGTCATGAATATAAGGCAATAAGATGGGATTCTATAGTTTAATAAGGTGATTAAATATGACCAAAGACTTGCACTCTATGATTCCAAATTCAAAGATTTGGCTAGAGTTGTAAGGAATAATAAATTCCTAGACTTTAAGACATTACCACTTGAAGACATCCTCTTTGCATAGACTATAATGATGAATAAAAGGAGAATATTAAAAAGGTAGCTATAACAAGTTAAAGATGTAATTACATCCTTATAAAAAATAGAGTTCTGGATTGCCCTATTTCTAAAGAATGTTATGGTCACTAAGGTGACCAAACATGATGGTAGATTTATGGATGAACAAGAGTTTAGGGATCAAATGAAAGTATTTGTTGTAAAATTATATTAAGACATATCTAATGCCAAGACTATCACTGAAGTGATGAACATTATGGATTTTGCTAACCAAAGGCTAGAGAGAGTTGAGGCTATTAAAGAAGCACTGAGACATATACTTCTAGATCATGAAACTCTTATTAAATAAACACCTAAATGATTTCATCTTATGATCTTTAATTTTGGTCAAATTTATCATGACAGCTTAGCATACATTAAATTTTAGATAATGGAGGAGGAAGATAAGCAAAGGTTGTAATAAAAAGTTGGTCAACAAGTATATATCCAATATCCCCTTCCATGATAACAACTAGCACTTAAACAACCTCCTCCCGTTCCACAACAAGCAACATTACAACAACAATTTCGCCTTCAATCATAATGGACAAATCAATCTTAGTTGAGGTAACTAGGACCTTGAGGAATATTCTACTTTACTTTATAAATTCAAATTTGGAATATTCCCTTGTAATATGTGGCATTTTAGTTATTGTTATTAAAAATCTAAAATCCACTTGGCTATATTTGAGAATCTTTTAATTGACCTAATTTAACTTGCATAGGCATTTTGAGGCCTATATATGGGGTTATTCCCCCTCTTTGTAATTTTTATGAACATTTTTTAGAGAATTAATTCAAAAGAGCTAAGAATTCATAAGATTGTTTTAATGTTCTATTGTGTGTTCTATAATTTTTGCTTCTCATACTTTTAGAGAATTAATAGTTTCTTTTATGTTGACTAATTTGGAAATAATATCAATGTATGCATCTATTGGTTTAATTTTAAAACTAGGCTAACAAATTTTTTTGTTTATGTGATCTATTTCATCTTATTTATAGTTGAATGTGTTTATGCAATTTGATGTGAATAAGTAAATTTCATGCAACATATGCTTTCAAATATATGTATCTATTTTCCTTTGAAGTATCAGTTTTGTTAATTTGGATTTCATTATTACACTAGGGTTGGTAAATTCTAGTTTTACATGTTATTATCATATAGGTTATAAGAATTGACCCCTCTAACCATCTGAAGCAAACTTTCTTTTCTACCCTACCTTACTTACCTTTGGATATACCCCATGAGTCACCTTAGTTTTGATCATTCTATAAATATTCATGGTTGGTTTATTTTTGGGAAATAATTGGCAAAGTTTAGAAAATTTTCATAAATAATAGAAATAAATAAAGTCTCACTATTGTATAATATATTGTCCCTACAGTAGGGTCTGCTTGCAGACTTACAAGTGGTGGCCATATCTCTGATATTTTGCTTTTTTTAGTAGTTATTGTGTAAATAACTCAATCCCCAAGTCTTTTAGTACTTAAAATTGAGTTTATTACTTTCCTCATGTTCCCTAGTGACACAAGAAGCACATTAAGTGTATCAATAAAAAGGAAAAAGTTGGCACTAGAAGGAGGGCACCTATGCAATTACTTTCATGCATCTTGGTGAAATTGTAATGTACATTGTTAAATATATCCATAATTATTTAAAAATTACCCAAATATTATTAAATAACACTTAATATTTTAATTATTTTTATGAATATTTACATTCTTTGAAGGATTCCATCAAAGTTAGTGTGAATTCATATAAATTTAGAAATATTTAATTGTATTATCTAAATTTATGCAAAACCTTGAAGATGGGTTCGATACCCTATTATTTAGGCATATTGAAGGTTGTTTTGATCATCTTTTCAGAGGTTGATATAAATTTGGTAAATAATTTGGATATTTGTGAGATTTTTTGCAAAGGTCAATTTTTTAGACCTCGCTTATACTACTTCTAGACATTTAAGATTGTAATTGTTCTAATTCAATTGGGATTGAGTAAATCTTTGTGTAACTTTGTGCAAAAATATATTTTGAAATGTTAAAATCCTCTCAAATTTTTAAATTGGGCATATAAATTCTTTGAAATGTTGGTTTAACATTGATCTTTGTAGGGTAATGTGCAGAACTAAAGGTATTTGTGTAGGTATTTAAAAATCTAAGGTTTCAAAGCTTGGATCCTCAAATATCAAGTTAAAGCTATTTTATATGGTTTGTAAAGGATTTTATATAAGAAGTTAACTGATATTTTTAATAATTGACACCTATGAAGATAACTTTAAAGTTCTTTTTCTCTTTGGTTATTAATACCTATTCTACATCCTAGAGTTGCCTAGGATTAAAACCAGATATTGATATAAAACCAAGGTCCATTTAAAATTCCTACAAATTCATAGGAAGGTGAGAGTAGACAAAATCAAATGTAAGAATTCTAGGACCCAACCAAATTTCTCATCTAAACAAAACTTTCCACCCCTCTTACAAATCATGGCATGGTTAGTTGGCTCATCCATCAATATCCCTAGAGATGTGTACGATCTAACAAGGAACCCAAAAAAATATTTGACTCTCTTCACCCCCACCATTAGAGTAACCACTAAAGAATAGATAAAGTCATTTAAATCATCTTTGAGTCTACATAATTTAATTTATAAGGACATATCTTGCCACTTTTTCCCCTTTACATTATGAGATTTAGACTATGATGGGTTCCTTAACTTGTTGGAAGATTCCATAATATGATGAGATTAGTCTAATGATACTTTTATTTCATAATTTGGTAGGGTAGTAAGCTTTAGATTTGTGTATCAATATTTCACCACCCTCAAAAGGGACATAAAAAAACTAATTAGAACATTCAACACAAAGTTCCAAGAAATTTATAGCTTGAAATCCCTACTCTATAGGCTAGAAAATAATTTGGATTTAAAAATATATAAAAATTACTTAGAACTAATGATATATATCTTCCTAAAAAGAGCCTTGAATAATAGCATGTTACCTTTGGCATATGTTGAAGCCATCCATATCTATGAGAAAATGCACCTACAGGGGCATCCCACCTTTGCTATACCAAATAACGACCCAATGCTACTTGATTTAAATGTCTTACCCAAAATGAATCAGAATATGCCTACATTAAACCAAAGGGAGAATTAGATTTAATATGAAAAATCATTCAAAAACTCACTAATGATTTCTTGGATCTCAAGAAATAAATGGGAAATACTGGTGAGTGTTCCAATAGAAATGAAAAATTCTAGATATATAACAGACTGCTTAATAGGTCTAACGATAATAGTGAGCCCCCATTGATAAAGTTACCTGAGATCAAAATTTGTGAGTTAGCCTTGCCAAACTAGTGTCGAGTACATAATAACACCAAACATGGATAACTAAACTACGTTAAATTTTATCATCATTCAACGCCATTCAAAAATAAATAGAGGGATTTGAGATGAATCCCACTAATCAAATTAATGCTAAAGGTTTTGAAAATACAAATTATTCTTTTAGATCTCTATAAATATTCCTCATGATAATTACCTATGATTTTCTTGGTTAGAATGAAAATGAGCCTAAAGATAATGTTGAAGAAGTGCATGCTTTCCAAAAATACTAGTGGACTGACTATGATTTGTGAAGTAAAGGTCAAAACCCACCTATGAAAACTTCCACCCCACCTAATAAAGCATGTAAACCTCTTGATGGTAGGAAAAATAATAATCCTCCACCCCTTAAAGGTAAGGAAAATTAGCCAACATTAGAAGCTCCCTGCACAACATTGGAAGGTGGATATAATATAGTGAAAGATATGAAAAAAATAAAGGCAAACATAACATTGCATAACTCATTCAAATCACTGAATAGAATGATTTTCTATTGAAATAATTTAATGAAAATCATATCTCAAATAAAGCTAGATTGGCTCATGAAAATGTGGTAATGTATAAGAGTTAGCATGAAGTTTCACCATTTCTATTGACCATAAGGATTTTTGGTAAGAATAATCATAATTAATTACTATATTTTGCTACTTTAGCTAACATTATTCCTTTAATAATATATGAAAATTGGGGATTAAACCCAGTCAAATCATATAAGGTAGTGGTGGGAAAATTATTAAATATTCAAATATAACTCACTCATGAACCCCAAATCTAGTAATTCAGTGACATTTAAGTCATTGACATACCTAAGGCTTATAGATTACTATTGAGTCATGATTAGACTAAATCCCTAAATGGATATATGTCCATTGATTATTCTGACATGTGGCTACCTTGGTGCAGGATTCCCAATCAAATCAGGATTGACCAAAACCCAAAATGAAATAGATGATCACTGAATATAACTCCAAGAATGAAAAGGTAAATTACCAATCCTATGAATTAGGTTTTTACACTTTGTAAATCACTAATTTTATTATATATGACAAGGTGAGATAATAAATCAAAGGTTTCTAAAAATTTCACTTTGATGGAGCATGAGCTGAGCAAGGTTCTGGCATTAGAATTTGTTTTGACAAATCCCAAAGGAAAATAGTATCTAACTTCTTATAGATTACAGTTCACTTTTACTAATAATTTAGTAGAATATGAATCTCTTATTTTAGGACTTCAATTTCAAATCAAAATTAAGGTAAAATAATTATTAGTCTATGGTGATTCATACCTAGTTGTTAATTAGGTTAGGAGTAGATACCAGTGTAAGCTTTCCTATTTAAAAAAGTATAAATTTAGAGATTGGGATTTAATTGTGTATTTTGATTAATTTAATATTGTTTTCATTCATAGGGAGCAAAACTAATTGGTGAATGCTCTAGCTTCAACAACAACAAATATGGTGCCTTCAAAGCCTTTGAACTTGTAGGATTTTATTGTGGAAACGATTTCATGCCCCTATATGCTAGACAATATAAATCATTTCCATGTTTTAGATGATGATAAGTAGATAATTGACTTCATGTATAATTATATCACATTTAAATCCCACATTATTGATGAACATGATGAAAGTTTTGTAAAAAATTCAAAGGACAATGAAAATGGAATAATCCAACTCAAGGAGAACTGAATCCCCAATGTCATGATCTCCTTAGAAAGGATTTTTGACCTAGATAAACAAATAATTGAAGTTATTTTGAGGTCAAGATACCCCCATTTTTAAAAAATGAGGACCCTTGTTCAATTTTGAAAATTGTGTTAGAATTGGTGCATCTAAATTGATCAAAATTGCATTATTGAATAACATGGTTCTCATTCTATCTTAGTTGACATGTTTGCACATGGTACTTGTTTTAATTTATATAATATTGCTAATTTTGATCTTTGTTTCCATGTTTCACTTTTAATGGAGTGTCATTGAAATGAATTTTTTTTTATGGTTTTATGCTTTAATGTTAACTCTTTTTTATTAAGCCTTTGGTATTTTTATTGATTAATTGAATCTATGTGTAACTAATTAAAAAACCCTTAGTCTAATATGCTTTATCCTAAGTTCATTTTCAAATAGATTCAAATTTACATGGGATCCATGTTTACGTGGGAACATTTTGACATTTTAGACCTAGCTTAAACTTTATCCTAAGGCCTAATTGCATTTAATAATATAACTAAGAACTTAGTCTAAAATTTTATCCTAAGTCTTTTATATCCTGAATCCTTACCTAGTCTATTTTATTGTTCAGGGGACTAACTAAACATGGGGGAACTTTATTATGTTTTTAAACTAAGTTTAAACTTTATCCTAAGTCCTAATTTTATTTATTAAGTACAACTATGACCTTAGTCTAAAAACTTTAATCCCAAAATCTTTATATTCCCTAATCCCTAACATAGTTTATTTTCATTACCTATAGGAATGAATCAGTGTGAATATGCCAAGTGGCAAGATCTTAGAGATCAAAAGGGAGATCAATGGTACGTGGGAGTCCACTCATGTCAAATTATCAAAGTTTTGGGATAAAATGTTGTAATTACAAGTGTCATAAATGCAGTGAATGATTAAAAATATATGATGATGTAGGGCAAAGTTAATAAGTGAAGGTTTTATGGAGGAATATGAGAGTGACAAGTGTCACGATCTCAATAACTTAGCCTAAAATCAGGTCCACATTTATTTATATGTACAAATAATATAATCAAGTGGATTGAGATTGATGAAGTGCAATGATATGTGCAAAGGAGATCCAAAGGTGTGAGATTGGGTGGAATTTTAAAAGGGCCCAAAAGAAACATGATAGTGAGAAGTGTCACAACAATGATAAATTAAATAGAGATTGACCAATTGTGTTCAATCTCATGGATCCAAATTTATGGTGAGTGATGGATCAATATTTCAAATAACTTAGATATAAAGAGAGGCTACCATGTGGCTAAAAGGCATTAAGCAATGGAGTGTGTTTGTAAGTGCATAGAGAGCTTATAGAGTTGGAAAGATTTTCTAGAGATTAACAAATCAAATTAATTAGGATTCAGGATTACATGTGAAGGTGACACCTATCTAAAAAGGATAAATGGTCACATTTTAGAAATTAATGAACAATATGACATGGTAATGCCATATAAGAAAGAAAAGTCATATTGGAAGATCTTGTTGACCCATATACATACAAGGTATAAATGTGCAATCTAAGTGAAATATAAGACACTGAAGCTCATTGTTTAAACTAGTACATCCATGCATAAACCTTGAAAAAATCCCTAAGCATATGAATTTCCATAATTTGTCTCTAATTCCACTATATTGAGCTAAGAAAATGTAGAATTATTATCTATAATTAAATAATTTTATCAAGATTATAATAATGGCAACACATAAGCATGTTTCAAAGGAAGATGTCAAGTTATATTTTAAAATAGATTAAATGTGGTGTTTTAAAGGACACTAACTTTGTTTTTGGTTCCTTGAACATGGGAGATAGTAACTAGTCAAAATTGTTCTGAAAAGTCAAGAACTAGCCAAATATAACTAGGAAAGTGTTAGAGGTATAATCACTGATAGGGGTGGTAAATCAATGACCCTAGATATTTCAACTTCAATTTCAATCCTTTAAAAATCCTAATTAATCAATATATACATTTATGAGGCATACACATCATTCATATCAATGAACAAGAAAGACAATGAAAGATCAAGCATATAACACATGACATATGTGGGAAACCCTCTTGGGGGAGAAAACCCATTATAACCTACAATCAGACTACTATCCTATAATAAAAAAGATTCAATTTAGACTAGTTATAACTGATCAAGGAACTACAATCCCTTATTTTAGTGAGACTAAAATCCCATAAGGAGTTACCACACCTATCTAGCTAAGTTATCACAATAACTAGACCTTTATAAAGTTTCACCTTGCAAGGCCCAAACAACACCTATGAAAACATCCACCTTTGTATGGATGTTTTCAATACTTGATGATGGACCTCTAATTATCACTTTTCACCTTTTCTCATACTCAAACAGTAAGAACATTATTATGCTAATAGAATTATGACCAATAGTTCATACAAATATTCCTCAATATGATCTATTCATCAAATCATATACTAGGAACTCTACCTCTCCTTCACTCCATAATTCACACATCCAAGCCTCTCTCGAATCTCTCACAAGTCACTCTCTAAATATCTAACAAGTCTCTCTCAAAGTCTAAAAATCACCATCTTTGATTTCACTATTTATAGAACATTCATTATCATCACTATCTTGGTCAACCAATAGGCATGACTTAACCCTTAAGGAAACTATCACATCGAGACATATCTCAATACAATATTGATAGGTTGCCCATAACATTTATGGGTCACCCCTAAGTAGCTACACCTTTTAATAAGGCCCTTATAGCTCTTATAGGTTTCATGGAGGCCTATTCATCCATTTATCACATAATAAAGAAAAAAAATTATGACCACTTCCAAATGCATATGGCCACACCACATGACCCCTTTTTCATCATCAATTGCTAAAAAACATCATTACACTCTTTTGTGCAAGCTTAATCAACATTTTATGTACATAGTCATCATGAACAAATACACAGTTAACTTATTAATCTTTTTTCATATTGTATATGAATGATAAAACATTAAAAATGTACACATATGGTCCTCATGGAGTCTAAAACAATCCCCAATGTCTAATTCATTAATAGATATCAAAACAAGATTGAATAACCTTCTTGGGTCACCTGCTGAACATATATAGAAACATAGTCAACTTTGACCCTTCATAACTATGTCTTTATACACTTTCAGACCTTAAGAATTATATTTCCATATGTTCCTTGGATTCATCTACAAGTTCTCTTTTTACACTGTTTCTAATGCAAAATTGCCTTCTACATTTAAAGAAGAAATAAGAAACTAAAAGATGGTCAAGGCTAGAAGTACCTGATAAAGTCGTGCGCACCGAAATCAGACATTGAAAGATTCTCCTCTTTTGCTGTGGAGGAATGACACCTGCGAAGAAAAGGCTAAAACACGGAAAACATTAGTAAGAGATATGGTGGGCTGTCAGGCGAACGCCCGATCCCGGAAGTACGAAGACTCCCTAGAAGGATATCAACCCACTAATAAAAAAGAGCAGAATATTGGACGAAAGTAGATGATAATGATAGAAATAAATGACAGAAATAAATGACAGAAAATAAAAGATGCGTACCTGATATGCGGCACTGTTCACAGTCGCCGGCGTTGGTCTCTGTGGTGTCGGCGTCGGTTAAGGAATGTGCCGACGTCGGTTAAGGTGCCGTCGTCGGTCGGGGTAGTGACCGGCATCGGTAGGGGTAGGTTCTGGGAAAAGGTTCAAGACAGGGTCTGAGAGAGTCGGGACAGGTTCAGGGATGTAAACGAAGGATGCTGGGTCAGGGACGAGGTTTAGACAGAGTCGAGACAGGGTCTGATAAGGACAGGGACGAGGTTTGGATAGAGTCGGGCCAGGGTCTGATAAGGACAGGGACGAGGTTTGGACAGAGTCGGGATGACAGAAAATAAATAATAACTAAAAAAGAAATGAAATAAATGGAATAAAGACTTACCTGGTAGAAGACGCGATGAAAGCCATGGTGTGCAGATTAGTTGATGTCATAGTGTTGATGATTGCTCAGAGTTCGCAGGTTGGTGGAGGAATTCGCAGGTTAGTTGCTCAGCGTTCGGTTGATAAGCGTTCGGGGGTCTGGTTCGAATGGCTGGCGGAGGTTGATGAAGGCGGGGGACGGGGACGGTTCCAGAGACGGTTCATCAACCATTTCGGGAAACCGAATGGTAACTGATAACGGACAAGGGGAAGGTGACCGACGTCGGCAGGAGTGCCGACGTCGGCCGATAGGTGACCGACGTCGGCAGATGTATAATGGGGATAGAGTCTACCTTTTGCTCTGTGCTCCTCTTTACATGCTGCCAGGGTCAAGGTTGGTGAAACAAGTGATTGGCAAGGGTTCAATAGGCAAAGAAGAATAAGACGGGGAAGGACCAGGGGAGTCGACACGATTTCGGTGTCTACATTTGCCCCTTTTTGTCTTGTTGGTTGTTCTGGACGAACTGCAAGACAAAAATAGGAGTGAGTGCCCCAGGTGAGGGATAAGGTTGATTTCATCTTGTTGGTTGTTCGAATGAACTGCAAGACAAAAATAGGAAGCGAAATGCCCTGAGTAAGGATGAGGTATTCCCCCTCAAAGTAAGAGTCGAGGGAAGGGAACTGGGAATCGGGTGCTGATTTGACAAAGAGCGGATGAAAAAGGGGTGAGGGTGAACGCTGCAAAGGTCGTGATTGCGCGCATACCACTGCACGAGATGGTCAGGCCAAAGTGTCGCAGGTCAAGGGTCGAGGAGTGCCAAAATTGAAGTAACCGGGCCCCAGCATTTAGTCGTCTGCTGATCGGGTCACTCAATATAAGCTGAAGCTCCAAATGGGTCGTCGCGTTCCAGGTATCCCGGGCTCAGGAAGTGCTCCTAGAAACACGAAAAAAGTCACAAGTAGTGTGGATCAACCGGCTTGCGATCCTATACTTGTGAGGGTCCAAAAGGTCTGCGCATAATTCTGCTAACCAGTCATGAGGTAGCATACATGCAAAAACAACCAAGGCAACAACGTCTTGGAAGTGGTCGAGGTCGGAGGAGATAGGCATGATCTCCAATGGTTGGTGGTCGATGGATGGATGAATGGACGAAAGGATGCGAGGATGCGGCCGAGTTAACCCCAGAAGACCCCATGTCAACTGAGTGCTGCCTACATAGCCCTGGTGATAGGGCCTCAGGCCGATGTAGTTCTCCCTAGAAGGGAGGAAGGGTCAAAGGGATGGTGAGGAAAAAAAAGATGTTGCAGCCTTTTCCAAATGGTGTATTCTGTAACATTGGTTGAGGGGTTTTTCATCCCTAGCAATATCCCATATGCGTGATGGATGTATGCTAAAAATGAATTGAGGTCTATTTATGCTTCAGCAAGTATTGGTTTATGCTTAACACAAATTGTGGCGGGTCGATAGTTTCCGTGTGGATTGGTGTCCATAGAAACTAGGGTGAATAGGCAAGGTCATGTTGATGGTCTGAAAAGAGAGTTGAGCTGAGTTGATCGACAAGTGATGAGGGTGAATGTGACCAAAGTGCAGAAGAAGAAGTGAAAGGAAAATTGCTCTTTCATTGACAAGGACCAAAAAGATAGCATAGATAGGGGTTATGAGAACCAAAAGCCCCATTCATGCGTGACGTCGTTGACCATAGTAATGTTAGAGCGGTAATCGAATCACTTAGACATTAAAGTGAGCTCGAAGTCCCTTGAGTAGGTAATAGGAGGAGGAAAGAGGGTAACCCGTTTTAAGAGCAGAGATAACTTTGCCCCTTTTTATAGGAGACCCTGAGACAACTACAAGCCAAGTCCGTGACTCGTTTTTTTTTTTTTTTTTTTTTTTTTTTTTTGGCGCAGACTGATCAATGCGAGAAGCCTGCATAGAGATGTCATTTGCTTGGTGGTCAGGTTGTGAAGCTGATCAATGCGGGAAGCTTCTAAAATAAGTTGCTGTTTATTGCCAGAGTAGTCATAGCCATCCTTCGAGGGAGTGGTCTAGATTTTTGTGTTTAATAATGTTTTTAAAAGTTGGCCTAGCTGTCCTTCAAGGGATCAGTCTAGTAATACAGCAATGATAGTACAGCTGTCCTTCGAGGGAGCAGTCTGTCTTTTTGATTTTGATATTGATATAGTGACCATGGATATGTTTTGACATCTTGATTTGTTTTGATAGAAGTTGAGTCATGGACAAGACTGTAGAAGGTCAAGGGCTCCCTTTTAGTAGGACAAAGTATCCATACATCATAAAAGGGTTATAGGAATTGTTAAGAGGAATAGGGTTAAAAGGAAGTAGGATGAAGAGGACGGGGATTGCTCAAGGGATGAGCTCAAGTTAAGTGTCAAGTGGACGAATACTCGACTAGCAGTAGAATGGTCGCAGATGCAACGCATTAAGAGGCTCAAGTTCTGGGCGTCCATCAAGAGAAGACAGACGGTAAGTCCCTGATCCATACTTGTGCGTGATAATAAAAGGTCCGAGCCAATTAGGAGCAAACTTGCCTCGTTTACTTCGCTCCATATTGGTCACGTGTTGATTCTCTTTGAGGACGAGGTCTCCGATGTTGAAATCTCATTCTCACAGATTTTTGTCATAGGTGCGCTTGATGCGATGTTGATAGACATGGAGATGATTAAGGGCAGCAAGACGGTGTTCGTCAAGTAACTCAAGTTGAGCTAAGCGATCTTGACGAAAGTCATTGTTGGAAAGGATATCATGTAGAGAAATGCGGAGAGACGGGATCTATACTTCGAGAGGTAAAACAGCCTCTGTTCCGTACACAAGAGAAAAAGGGGTAGCACCCGTAGAGGTTCGGATGCTAGTGCGGTAAGCCCACAAAGCGAAGGGAATGTGAATGTGCCAATCCTTGCCTGTGTCACTGACCACTTTCATGAGAATTTTGGTGGGAATTTTGTTGGAAGCCTCAGCCTGCCCATTTGCTTGTGGGTAGTAAGGTGAAGAGAAACTGAGTTTGATGCCGAAGGAGTCGCATAGCTTTTGGACAGTTTTGTTTTTGAAGGACTTGCCGTTATCAGTGATGATTTTATGAGGGACACCGAAACGACAGATGATGTGGGTGTTGATGAAGTTGACGATCTTGTCAGCTTTTGTGGAGACGAGAGGAATAGCTTCCACCCACTTGGTGAAATATTTAGTGGCTGTGATGATGGATTGATGACGAAGAGATGAATGAGGGTTAATCTCACCGATGAGATCTAAACCCCACTGAGAGAAAGGCCAGAAATCCTGAGCAACTTGTAAGGCGTGACTGGGGAGATGAAGCAAGTTAGAGTGCTGCTGACACTTGATGCAACGCCGAACATAATCGCTACAGTCTTGATGAAGGGTAGGCCAATAATAGCCCAGACGAAGGATGCGCTTGGCAACCGAATTTCCACTGAAATGCCCACCACAAATCCCGTCGTGGACTTGCTAGATGGCGTAAGATGTGTCAGTGGAGGTGAGACAACGAAGAAGGAGGCCGTCGAAGCCTCGCTTATAGAGAAGACCCCCTAACATGGTATAGCGAGCAGTACGCTTGGTAAAAGCTCATCGTGCATTACTAGAGAGGTTGGGAGGAATGATAGAGAGAGATAAGAAGTCCACAAGTTGCTTATACCAAGCATCTTGTGGGCTTGGGTCTATAGTGTTGACATGATGAATGTGAGGAGAGATATATGAAGGCAACGGCACACGACGCACCGTGACAAAAAGTCTGGATGCAGATGAGGAAGATGGGATATGGGAAGCGAGAGAAGCCATAGTGTCAGCAAACTTGTTCGTGGATCGAGGAATAGTCTGCAAGAGGAAATGGTCGAAAGATGCAAGGAGAATGTCAGCATGATTTTTGTACCTTTGCAAAATGTCATTTTTACAGAGGTATGAACCGTTGACCTGATTGACGACGAGCTGCGAGTCACCGAAGATGTTGATGGACTTGATGTTGAGAGAGAGGGCGGTCTGAAGTCCCAAAATTAAGGCCTCATATTCGGCCATATTATTGGTACAATCAAAGTCGAGTTTGAAAGATAAAGGCATGGGCTCCCCTTCGAGTGGGATGAGAATGACCCCAGCACCTCCACCTAGTTGACATTTGGATCCGTCAAAGAACATAGTCATCTGATAGGTGGTGTCGTCGGAGGAAAGCGCAGCGATAGACTCGTCAGGGAATTCACACTATGAAGGTTGAGTGTCAGGAAGAGGGGCATCTGCTAGTTGATCAGCGATGGTTTGCCCCTTGATAGATTTCTGCTGGATGAATTCAAGATCGAACTCAGCAAGCAGCATGAGCCACCGAGCCATACGTTGATTCTGTTATGGCTTGGAGTGCATATATTTGAGAGGGTCAGTGTGGGTGATGACAAAGGTTTTGTGACTGAGAAGATAGTGGCGAAGCTTAGTAGCAGCAAAGACTAACGCCAAATAGAGTTTCTCAATATGGGTATACCGAGTTTCATAGTCAACCAGTGTGCGGCTGATATAATAAATAGCTTGCTCACGGTGATGCTCGTCTCGGTGCGCGATCATGGCACCTAACGAATGGTGAGTGGCTGAGATATAAAGGTAGAAGGGTTGGTCATCTTTAGGTGGAATGAGAACTGGTGGAGAGACCAGATAGCGTTTTAAGGCTTCAAAAGCCTCTTGACAGTCCTTATCCCATGTAAAAATGACATCCTTCTTAAGGAGATGATGAAAAGGTTGGCAGCGGTCAGAAAGCTGCGAGATGAAGCGACGAATGGACTGGAGCTTGCCTTGCAAACTGCGAAGCTGCTTGAGATTGGTCGGGGGAGGCATTTCAAGGATAGCACAAATCTTGGCGGGATCTATCTCGATGCCACGGAAGGAAACGATGAAGCCGAGAAGCTTGCCAGAGAGGACCCCAAAGACACATTTCTTGGGGTTAAGACGGACATTGTACTGAAGAAGATGAGAAAAGATGATGTTGAGAATGGTCAGATGGTCACGGCGAAATTTGGATTTGCCGAGAAGGTCATCCACATAGTCCTCCATGATTTTGTGGAGGAGATCATGGAAAATGTAGGTCATGGCACGCTGATAAGTGGCGCCTGCGTTCTTCAAGCTGAAAGGCATGACTCGATAGCAAAAATTCCCCCATGGGGTGATGAAAGTAGTCTTGTGCTGATCTTTCGGAGCAATCAGGATTTGATTGTATCCTGAAAACCCGTCCATAAGAGATAACATCTCATGGCCGGCCGTAAGATCAACGAGCTGGTCAATGTTAGGAAGAGGAAAGTGTCTTTAGGACAGGCTAGATTAAGGTCACGATAGTCTGTGCAGATCCGAATCCCCCCAGTTGCCTTGGTGACTGGGACGATGTTAGAGACCCACTGTGGATAATCGATAGGCTGGATGAAGGAGACAGAAAGGAGATGCTAAAGCTCCTCCTTGACAAGGAGGGCAACGCGAGGATGCATCTTTCGAAGCTTTTGCCTAACAGGCTTAGCCTCTGGTTTGGTGACAATGTTATGGGTAACGATGGTGGGGTCGATGCCAGGCATATCACTGTAAGTCCAGGCAAAGGCCTTGCTTTGGTCGGAGAGGAACTGGGTATAGTCAAGCTGCTCCTGAGCGTCTAAAGATTGGCCGATTTTTAAGACATGAGGAACATCGGAAGAAGGAAGGTTGATGTCAATGGTTGATTCATTTAACATAACCTGGGTCTCAGAAGGAAGGGAGCGCTGGATGAAAGAATCATCAGCGCCCATGTAGGAAAGAATGGCGTCATCGTCAATGCAGTGAACAGTGTGAATGGTTGCCGACTCATCTTCGATCATGGTGGGAAGAATGAGAGGGAGAGATTTGGATACCCCATTGAGCTGATAAGTCAAGGGGTCCAGGCGGATGGTGTTTATGGAAAAAAAAAACTAGGAGGAATGGAAACCACTGACTCCGTAGGTGAAGGTGGCGAAATAGGCGAGTGTGGAGGAGATTGATCAAGGATTGGTTCAGGATAAAAGTCTACAGGGTCTTGAGTGGGGTCGTGATATCCCAGACCATACCGTTTCTTGGCGTCGTCATCATTGAGCAGTTGAATAGGCTAATGGGAGCCCTGCTCATAGCGTCCGAAACCAAAACCCTTCCATGCACACCTGTAAAGGTAAGTATGTGCAAAGGCGGGGTTGCCAAGAAACAAAAAATCTGATGTGAAAGGTTGGGGTGAAGAAAGAGGATTACCGTCAGTAGGAGCTTGATTAAGCCCTCCATAGACGAGGTTGGTGCGGAGGTGAGGGGGACCATAAGGTATGATCATCCCAATCCGATGGTCGTAGCTGGGGCTGTGATGAAGGCGTCCATACTCTTGCGGAGTTTGGAACATGTCTAAAGCCAGCAAGCGATACTCTCCCAATGAAAGTCTTTGGAAGACGTCTTCCATGGGGTCTGTGGTCGTCGCTTGAAGGGGAGGTGTAAGGGCGACCGCCTGTTGCGAACTGGTTGAAGCTTCCACGGATGGAGGCAGTGCCAAGGTTGACGGTTTGATAGGAATGAGGACATCGTTTGGACGGTAGGTGGTATTGCATGTTTTGAAAGGCGAAGGGTCAGCGGGAATGGTGTGGACTTGTCTGTCATGCTCAAATTTCACACAACGGTGTAGGGTGGAGGGGACACAGGCCATGGCGCAGATCCAGGGTCGACCCAGCAAGATGTTGTATTGGAACTCTCCTTCGATGATGTAGAAGAGCTCCGAGACTGTGCATGGACCAACGCGGATATGAAGGATGACTGTGCCAATGGTCATGGCAGTAGTGTCGTTGAAAGAGCGTAAGATCGCGTTAGTTTTGGAGACGCAATTCTTGGGAAGAGCCAACTGATCAAAGGCATGAGTGGAGATGATGTTGATGCTAGCGCCCCTGTCGATCATAACGCGTTTAATGCGTGTCCGATCGATGTAGGTAGTGATGAAGAGGGCGGCGTCCTGATCTTCTGTGTTGGATGTAGGAATTTCAGAATCGCTGAATGTTATGGAGGCAACAGGGGCTAAGGAGTGGACAAGGGCAGCAAGTGGCTGGGGATCCTCAGGTTGGACCTTCGCTGCCTGCAGGGCTTGGATGAGGGCCTGACGATGTTGAGGTGAGGTTTGGACAAGATCGTAGAGGGACATCTTCACAGGCGTCTGGTGAAGCTGTTTCAACATGGAGTCGTGGATTGGTCCGGAAGAGGAAGAAGAAGAAGAAGAGGGTTGAGGCGCGCCAAGGATAGAAATCTTAGGCTTAGGCGGTTGAGGTGGATTGACAAAAGGGTAGGTCCAAGGAATGGCAGCTTTTTCTTTCGCCTTATCCTTTTGTGACCTAGTGGTGATATGAATGGCATTGATTTCAAAGATGGGGGGTGAAGATGATGAAGGGGTTGTAACCGGTTGATGAGATGTGGATGGGTTTGAAGAGGTTGAAGGGTTGTGAGAAGGAGTCGAGGGGCGGTCGAAAGTGTCCTCAAAGAGAAGAGTGTCTTTCTCCAGATAACGGCGAATGACAGCCTTGAGGGCACAACAAGTCTCAGTGTCATGTCCTGGTGTACGATGATATAAACAAATCTTCGTGTCGTCGAACCAGGAAGGTTTAGACCCGAGAGGATGAAAGGGCTTGATGGGTGGAAGAGTTATGCTAGAAGTTTGCAAAAGTCGTTGCAAGATCAAAGAGTATGAGCCCACTAAAGGGTCCATGCTCATCGATGTATGCGATGTCGGTGACTTTTGCTTGGGCGAAATGGGAGGAGGTTTTCGTACCACCTTCTGGGTTGATGGTGCGATGACAGGCGGAGACGGTACACTCTTCATGAGAGGTATCGCCCTTTTGGGAGAGGGTAGGCTAGCGGTAGGTAAAGGAAGCAAAGGAGGCAACCGGTTTTGGTTAGAGGTTGAAGCGGGAAGGACTCTGGTTAAGGTTGAAGGATGCGGGCCCAAAATGGAGGGTAATGGTGACGGAAGAGGAGGCGTTCGCCTCTGTGGTTTGGCAGTCTTTTGAGATTTGGGTTGAAGACTAGTATTGGTTGAAGTTTGGGTTAAGTCCACCTTCGCTTGTGGATGAGTGAGGTTGGAGACGGGGCGAACGCCAAGTGATTTGATAGGTTTAGGTGGAGTAGATGAGGGTTTTGGTTTTGATGAGGTTGATGAAGATGTAGATGGTTTGGAAGTGGAGATCGGATTTCTATTGATAGTCTTAGGAGGTTCCGCCATGGAAGGATTAGCGGCATGAGATGAGAGGGCCCGGGCTTGTTGAAGAGCTGTGAGACGGTCCCACAATCCCTGATGTTCCACTTTCCTAGAAGGGAGAAGTTCGAGTCTCTCCACTAGTCGGGAAAATGGCTGCGAAGATGCGGGATGAGGTTTAGGCTCTTGAGAAGATGCCAATGGTTGTGGGACTGAAGGTGAGACGGATGTAGTAGTCTCGGGCCCAAAGCATGGTGAAGTTATGACAGGTTCATGTTCGGTTGGAGATGAAGGAGAGATAGGTTCTTCTCTGGGTGGAGAAGAAACTGGTGAATGAAGCTCCTCAAGCGGGTAAAGGGCAGGGATGATAGTGCCCTCCACTTGTGGCCGAGGAGTAGGAAAGGTTGGGTCCTCCATGGGCAGTAAGAAGGAAGATGGTGAAACTGGCGGTGCTGGTAAGGTCGAGGCGTCCTCCAAAATTAGAGAAGTTGAGGGAGAACTAGCCGGAGAAAGAGGTTCGTCCACATGTGATGGACTAATGGATGAACTCACCTCTTGGGGTTGGATAGAAATGAGGGGCGAGACTGTATTGACTGTTCGAATATTATGTTCATGGGTATTGTCAGTCAAGGTCTGGACGTTGTTTTGGGTTGGTGGATGATTAGGGAATGGTTGTTTGAAGATATCGATACCCTGATTAGGAGGGGCGTTAGGATTGTCGAGGATGAGGTCACCCTTTTCCAACATGTCTTGAACTATGTTTTTAAGGGTTTTACAGTTGCCCGTGTCATGACCTTTAACACGGTGGTAGCGGCAGAAGTCATTCTCCCTATACCACGCAGGGATGGCGCGTGAGGGATCAAATTGTGGTGGAGGTCGGATCTGAGGGAGATTGATGGCCCCTTGTTTGACGAGTTTTTCTAGCACAGACGCGTATGATTCTCCAAGTGGAGTAAACTATCGCTGTATGTATCTCTGCTGAAATTGACGAGTGGCGCTCATGGACGTGGATGGTTCAGATTGATTAGTTGAAGGCAAAGAAGAGGAAGATCTAACAACCACAGCATTTGCTGAAGCTTTAGATTTAGGATTGGACGAGGAGGGCTTAGAAGAAGGGTCATTGGTTTTGGAGTTGGGATTCTTACTCCGCAACTTGACTTTATTCTCCTCAACAGCACGTAACTCAAGTTTACGAGCCATCGTGAAGGCTTCGTCAAAAGTGCGGAAGGTTTGAACCCTCAAGGTAGAAGAAATATGTTTAGCACAGGCTTGAGAGAAAAGTTCAATAAGCTCAGGCTGAGGTAAGGAAAATGAAAGTTGATTGATAAGGCTCCTCCACCGAGCGACGAAATCAGCAATAGATTCATCCTCAAACTGGCGAATAGAATAGAGGTCTATGATAGAGACCTTCTTGGTGATATTGATGGAGAAATGATCGAGGAAGAGCTGGGCCAACTGAGTGAACGTGAGGATGGAATGGCTGGGAAGAGAGCTGTACCAATCAAGTGCAGCACCCGAGAGGGACATGGGAAACGTGCGTAAGAGTAACGCATCGTCGTGGGTGATAAGGTAACAGGCATGTCTGAATGCCCGTAAATGTTGTTGTGGGTCTTCCTTACTCTGGAAACGAGAAAACTTAGGAAGTTCCCACTGGCTAGGATATGGTCTGATGGGGACAGAAGGATGGATGGGCTCGTTACAGATTTGTTCGTACGAGAGAGTGTTGCGTGAGCCGGTAATGGATGTCTCTAGGTTGGATATTTTATCCATCAGCATCTTGATAATATCTACTGACGGATTGGCGGGTGGAGCACCTCCTAGATTGTGAGGCGCTTGAAAGAGGCTAGAAGAGGTATACGACGTAGTCAGTTGTACCAATAAGGGCGCAACGTACAGATGACTAGTCGTAGGGACGGAAGAAGTGACTAAAGATGATTGGATGGAAGGCATGGCTAGGTTTGATGTTGTCATGGGAGGTTGGTTAGAGGTAACATGGGCTAACGGATGGGTAGCCACCCTAGTGTTGATAGGAGTAAGAGTGGGCGGAATAGAGACGACCAGGTTTTGAAAGGGGGTAGAAAGTGGTTGAGTGGACTGAGATTGATTGGGGGCTAAAACCCCGGTGGAAGTGGGCCCAACGACGGAAGGAGAGGCCACACTTGGATGGTTGGTAAAAGGTTGGTCAGTGGTTGAGGCAACAGCCTGGGTGTCTAAGGGTTGGACTACGGACGTTGTTGATACGACCGCAGTTGTGAGGAGAGAAGTCGGCATTCCATAAATTGGATTGCCAAAGGGGTCTCGCGTTTGGCTATTCGCGAGATAGTGTTGCAGGGCTTTGGTATTGAGGTCCAAGAATCGTGCGAAGTCTTGGTCCCCTTCTGGAATAATAGGCGTTTGGGTCGGAGATGGTCTGGTAGGAGTTCTTTTGGTTTTCGAGTTGAACTCCATTATAGGTCTGGTTTTAGGTGGG
Organism: Torreya grandis; assembly: GCA_037957365.1. Taxonomy (NCBI): domain Eukaryota; kingdom Viridiplantae; phylum Streptophyta; class Pinopsida; order Cupressales; family Taxaceae; genus Torreya; species Torreya grandis. The sequence continues at coordinate 400,902 of JARHVA010005221.1, read as the reverse complement.
GTAGATGGAAGAGGATGATGCCTCGCGTGATCGACTAGAGCCTTGGCTTGGCTACGAGTCAGAACCATTCAAGACAAGGAAGAACGTCCTCACAAGCTCAAACAAGCAGATAAGGACCAAAAGATGAAGACACAAGCAGATCCTAGAACCCTAGAAGTAAATTATTAGGATTATAGTGGCTTATGCCTTAGAATGTGTGTGTAGAGGAAGATAGGCTGAAAAATGGGTCCTAGAAGAAGCAGTCTATGGATGGTTTCGGGTTTTGTTATGGTGCTCAAGAAATCTGTGTTAGCTTCCGTACAGGCCTGGTGCTAAGGAGCAAGCTCCCCTCACTTCACGATTCCAGTGGTTAGCTGGTTTCGCTTAGCCAAAATATACTTCCACTAGAGTTTATCCTCCGCCAGAGAACGGAGTGGGCTTCCCCCTTGGTGATGAAATCCAAGTAGGGTCACCGGGACAGGTAAGGTATCCGCTGGGGGATGAAATCCCAGTCGGGCCTTGTCTCAGGTAAGTTTTATGTTTGTTTTGTGCAGGTGGTTTGGTCGTGTAACATCAAGTGATCTAGATTAATTCAATATGCGGTTTAATTACTATGTGTGGTCTAAAAGATGCAGGCAATCAGAAATGAATGCAAAGTGTTTTAATGTCCAAGTCGAAATGTTTGTTCGTATGAAGACGAATGGAGAAAGAGTCAAAGAGTATGAGTTTTAGCTAGTCTAGAAATGCAAAAAAGAAAGAAATGTTTGTTTTAGTTCTGCTTATGATGTCATTTAAGAAGAGACGAAAGGAGGCGAAAAGGAAGAAACCTAATGCACCTAAATGAACGAAAGAAAGAAAGAACCCAAGGAGGACCTAGGGTCCCACCAGGCATGCCAGAATGTTTCTAATGCAAAATTGCCTTCTACATTCAAAGAAGAAATAAGAAACTAAAAGATGGTCAAGGCTAGAAGTACCTGATAAAGTCATGCGCACCGAAATCAGACGTTGAAAGATTCTCCTCTTTTGCTGTGGAGGAATGACACCTGCGAAGAAAAGGCTAAAACACGGAAAACGTTAGTAAGAGATATGGTGGGCTGTCAGGCGAACGCCCGATCCCAGAAGTACGAAGACTCCCTAGAAGGATATCAACCCACTGATAAAAAAGAGCAGAATATTGGACGAAAGTAGATGATAATGACAGAAATAAATGACAGAAAATAAAAGATGCGTACCTGATATGCGGCACTGTTCACAGTCGCCGGCGTCGGTCTCTGTGGTGCCGGCGTCGGTTAAGGAATGTGCCGACGTTGGTTAAGGTGCCGTCGTCGGTCGGGGTAGTGACCGGCGTCGGTAGGGGTAGGTTCTGGGAAAAGGTTCGGGACAGGGTCTGAGAGAGTCGGGACAGGTTCAGGGATGTAAACAAAGGATGCTAGGTCAGGGACGAGGTTTAGACAGAGTCGGGACAGGGTCTGATAAGGACAGGGATGAGGTTTGGACAGAGTCGGGCCAGGGTCTGATAAGGACAGGGACGAGGTTTGGACAGAGTCGGGATGATAGAAAATAAATAATAACTAAAAAAGAAATGAAATAAATGGAATAAAGACTTACCTGGTAGAAGACGCGATGAAATCCATGGTGTGCAGATTAGTTGATGTCGTAGTGTTGATGATTACTCGGAGTTCGCAGGTTGGTGGAGGAATTCGCAGGTTAGTTGCTCAGCGTTCGGTTGATAAGCGTTCGGGGGTCTGGTTCGAATGGCTGGCGGAGGTTGATGAAGGCGGGGGACGGGGACGGTTCCAGAGACGGTTCGTCAACCGTTTCGGGAAACCGAATGGTAACTGATAACGGACAAGGGGAAGGTGACCGACGTCGGCAGGAGTGCCGACGTCGGCTGATAGGTGACCGACGTCAGCGACATCGGTCGGGTAAAGACCGACGTCGGCAGATGTATAATGGGGATAGAGTCTACCTTTTGCTCTGTGCTCCTCTTTACATGCTGCCAGGGTCAAGGTTGGTGAAACAAGTGATCGGCAAGGGTTCAATAGGTGAAGAAGAATAAGACGGGGAAGGACCAGGGGAGTCGACACGATTTCGGTGTCTACATACACCATGAGAAAACTCATCTTGGATCAAAATTTATAGCTAAATATAGAGAACTCATTTTTCCTTTAAAAATTCAAATATTTAAATGCAAAAGGTCATAGTTAAACCTCAAACATCATGATCACATCTCATGTCATATTTTATCATATTAAACATGGACACTTAATATTATCTAAACTTTAACAATGCTAAATATATATCACCCATTCATCATTGATCCTTGGAAGAAGCATGATCTTTATCTCTACTCAACATTAAACATTGAACACTTACCACCATCTCATTGATTCCTAAATTATTGGATAAATTAATTGCATCCATGTTTTTTTAACTTTAACTTTTACAAAAATTACTAAGTATGGTAACCTTTCTTATCTACCTAGAAGGCCAACTTTGCACAGTCATATCTTTTACCTCGCTCACTCACATGTTATCAAATTTGGACCATATGATCTCCTCACATAGGGGAATATAACCATGTGAAAAAATTATCCTATAACCCTAAAAAATGTGATAAATATTTAAATTAAAATTATCACTCAATTTTTTTTCCACAAAGCCAACTATGTCAAAAATGTGTATGGAAGGCCAACTTTAAACATGCATATCTTTTGCATGCTTCAGTGCTTGATCTGAAAGATTGAAAAAATAAAATTGGAACAAAACAAAATAAACCCACAATATCAAATTATATTTAAATTTCCACATGTTTTAGATATTAATACATTAAAATTCTTACTCATCTCTTCTTACCACAGAGCAAATTTGACCAAGTATGGGAAAACACTGTCAAAATGACTAGGAGCCCAACTTTGCACTTGTATATCTTTTGATGCACTTAGATGCATGACCTAAAATTTATCACATAATAAATAGGAAAAATAATTAACAAAACCATGTGACTATTTCCTCCTAAAACCTCCATGCATTCAAATTCTATCATCATCAACATGCTTACTCGACTCTATTTGAATATAGAAAACATTGTCAAAATACTTGAGAGCCCAACTTTATACCCACATATATTTGAATACACTTAGGCACATGACCTAAGATTTACTTCATATAAACTAGGGACTAATGTGATCACAAATATATGAACAATTCCCCCTGACTCATCCACATGTGGTAATGGTGATGGTAGTAGACTGCCTATTTAAATTTTCTACCACTAGACCCAAACTATCTAGATGAAAAATATGGACTACATATGAATTCCAATTATGCACACAATATATAAAATAATATTTAAACATTTATAGGACCCATTTAATATTATAAAATCACCATACTCATCCCTAAACATCTCTAATCATACCAAAACTGAAGATCAACCAAGCCAACTTCAAGCACATTAGGACAAGCAGATTGTACACTTTATCATTATTATTTATGATATCAAATCACTTCATCCACTCTCTAGGACACGTCCATGAGATCACCATGAAATAATTTACAAATCTATAACAATATTCCCCTTTTTCATTGATGTCAATGCCCATCAATATATCAACAAACAACTTATGTTCCTTCTCTCTCTTTAAGCACTCTCACAACAAGAACTTTCTCCCCTATTGACACAATGATAAAGTGGGTACCAAATCATCCTAAGGACCTTAAAATACTAAAAAAAAATAGATTACCATCTTTAAAATATGATACAAACTCCCCTTTACCTTGATATTACCTCTTCTTGCCTTGACAAACTTCCTCTTGTTCCATGCCAACACTCTCTTTAACCAAGCACTACAATCAATGAAGAAATAACATGACAAATACTAAAAACTAATGGAAATAACAAAGAAACATCTAATATTTACCCCTACCTAATATTTATTATCCATTTCACTTCTTGATAATCTTCATATATCCACACACCATGAAAAACCACCATACATACTAATTAGCCTTCTCACTCAAGCTATTTCAAGAACCACCAAAAGAACTTTGTGCCACTCCCTAAATAGGAAATATTAATAAAATCAACATGATAAATCACCTTGAAAAACTAATTCCTTTCTCTTTTGGATAATTTTATCAAATATCACTCTTCTTCACATTAGGCCTTTCTATCTTCCTTATATCCCTAATTGGAACTTACAGAGCCCAAATTTTTTTTTATACATAAATTCAAGACCTAAAAATTTATATCTAGAGCATTCTGATATGCCCCCTCGAGCACACCAATTTTCACCATCTAGGTAAATATACAAGACATACTTTATTCACAAATTAATTTGTTAATTAGGCCTCCATCTTGATAAAAATAAGGCTAATTTGAAATCCACAAATATTTAAATCTATGTGAAGATTGATCTTATAATCCATTTCTCCCATTCAATAAATTAATAATCCTTAGACTTCAACTCATAAATAAGACCACTTTATATCATAACCCAAAACCCTATAAACTCAAAATAAACAAGGTCAACAAACCTCCTTCTGGTTAATACACATCTTTGAAAATTCTTGCACACTAGGTGACACCCATCACACACTTTTGGACCAAGATCTGAGCCTTCACACCTTTGGAAACCATGACTTCCTTAACCCATTTTATGCCTACTTACCTTTAAGATAAAAATTGAGAAAACCAAGAGCACTCAAAAATATTCAATTTATCTTCAACATACCTTTAGACCAAAAAAACACTTTAAGCACATCACAAAGAAGTACATAGACCTTTTTGATCATCAAACACTTATTTTCATTGAAATAATCTCATTAGACCACCTATGAACACTCATTATAACCCTCTATTATAGTTTCTTCACAAATCTCTAGATCGAGCTCATGATCTTGTTGTTCCCCCTTAACCAAAGACCTCTAGTTATCATTATCATCTCAACCAAACAAACTTGTTTCTTCAAAATAAAAGATGTATCTTAAGAATCATAGGTAGAGACACCCTACTTCATAATGTCCTAGAACAATGTGAAACTAGGAATTGCCTACAACTCCTCATAATCCTTCTCATCCTTAGTCATATGATACTTATAGTTATTCTTCTTAGTCTTAAGAGAATCAACATGTTAAATCACCACAACATTATCCTTCTCTTCTAATATTGAATTCATAATACATGGACACAACAAAGATTCCTAACATACCTTTTCATCTGAATAATCCACCTTGTAGTTTGGAACCTCATCACTAGGCACAAATAAATGGTGTTATTTACATGATACATGTTCAATAATAACATGATGTTCACTTGGATCCATACAAAACTCATAAATAGCCTCAACCTATATATTGGTCTTCTCTTTGATCTTGATCTCTTCATTCTCAACATGAGAAAACAATGAGATCTCTTGGCACTCTTCATATTTTGTATCTTTCTCTACCATATCAAACAAATTAATGAAACCTATAAAATCATCATGAACTATACTTGTCACCTTGGCTTCCATAAGTTTAATTTCCTTCTTACTTTTACTCTAAGGGCCTAATTAAACCTATTCTAAATTGTAGACTTTTTCTTGTAGAGCCTAGCAATGTGACCTCTCTATTCATAATTGTAACATACCATACTCCTTGATGGAAACATAGTTAATCTTACCTTATTTGGATAGAAAATTGTAATATGTCCTTTGTCATGAGAACAAAAACAATCCCCCCTTTTTGAAGAGGACTCACCTTGTTTAATCTTATGTGGACAATGGTTTGCAAAGTGTCCCACATCAAGACAATTGAAACACTTACTTTTTCTCACTCCTTTTGACTAAAGACCCCTATCATAGTTCCATGAAAACTCATTTCTAATAAGTCTCTTGCATTCTCTATCTCTATTCCCATATTTACATGTGAAATAGTAACCATTTAAACTTACATACCTCATGGAATTTGGATATCTAATCTAATTTGTCTTCATTCTACTACCACCTTTATTCCTTGTCTGATGATGTTTCTTCAAAGACCGATCAAACTTTCTCTCATTGATATTCATGTCAACATGAGTAGAAACTTTGGGATCTTCATTAAAACCTAATATAGATCTATCGCTATTAGAATTTTTAATATTTATGAGATCATCCAAATCATTAGAACTTTTATCAAACTTGATAAATGATTTCACCTTGCTTGTTGATTTATTTAACTCATTTGTCAAAGACAATATCTTAGAAATGTACCTTGAGCATTCTGATTATTTGTATTTTATACTTTCAAACATAGATTCCAACTTATAATTATTAAATATGACATCATCTTCATGTTCCCTAAAGTCTTCAACCAATCTTGCCTCAAACACACTAAATTATTCCTCATAGTCCTTGCATCAAACCATAGGGACATAATGTATGTCCTCATCCTTGCACTCTAAAAATAATAAGTAGATCTAATGAACATCAAATCTTCCTTAGTAGATAAAACTCCTTGATGACCACCCATGTTGTACCTTGGATCACCTTTAATCTATCAGACATTTATCAAAGGACCTTCTCTGATACCAATTTTTAGAGGTACAATCAATGAGAGGGGGCATGAATCAATGAACCTTAGATATTTCAGTTTTAGTTCCATTCCTTTCAAAATATTAATCAATAAATACATACATTTATGAGGCATACACATCATTCATCATAATGAATAAAAAAGATAATGCAAGATCAAGCATATAACACATGGCATATGTGGGAAACCCTCTTGGGGGAGAAAATCCATTAGAACTTGAAATTGGACTACTATCCTATAATAACAATATCTAATTTAGAATAATTATAAATTATCAAGGAACTACGATCCCTTATTTTAGTGAGACTATAATCCCATAAGGAGATACCACACCTACTTAGCTAAGCTACCATAACAACTAGACCTTTAACAAGTTTCACCTTGCAATCAAGATGCAACCCCCTTAGATGCTGATCTAACACAACCACCTTTATATTAATGTATTCAACACATGATGATGGACCTTTGATTATCACTCTTCACCTTCACTCATACTCAAATAGAAAGAGAACTATTTTACCAATATAATTATGACCAATAGGTCATGCATATAGTATTTAATCTGATCTATTCATCAACTTATCTACTAGGAACTCTACCTCTATTTTGATCCATAATTCACACACCCAATCCTCTCTTAAATCTCTCATAAGTCACTCTTTAAATCTCTCACAAGTCTCTCTCAAAGTCTATAAATCACCATATATAATCTCACTATTTATAGAGCATTCATGATCATCAACATCTTAGTCAACCAATAGGTATACCTTAACCCTTAAGGAAACTATCTCATTGAGACATATCTCAATACAATAATTATAGGTTAGCCATAGCATCTATGGGTCACCCTTAAGCATCTATAGCTTTTAATAAGACCCTTGTATCTCTTATACATAATATGGAGACTTATTAACCCATTTAGAACATCATCAAGAAAAGAAAAAACATAAGAATAATTCCAAATGCATAGTTTCACTCCACATGACACCTTTATCATCCTCAAATTATTACAAACATCATTACACTCTTTTGTCCAAGCTTAATCAACATTCTGTATACACAATCACTATGAACAAACACATAATCAACTTCTTAAGATTTTTTCATACTATATATTAATGCTCAAACCTTAATAATGCAAATAGATAGTAATAATGGAGTTTAAAACACTCCCTAATATCTAATTCATCAATAGATATCACAATAGTATCAAAACAAGCTCAAACAACCTTATTGGGTTACTTGTAGAACATTTACAAAAACATACTAAACTTTGAACCTTTATAAATATGCTTGTACACACTTTAAAACCTTAAAATTTATATTTAAAGATTCAATTTAGAGTCCTCTATAAGTTTTATTTTTATACCATGAGAAAAATCATCCTAGATCAAAAGATATATCCAAAATATAGAGTACTAGTTTTTCCTTTTCAAATTCAAATATTCAAATGCAAATGGTCATAGTTAAACATCAAACATCATTCTTGCATCTTATGTCCTCATTAATAAGATTAAAAATGTACCATCAATCTTTTCCAAAATTTAACAATGTTAAACAACTGTCACTTTGACCTCTTGTCTTTAAAGCACACCATTGATCTCTATCTATACAATTACCCACTCACCATTTATCCTTAAAAAAAACATGATCTTATCTCTACTCAACATTAAACATTGATAACTTGGCACCACCTCATTACTTCCTACCTTATTGGATAAATTTTCTCTATCCATTTTTCTCAAACTTTAACTTACACAAAAATAACTATATGGGAACCTTGTTTATTTTCTTGGAAGGCCAACTTTGCATAGTCATATCTTTTACCTCGCTCACTTACATGTTCTCAAATTTGGACCATATGATCTCCTCAATTAGGATAATCCAAATATGTGAAAAAATAATCCTATAACACTCACGCATGTGAGAAATAATTACATTGAAATACTCACTCAATTTTTTTTGCCGTAGAGCCAACTATGTCAAAAATTTGTCTGGAAAGCCAACTTTGAACATGCATATATTTTGTCATCCTTTGATGATTGACTTGAAATGTAGTGAAAATAAAATAGGCACAAAAATAAACAAACCCATAATATCACCTTATCTTTAAACATCTACATGTGTGAGATATGACTATATCAAAACGATTACTTAGCTCTTCTTGCCACTTTACAAAATTGGTTCAGTATGGGAAAACACTATAAAAATACCTAAGAGCCCAAATTTGCACTTGGATATCTTTTGATGAAATTAAGATCATGAGATTATATTTAGTGCATAATAACTAATAAAAGTAATAAACAAACTCATGTTACCATTTCCTCTTGAAACCTCTACGCGTGAGAATTATGACATCATTAACATGCTTACATGGTTTTATTTGACCATAGAAAACACTATCAAAATTCGTAAGAGCCCAAATTTGAAACCATATATATTTAACTGAACTTATGTGCATGACCTAATATTTATCACATATAAAATAATAACTAATATCATCACAAACCTATGACCAATTCCCCCTAACTCATCTCCACATGGCAATGGTGACATCAACAAATTACTTATTTAGATTTTCTACCACTAGACCCAAACTATGTAGATGAAAACTATGGACTACTAGATGAATTAAACTTATATACACAAGATATACAATCACCCTTGGCCATTTTTAAGACCCCTTACACATTCTCAAATCACCATACTTATCCTTGAACATCTCTAATAATGCCAAAATTAAGGATCAACCAAGCCAATTACAAGGACACTTAGACAAGCACATTTTACACTTTGTCATTGTTACTTAGGCTATCAAAACACTTCATCCACTCACTATCACATCTTCATGACATCACCATGACATAATTTAAAACTCTCCAATAGATAAAATAGAATAATCTCTCATCTAAAATCTTCTATGCTGACGTTGTGGCAATCTAGATGGTTGACATACATTATGTAGCTACAAAACTTGAGGTAATCATTGGGTAAATATTATTAATCCCATTTTAAAATAAACTAAGATAAATAAGGGCATGATAATTAATGAACATAATCATAGGAAAATGGCTTATATTTTTTCTATTGCATTTTAGTCTTATTATAAGTTTCCCAAACCCCAAATTAAGCTAGATTTTATCAATTCTTGGGTTAAAAACCACAATTTTATCGACACTTTTTCCACATGGTTAGATTTTGGGAACCAAGTCATTTTAGACCTCAATAAAAACATTCCTATTATCTATTTTAGATCAGGGGTTAGGATGATAATGACAATATTGATCAATTTGTGTGGAAATACAACCACTGCTTATGTGGACCCACTATGGGTGCTCATGGTCTACTTCATTATTAAAAATTTAATCATCCCTCTTTTGGGTTAAATAATAAGTATCTCGTTGAGTAGAAAAACCTATGAAATTAGTCATAGGAAGAAGAATGAGTTTTCCATGATGTCTTACCGCCTAGATGGCCTATGTGTAACAAAAAAATATTCCAAATCAGAGGGAGTGGTCTCTAAATAGAACCTAGACATTTTCCAAATATTATTCTAGGTTGCACATCTACAAATATAGGGATCACATTCAATTTATCTATGATTGTATCTACCCATCCTCGACTCAAGCTATAACTAGAAGGTAGATGACATATGGTAGTTGGGCCCCAGGTAGTACCATTTTATTAGTAGTGAACCATCTAAGCTTCCAAAAATATAAGTTCAAGTAAATCATGAAAATGAAGAGAAAAGGCCAAGTGAAATATCCTCTAGTGCATCAACACCTACATATTTCATTGTAGCCAAGCAAGAGTTACATAAATAAGAGGTTCATATAGAAGCCATTGATCCTAATGAGACTATTGGGGATGTACTATAGATGTAATCCATGCCATATGATATAGAGGAAGATAATTAAGAGACAAAGGTTGAGGAAGACAAGGAAAATAAGGGAAAATAAAAAGTACTGGACTTTGTGGTTGTTAATCCTCCAAAAAGGAACTCTGAAACATCTATTGTCTCAAAGACAAAGAGATCTAAATTTATCGTCACTACTCCTTTAAGTGAATTCAATATTTTAAATGAATAAAACATATTGTATGATCCTCATATTCCATAATGGTTATTGTATGAACCTATATTATAAAGAGTGCCTTATATGCATCATCCTCAAGATATGATGAAAGTTATTAACATTCATATGCATTAAGATCTTAAGATGTGGATCATTGCTCTATGGGAAGAGAAAGCAAGGAGACTAACCCCACTAAGTGATTCACTAGCTTCATAACAAATGCAGGTCCTTATTCCACATGTGACCCAACCTATAGTTAGAGTCATGTATGATCTAGAGACTTCTAGTTTATAAAGGGTGACTGAAAATAATGTCAGCCAAGGAGGTGAAGAGATGATACATCAAAAAGTGGAACCATTAACTAGTTTGACCCAAAAGGAAAATTAAATACCAGGAGAAGATGAAATATTTGAGGAATATGTTCTTGACTTGGCCCAAGCTCATTCATAATAGGTACAAGATGCTATCAAGGGCCTAAAATAGAAGAACAAGAAACTGAAAGAATAGTATGTCTTGTTAATACCAGAAGACATGGTCAAGTAGTTTGAAATAACAATGTATGACTTATTCACCTCTCTAAAATTAGTAAATTCTAAGCAGGACTTGGGAAACAAACATGGTACTTTAGTTTTAGGCCAATTAAGTTAATGGTAGGCTTTAAGAAAAAAGGTGAAATACTTGATCAATGTATTGGAAGAAGATCAAATTCATGGATTTAAAATAGTTAGCTTAGCCCATTTGAACATATGTATTATGTGTGTGTGTGTGTGTGTGTGTGTGTGTGTGTGTGTGTGTATATGTATATATATATCTATATATATATATATATATATGTATATGTATATATATATATATATATGTATATGTATATATATATATATATATATGTATATGCATATATATATATATATATGTATATCTATATATATGTATATATATATATATATACATATAGATATACATATATATATACATATAGATATACATATATATATACATATAGATATACATATATATATACATATAGATATACATATATATATACATATATATATACATATATATATACATATATATATATATATATATATATATATATATATATATATATTGATAGAGAAGATCAAGGCCTTGAATAAATGGTCTAAGGAAATGGTGGAACTTTCTAATGATCTCAAGGAATTGAAAGATAAGATAATGCACATATTGATAAGCTTAATCAAGGATATTACTTCACTCAACCCCACTAGATTGATCACTGATGAGGAGTTCAAACTTAGAACTACAAAATTTATGCAAGAGGTAAAAGGTAAAATCCAAGGTAAGGGTAGAATAGATAACAAAAGGATCATGGATATGATTTTATCAACTAAAGAAAAGATAAGAGATGCAAAGATCATCAAGGAAGCTTTATATAGGACTAAAAAAAATATTAAGAACCTGACAGATCAAGAAAAGGAGCTCTTCATGGAACCTATTGTCAACATCAATTCAATTGATGAGCAACACTACAAAATGAAGATCTTGCAGTAGAGATAAAAGACTACAATAACAAGGAAGTGCCAAATTTAAATTTTTTGACTTTAGAATATTCTTTTGTAACTAAACATATATATTTTAAATAGAAAAATATTATTTTGTAAAATCATGTGAATCTTTGTAAGTTGCATTGATTATAGGTAAATCTTTTAGAAAGTGTCATTAATTTTAAAACATTGTAGAAGGATAACTATCCTAGACACTTGTACAATTGTCATTTTACATGATTGACCAACATACCTCCTTAGTCTTTTGTAAAAAGGGTATTATATTTGTAAAAGAGGAGGGAGTTTTTTGAGAAAAAACTATTGTGTAAAGTTTGAACAATTAGTACAAACAAGGAATTATGCAAAGATTATCCAGTATTTATTTGTGTGTTTGTTATTATGGGTCATCTCAAAATTATCTATTTGGATGTTTAGTTTTGAATTATTTTTATGATTTCCTGACATGTAAATTTGAATGTAGAGTTGTCAATTTGTGCTTAAGATAGATTCATTTAAATATCTTAGATTCATTTTGTTTCCTTTTATTTTATTAAAAATTTGTTAATTTAATTTTCCTATAAGGTAAATATTTAAATTGAATCTAATTATTATTTACATTATTCTATTATCTTTAGATGTTTTCCTGATATATGATAGGATTTGAGCTATTTCAAATCATATATTGCTTTTGAGTGCATGTCTTGATGAACTTTAAGCTTTATCATAATGTTTGGATTGAAAATCAAAACTCCTTCTTTCTACCCTACCCTTCCTTTTATCTTTTTTTTTATCAACTCACTTTAGTTTAGCTTCCATTACAAATATACTTATTAGATTAGAGTTATATCTTAGCTTTTTTAAATCATAATTCAATATACTTAGTTGATATCATCTTCATTTTTCACAAGCAAGCTATTAGATTAGACCACGATTTCTCCTAACAACTGAATAATTACATTATAACTTTTGTGAAATAGTTCATTTACTTTTCTACTATTCGACCAAATATATCAAGAGTATCACAACTTTTAACTCATGCAATGATTTATTGAAAAATATAAAGGATAATTGTTTCTTAAACACTCTAAACCCCTGTGATACACTTTTAGGCATCAATAGGCTAGGTTTCACTGGTACTAGAAGGAGGGCCTTACTTAAAGCTTTGTAAATTTGAAGTATCTTTGCTAATTTGAGTGAATTTTGTTCAAAGATCAGTTGATTCTTTACATATTTTTTTGTTTCTAGCTCAATTTTGTAAAAATCACTGATATTCATGGTTTTAAACCAGTCTTTAGGCTTCTTTAGCTAAATATAGATATTCTTTGAATATTTATGATAATTTTTTTCAAAGGCAGTCTAACCTTTGTAAATCTACCACATTCAAGGTTAGTGATAGCAATTTTATTCAAAGATTGATAGCTTATTTAAAAATTTAGGTTTATTTGAACTTGGAAGTGTCAAGATCATTCATATTCATCCATTTAGACACATATTTGGGATAATTTAGTTAAATATAGTTGTTCTTTATGTAAATTTGTGAAAAAATTACTTTACGTGTAAATTTGATTAGTGTTCTTTACAAAGATAAGGTTTATACATCGTATTTTGAATAAGATTAAAATTTTATAAGTTGGAACTACCAAGAATCAAGACTAGGTCATGTTTAGAGACAATATTACCTCTCCTTTCATTAGAAGTTCATAAGAAAACAATAGCATATAAAGGCAAGAGAAGGGTTTCTAAATCCCAACCCACTTCACCTATTTGTGGTGCTCCTATATTCAATCCTTATCAAGGTATGGCTTGGTTAGGTGGATCTTTCATCAATGTGCTTGGTTAGGTACATGACTTACCTATAAATATTTAGAAAGAGTTACCATCTTTTAGTCATAATGCATGGTTACTATTGAAGAACATATCAAGAGCTTTAAGTCTGGTTTAAGACTTTTAAATGTTGTTCATAAAGATGTAGCATGTATATATTTCCCTTTTACTTTCAAAGATGTTACATTTTATTGGTTTCTCAAAATTCATGATAATTATATCACCATTTAGAATTATTTTAACAATATATTCATTGATCAGTTTGGAAAGATCATCAGTCTTTGTATTCTTTATCAACAATTCACTATTGTGAAAAGAGATTCCAATTAAACCATTAGAGAATTTAATGATAGATTTTAGAAGATGTTTAGCAAAACCATAGCTCCTTATAGACCCTATGAAGCTTTGGATTTATAAATTTATAAGGATTCTTTAGATCCCATGAATTTTATTTTCTTAAAAAGTTCAATTAGATTTATTAACTAATTAGCCTTGGCCTATGCTGCAACAGTGACATTCAATGATCAAATACAAACTTAGGGTCAGATATCATGTGACATCCCCAATGTCAATCCTAATCTACCTATTCTAAATGTCATTCCCAATTCCAATATAAACATTCATTTTTTTAATGAAACATCAATGTTGAATCAATTATGATTAAATCATGCTCATCCTAGGCAAAACCTAGGATTCTTGAATAACATTACAAATGGATTTAATCCATAAGATCAAAGATATTTGGTTATAAAAACTAATAATAGAACTCAATTTCACAACTCAAAGGCACCTAAAAGTGAAAATGAATCTATACTTTAAATGGTTCAAAAATTGAGCACTAAAATTCTTTAGTTGCAAAAACAAGTAGATAACACTGGGGAAATTCCAATAGGAAGAATTATTATCAAATTTTTAATATACCTACAAACAAGTTTCACAAGAATAGCAATAATAGTAAAAATAACAATGAGCCATCTACCCATAAGAACAATCTTAAGATAAATATATGTGATGTAGTTTTAACTGAATATTGTAGAGTTTATAACACTTCAAAGCATGGTGAATTGGATTGTATTAAATTTTTTAATGATTTTTAATTGTTTCAAGATGATTTAGATGTATTTGAAGGTGGACCTATAAAATATAACGTTTTAGGTACTTCTAGTTCTTCAAAGTCATTTAAGTTTGTTGATACAACTCTCAAGGTGGAGAATTTTGATTTCTCATTCTAAGAAGAGAATGAGATCGAGGATACCCCTGAAGAGATTCATGATTTTGAGCACTATATAAAGAAGACTTATCCTCTGAGGAATGTAGATCTAAAGCAACATTGATTACCTCAATGCTAAATAATTTTTATACTCCTCTAGATCCTACAACAAATAACAATCTAGAACCTCCAAAGGGAAATATCTCTAAAAATAATGTTGATGCAGCTAGTTCTTCTACTAGGAGTGGATAGAATATCGTAGAATATATGAAAAAGAATTATGCTAATATCAATTTATATTAATTGACTCAAATTACTAAGCAAAGAGACTTATTTTTTGAATCTTTATCTAAGAAGCCTAGTAAGTCACCAAAAGTTGCAAATGCTAATGTAGTTATGTTTAAGAACAAAGTAGAAGTCCCCCATTTCTTGGTAAAAATTGGATTTTTTGGTAAGAACTTGCATAATTTTTTTCTAGATCTAGGTGCTTTTGCTAATATCATGCCAAAAGGTATTTGCGAAAAAATTGGCTTAACTCTAGTTAAGTCTCATAGAGTAGTTACTTAATTAAATAAATCAAGCGTTAAAGTAATTTGAGAATTATTGAATGTTTATATGAAGATTAATGTATATCCAAGGATTCAAAAATTTATAAACATTCAAGTGGTGGACATTCCATATGTTTATGGGATGCTTCTCAATAGATATTGCACCAAGTATTTGAATGGTTACATGTCCATAGATTTTTCTCACAAGTGGCTATCATTGAAGGGAATTCTCAACCAAATCAAGATAGAGAGGGAACCAAAGATGAGAAACATGACCATAAAGTAAAATTTAGAAAATGAAAAGGTCAATATGGTCAATTTTGAGTTAAGATTTTACACTCTTGACACTTCTAAGGTATGTGACTTTAAATATTCTCATGTTATGCCTAAAATGTCAAAATTATACTTTGATGGTGCTAGGTGTAGATCTAGTTCTAGAGTAGGAATTATTATAATCAATATTATTGGTAAGTAATTTAATAATTATTATAGACTGAAGTTTTCATGCACTGATAACTTGATAGAGTATGAAGGTTTAATCCTAGGATTGTAGTTTACTATCAAACATAAGGTTAAAGAACTATTAGTGTATGATGACTCTGAACTAGTAGTTAACCAGGTTAGAAGTAAGTGTCAATGAAAATTTTATTATATTAGGAAGTATAAGTTTAGAGTGTGGGACTTGATAGAATACTTTGATGCATTTAACATTGTCTTAGTTCCTAGAGAAGAGAAAAATCTTACTGATGATTTAGCTTTAGCTTTAGTCAATCTTATGCCAAATGAAGAATCTAAACTAGGGAACCTTAGTATTCACTTGGTTCCATGTCCCTCAATTCTTGACTTTTTTAATAATTTGTAAGTATTTATTGATGATCAATAGATACTAAACTTCATGAATAATTTAGGATTATTTGAGTCTCACATCATTGATGAGGTTAATGAAAATTATCTTGATGAAGACAAAGTTGATGACAAGATAGTGTAATTAAGTGACGATAAAATTCCCAAAGGTGTGATTACCTTAGAAATATTGTTTGACATAGATAAATTAGATGAGACTATCAAGATTACTAGAGTGAATGGGAAAGACTACAATGTGGTTGACTTAGGAACTCAAGGTCAACCCCAACAAGTAAATATTTGTACAACATGCACAAATGAAGAATTAAGAAAAACTAAAGAGTTTTTGATGAAGTACAAAGATGTTATAGCATGGTCTTATGAAGACTTAAATATCTTTGATCTTAGAGTCATTACCCATACCATTCCATTAAAAAAGTCTTGTAAACCTTTGAGGTAGAAACAAAGGCCAGTTAACCTTATTTTAGAACCATTAATATACAAAGAGGTCAAGAAGCTATTGGATGTAAAAATTGTTTTTCCCATTAGGCACTCTACCTAGGTAACCAACTTGGTACAAGTCAGAAAGAAAAATTGAGAAATTAGATCGTACATAAACTTTATAAATTTGAATAGAGCTTCTGAAAAATACAATTATCCTTTACCTTCTCTTGACCAAGTCATTCAAATTGTTAGTGGATCTATTATGATTTATTTTCTTGATGTTTTTTAAAGTTATAATCAAGTACTTGTTAACAAAGAAGACATGATGAAAACTACATTCACAACTAAGTGGGCCACTTTTTCCTACAAAAGAATGCCTTTTGGGCTAATAAATGCAGGAGGAACTTTTCAAAGAGATCTGGACCATGCATTACAAGGTGTCATAGGTAAGTGTATTATTATATATATGGACAATATAACTATATTTTAAAAAAATAGGGAAGATCACATCATGCATTTATAGTAGGTATTTAAACATTGTAGAAGGTATGGAATTTCCCCCAATCATAAGAAAAATATTTTTTTTGTTACAGAAGGGAAGTTAATAGGATATGTTATAACTAAGGATGGTATTTTTATAGCTCTTGATAGAGTTGATGCCATATCCAAAATAAAACCTCCTAACAGTAGAAGAGAATTTAAGTCTTTCTTTGGAAAAATCAATTGTGTGAGAAAGTTAATTTCTAGTTTTGCAAAAAAATTGTGAAGCCACTTAATGACATGTTGAAGAAGGATTCTAGGATAATATGGAATGAAGAAGCAAGGAAATCCTTCAAAGACATTAAATAATCAATATTATAGGCACTAGTGTTGATAAGTCCTGATTTCAAAAAATATTTCTATCTTTATTCTTTTGCTTCTAATCATATAATAGCTATTGTTTTAACTTAAAAAATAGATAAGTGTGATCACCCTATTGCATTTATGATCACTAATTTTAAGAATGTTGAGTTAAACTATCCTCTTATTGATAAAAATGCATTATATTTAGTTAAGGCTATTAATAAGTTTATACACTATATTATTAGGAATAAAATGCATGTAATATTGCTAGACCCAGCCACTAAACTTATGCTTAGACTATATAAATTGGGAGAGAAAATAGGTAAGTGGATGTCTATTCTCCAAGAGTATGATCTTGAGATGCAAACTACCAAGTTGGTAAGGTGTTAAGGATTGATTTAAATGATTTACAATACTAATCCTAAAGTGAATGTCATGTATATGGATTAACAATAATTTCAACCAAATGATTGGTATGATGCAATTATTCATCTTATAATCAATGGTTCTTGTCTTGTAGAATTGAGTAGAGAACAAAGAAGATATTTAAGGCTCAACACAACATATTTATTGATCAAGGATGGAGTCCTATTTAGGAAGAATTATGAAGGCATATACTTTAGATGTGTGTTAAAAGAAGAAGTAGTTGAGACCCTAAGTACTTTTCATGAAAAGCTTGGGAGTGGACACTTCTCTGGAAAAACAATGTATCTTGAGCTCTTGAGGGTAGGGTACTATTAGCCTACAATATTCAAGGATGCTCAAAAACATGTTAGAGAGTGTCATCAATTTCAGATATTCAACACCAAGGAGATAAAAGAAGATATTCCATTGAGACCTATCATGATAAATAAACCTTTTGCTCAATGGGGATTAGACTTTTTAGGGGTCATTAACCCTAATTATTTAGATGGACAAAAATATGTGCTTACTACTACTAATTAATGAATAATATGGATAGAGGTAGTGGTAACTAAGTAATGTAGAACCAAAGAGGTGATCAATTTTTTGTAAGAGAACATTTACATAAGATTTGGAACACTGGTTTCACTAGTCTATGATAATGGATCTACCTTCATATCTATTGAGATGACTAAGTGGGCTTATGATAAAAACATAAATCTCAAGTTTTCATCAAATCATTACCCTCATGTTAATGGATTCTTAAAATTAAAAAGTAAAAACTTGATGAAATCCATTAAAAATTTCATAACTATAAAAAATTAAAGACATGGCATAAATTGATTAAATATTCTTTGTCGGTAGATAGGACTAGAGTGAAGCAAGATTTGAAGGAATCACCATTTATTTTGGTGTATGGTCAAGAGCCAATATTTATAATCACTCTAAAACTTCCAACCTTCTAGTTCATGAAATAATACATGAAATAAGACCAAGAGTATGATAACTCAAGGTTACTTGACATCATTTAAATAGAAGATGCAAGGGAAGAAGCATTTTCCAACTTCAGTAGACATCAAACCACAGTCAAGAGATTATTTGACAATCATTCAAAGATTAAGGTGTTTAGGTAGGGAGACCTAGTCCTCATTTGGGATAAAGCATTAGAACCAAAAGGAAATCATGGAAAATTCACTCCTTTGTGGATTGGTCCTTATCAAATAGCTAAGACTTTGGGAGATAACACCTTCAAACTCAAAGACTTTTAGGGAGTAGAGTTCACATTGCCAACTAATGGGCAATACCTTAAGCACTAATTTATTTTATCCCACCTCAAGTCTTCATGTAATGATTTATAAGACTAGTTAGGGTTATTTTATGTAGGCCTAGATTAGTTCCTTTTTTGTTCTTTGTTTATAAATAGTGCTTGTAAATATTTGTTTGATTGATTTTTTTCTTGTTGTGTGTGTTTTTTTCTTTATTTTGTTCCCTACTTTCAATAAGTCTTTTTTAAGATAGTTTTCTTGATTTAATCCATCCTAATTATTTAAGAGATTGTTAAAGGTACAATCATTGAGAGGGCAAGGGGTGAATAAGCGAGCCTAGAAAATCCAACTTCAATTTCAATCCTTTCAAGTTATTAATCAATTACCATAATCATTAAGTAAGAATACACATCATTCATAATAATGAGAAAGAGAGACAATGTAAGATCAATCACATAACACATGACATATGTAGGAAACCCTCCTGGGGGAGAAAACCCACTAAAACCGACAATTGGACTACTATCCTATAATAACAAGAACCAATTTAGATTAACTATAACTGATTAAGGAACTACCATCCCTTATTTTAGTGAGACTGTAATCCCAAAAGGAGATAATATACCTATCTAGCTAAGTTTCCATAACAACTAGACCTTTAAAAAGTTTTTCCTTGTATGGAAGCTATAACTCCCTTAGATGTTGAGGTTCCAAAACAACGCTTATTAAAACATACACCTTTGAACTGATGTCTACAACTCCTGATAATGGACCTATGATTATCACTCTTTACCTTCACTTATACTCAAATAGGATGAGCAGTATTTTGTTAATATAATTATGGCCTATAGGTCATAAAAATAGTCCTCAATATAATCTACTCATCAAAACATCTACTAGAAAATCTACCCCTCCTTCACTCCATAATTCATGCACATGATCCTCTCTCAAATCTCTCACAAGTCTTTCTCCAAGTCTAGAAAT
Organism: Torreya grandis; assembly: GCA_037957365.1. NCBI lineage: Eukaryota > Viridiplantae > Streptophyta > Pinopsida > Cupressales > Taxaceae > Torreya > Torreya grandis. The sequence goes on along the minus strand of JARHVA010005221.1, from coordinate 380,403 downwards.
CACCATCTTTGATTTCACTATTTATAGAGCATTCATAATCATCACCATCTTGGTTGGCCATTATGCATATGTTAACTCTTAAGGAAACTATCTCATTGAGACATATCTCAATGTAATCTTCATAGGTCAGACATACCATCTATGGGTCACCCTTAAGTAGTTACACATTTCAATTAGGCCTTGTAGCTCTTATAGGTCTCATGGAGACCTATTCACCCATTTAGCACATCATCAAGAAAAATAAGAACATATGACCAATTTAAAATACATGGGTCCACTCCTTATGTCATTTTAGACATCTTCAAGTCCTCATAGTCACTAAAACACTCTTTTTTTAAAGTATAATTTATTCAAACAATATTCTATGCACACAGTCACCATCAACAAATACACAATTGACTTCTAAGCATTTATTCATAGTACATAAAATTGGTAAATATAATACACATAAATAATCCTTATGGAGTATAAAACACTCCCAAATATCAAACTCATCATTATACATTAAAACAACATCAACACAAGCTCAAAAATCCTTCTTGGATCACTTATAGAAAATATTCGAACACATAGTCAACTTTAGACTTTCATAACTTTGATTGTAATATCAATTAGACCTTAAAATTCATATTTAAAGATTAAAATTTGAGTCTTATACCAATTTGATTTTTAAACCATGAGAAAAAAAATGTGCATCAAAAGATATTGTCCAAAAACCATAGACTAGTTTTTCCCTTTGTTAAACTCAAATATTTAAATTCAAATGGTCATAGTCAAACCTCGAACATTATTCTCTCATCTTGAGTACTTAATACTTAGATTAAATATACACCATTAATATTATTCTAACTTTGATAATTCTTGACAACTATCACTTTGACCTCTTTACTTTAATGCACACTGTTGATCTCTATCTATAAGATCACTCGATCAACATTATTCTTTGGAAGAAGCTTGATCTTTAACTCTACTCAATAATAAACATTGAAAACTTGGTAATATCTCACTAATTATTGAATTATTAGATCAATGTGCTCTATTTATTTTTCTCAAACTTTAACTTGTACAAAAATTACCAAGTATGGGAACCTTGCTTATCTGCTTGGAAGGTCAACTTTGCACCTCCATGTATTTTTCTTTGCTCAAGTGCATGTTCTAAACTTTTGACCATATGATATCCTCACATAAGCGATTCCAAAAATGAGTCAATATTATCCTATAAACCTCACATTTGGGATATATAACCACATTAAAATTCCTCCTTAGATTTATCTATCATAAATCCAATAATGTTAAGAATTACTTGCAAGACCAACTTTTCACATGCATATATTTTGACGTGCTTTAGTGCATGATCTAAAATTTAGCTAAAATAAACTAGGCACTAAATTGAACAAAACCATATGATCAAATTATCTTTATATTTACACATGCATAATATATGTGACCATCAAAATGCTTATTCAACTTTTCTTCTTATATTACAAATTTGGTTAAGTATGGGAAACACTATCAAATTACCTAGGAGCCCAAATTTGAACATGCATATATTTTAATGTGATTAAATTCATGATATAAAATTTGTCACAAATCAAATACATACTAATTTCATCATAACAATATGACCAACTCCCCATGACTCATTCACACGTGGCAATGTTGACATTAGCAAACTACCAACTTAGATTATCTACCACTAGACCCAAAATGTCTAGATTAAAAAATGGACTACCAAATCAATTAAAATTATGCACACAAAAAATAAATGCATATAAAAAATATTAAGGAATTATTTAAGATCCTCAAATTAGCATACTCATTCTTGAACATCTCTAATCATGCCAAAATTGAAGATCAACCAAGCTTCCTTCAAGCATACTAGGACAAACACATTGTATACTTTGTCATTATCACTTAGAATATCAAGGCACTTCATACACCCACTATGAAACCTCCTTGACATCACTTAAAATTCTAAAATAAACTACCCATTTTTCATTGATGTTAACAACCATCATATAATAATATACATCTCACCTTCTTCTCTCTCTTCAAGCACTCTGAATAGAAACTTTCTCCCCCTTTGACACAATGACAAAGTGGGCATGAAACTGATACTAAGGACCTAAAAATATTACCAATATGATATTACAACCGTATAAAGATGATACAAACTCCACCTTACCTTAAGCCTACCTCTTCTTGCCTTGACAACTTCCTCTTGCTCCATACCAACACTCTCTTCAACCAAACACTTCAACAAATGAAGAAAGAAGAAACAAAAATACTGAAATACAATTGAAATAACCAATAAACATCTAAGAGGGACTCCCCATAATATTTTTGATCCATTTCATCACTTTAGCATATTTAGATCTCCATACACCATGAAGAATCACCACACAGGCTTACCAACCTCTTTTCTCAAACCACCTCACAGACCACCAAAACAATTTCATACCACTCAAAAAATAGGAAACATGATCTAAAAAAACCTAATAACTCACCTTAAAATAATCATGCCTTTCTCTTTTAGATAAACTAAACAAAAAATAGTCTTCTTCTTATTAGACCTATCCAGTCACCTTGTAGCTGTACCTAAAACTTGTGGAGCTCACAAATTTTAGTATACATACCATTAAGACTTAATATTTCATATACAGATCACTCTCATATTCCCATTTAATCAAATCAATGTTAAATGCCTAGTTCAATATCTACAACATACTTATTTCACAAACCAAATTACCAATTAGGCCTCCATCTTGACAAAAACAAGAATAATTTTAAATCCACAAACCCTAAAATATTTTTGAATATTTGACAGCCCATTTGGCCTATTAATCCTATTAATAATCCTTAGACCTCAACACATAAGTCAAATCACTTTTATATCATAGCCCAAAACCCTACAATCTTAGAAAAAAAAAAGGTCAAAAAACCTCCTTTTGGTCAATATACACCTATGAAACTTCTTGCACACTTGGAGATACCCATCACACACTTTCGGACCAAGATTTAATCTTCCACACCTTTATAAACCCATACATCCCATAACCCACTTTAGGCTTGCTTGCCCTTAAGCCAAAATTGAGAGAACCAAGAACACTAAAAAATCTTAAATTTGGATTCAACATACCATCATACCACAAAACACCTAAAACACATAAAAAATAAGTACACAAACCTTTTTGACCACCAAACACTTCTTGACAATGCATTGAACTCATTATGCCATTTGGAAATACCCATTTTGATTTTATATTATAGTTCCTTTACAAATCTCTAGAACAAGCTCATGGTCTTGTTTCTCCCCCTTAACTAAAAACCTTCTTTTATTGTAATTATCATATTGAGCACACAAACTTACTTATCCACAAGAAAATATGTCTCCTAAGAAGTATAGGTAGAGACAGCCTACTTCACAATGTCCTAGAATAATGTGAAACCAAGAGTTTCCCACAACTCCTCATATTCCTTCTCCTTGGTCATCTGATATTTTTAGTTCTTGTTCTTGTTCTTATTAGGCTTAAGATAAGTAATATGCTCAACCACTACAACATTCTCCTTTTATTCTAGGATTGGATTAACAATACATGGAGATAATAAAGATTCATGACATACCTTTTCATCTAAAGAACCTACCTTGCATTTTTGAACCTCATCACTAGGCATAGACAATTGATATTCTTTTAATGAAAATTTCTTAGCAACAATAGGATGTTCACTTGGATCCATACACACCTCAAAAGTAGGCTCAACAAATATCTTGGTTTTCTCCTTGAGTATGATCTCTTAATTCTCAACATAAGTAGATAATGAGATCTCTTGGCACTCTTCAACTTTTATAGATTTCTCCACCATAGAAAATAGATTACTTGGACCTACAGACTCATCATGACTCACACTTGTCACCTTTGGCTTTCATGTGTTAACTTGCCTTCTTCCTTGCACTCTAGGATCCTAATTGAACATTTTGACTTGATGGAATTTGTTTGAAAAATCTAGCAATGTGACCTCTTTGTCGCTAATTAAAGCACACTATACCTATTTTAAGAAACATATCTTACCTTATGTTAATTGGATAGAAATTTTTAATGTATCCTATGCCATGAAAAATGAAAGAACCTCCTATTTTTAAAGAGGACTCATCTTGTCTAACCTTATGTGGATAATGGTTTTCAAATTATCCCAAAATAATATAATTAAAGCACTTAACTCTGTTCATACCTTTTGACTGATGACCCCCATCATAGTTCCATGCAAACTCATTTCTAACAAGTCTCTTGTATTCTCTATCTTTATGCCCAAATTGATTAAATATGAAAAATCAACCAATAAAATTTGCATATACCTCATGGCATTTGGTTGTCTGATCTAATTTATCTTCATTCTACTATCACCTTCATTCTTTATTTGATGATATATCTTCAAAGTATGATTGTCTTGGTTCACATTAGTCTTCATCTTATCTTGAGTTACATTATTTTATTCTTCTTCATATCCAAGACTAGTTCTATCAATAGCATGATTTTGAGCACTTGAATATTGTCTAGATCACATGAGCCCTTTTGAAATCTCAAAAAATTATTCACCTTACTAGATATATTCGTTAACATAGATTTTAAAGACTCATTTTAAAAAACATGCCTTAAACAATCATATTATTTAGTTTTCAATCTTGTAGATATGATTTCCAATTAACAACTGATATGATTGACTATATCTTCATGTTAAGAGTGTCTTCATTCATTATTGATTCAAGCACACTAAATTTATCCTTATATTCCTTATATTGAGACTTCATCTTCTTATCAATATTTTTCTCAATCTTCAGTTCTTAAAGAGTATTTGTCAATGTAGTCTCATAGTCCATCTCATCTTCATCATCATCTAAATCACTCCAAGTAGACTCCTTTTGATGTGAGAAACTTCTTTCCTCACCCATGAACAAAGATTCATCCTCAACAAGACCACCATCTTCATGATCATATTTTGAGTCACTATCTTCACTCTCATCTGATGAGTTGTAATCTTCTTTGGTGTGGAGACTCTTTTTTCTAAAGGAATTATTATTATTGTAATACTTTATGAATCCTTTCTTCTTGTAAGTCTTCTTATCTTCATCTTAGCATTCACCATGATCTTTATCAACATTCTTTTCATGATTATGAGGTAATTTTTGAGAAAAATGTCCTATCTCTCCATAGTTGAAACATTTGAAAGGTAGTTTACCATTATACTTCCTTGAGCCTATGTTAAATTTCCTATTAATCAAATAAATTAGTTCTTCCTCATCAATGTTAAATATGTCATCCTCTTTGGGTTTCTTACCTTGGAACTTCTTCATAGGATTCATCTCTATATTGAATGTTGCTTCCTTCTTTAGTGGTATATCATCATTTACTCTCATCTCATAGGCAATAAGAGTGCCATGAAATTGATCCATCTTAATCTAAGTAAAATCATGAATTTATTCTATAGTATATAATTTTGGATCAAACTTGATGGATAGAGACTTAAATACCTTTTAGACTTCATTAGCCTCTTTAAGATTCTCTCTAAGACCTCTAATGATGTTCTCAATCTCATCAACTCTCTACAGAAAGGATGCCACATAATCTTCTTCCTTTATCTTGAGACTTTTAAGTTGCCTTCTTTGAGTCTACAACTTAACAAGCTTGACCTTTTAATATCTTTCATAAATGATATGAATTTTCTCCCATATCTCTTTAGCCAATTTGAAATGGATTACCTTAGTGAACTCATTATTTGTAATACCACACATGATAGCATTCATTGCCTTAGAATTATTCTCAAACAAATTCTTTTCTATAGCACTAGATAGAGGAGTAGTAGGAACAACATAACCATCCACAATATATTTCTATATATCAAAACCTAGGGTCATAATGTATGTTCTCATTAATGTACTCCAAAAAGCATAATTTAATCCATTAAACATCAGTGCTTTTTTGGTAGATAAACTTCCTTGATGACTACCCATATTGTACCTTGGATCACCTTCAAGTTATCAAACCTTTACCAAAGGATCTACTCTAAGACTAATTTTTAGTGGTACAATCACTGAGGGGGGGGTGAACTAATGAACTTATAAAATCCAACATCAATACCAATCCTTTCAAGTTCTTAGTCAATTACTATAAGCATTCATGAAGTATACACATCATTCATAGTAATGAGCAAGAGGGACAATGCAAGATCAATAACATAACACATGACATATGTGGGAAACCCTCTTGGGGGAGAAAAGCCACTAGAACATGGAATTAGAATACTATCCTATAATAAAAAAAACAATTTTTACTAGTTGAAACTAATCAAGGAGATAATATCCCTTATTTTAGTGAGATTGTAATCCCACAAGGATTTACTACACCTATCTAGCTAAGTTGTCACAACAACTAAACATTTAGCAAGTTTAACCTTGTAAGGGGGATATAATCCCCTTATATTTTGAGATTAAAAAATAACACCTATGAACACATCCACTTTTGAACTGATGTCTTCAACACTTGATGATGGACCTCTAATTATCCCTCTTCACTTCACTCATACTCAAATAGTAAGTGCACTATCCATCCAATATAATTATGACCTGTAGATCATATAAATAGTCCTAAATTTGATATGTTAACCAACTCATATACTATTCAATATAACCCTCCTCTCCATAATTCACCACATAAGCCTCTCTCAAATCTCTCGCAAGTCTCTCTCCAAGTCTAGAAATCGCCATCTTTGATTTCACTATTTATAGATCATTCATGATCATCACCAGATTGGTCATCTATTAGGCATGAATTAAACCTTAATTAAATTATCTAATCAATACATATATTAACATAATATTCATATCTTGTCCATAACATCTATGGGTCACCCTTAAGCATCCACACCTTTTAATTAGGCCCTTATAACTCTTATAGGTCTCATGGAGACCTATTCACCCATTTAGCACATATTCAAGAAAAAAAATTAAAAAAGACCATTTTAAAATACATGGGTCCACTCCTTATTTCTCCTTAGACATCCTCAAGTTCTCATAGTCACCAAAACAATATTTTGCTAAAGCACAATTTACTCAAACAACATTTTGTGCACACAATCAGCATGAATGAATACATAGTCAACTTATAAGTATTTTTTCATAGTGAATATGATTTTTAAATCCATTATAATACACACATATTATCCTTAAGGAGAATAAAACACTCCTAAATATAAAATTCATTATTAAACATCAAAACAACATCAACACAAGCTTGAACGTCCTTCTCAAGTCACATGTAAAAATATAGTTAAATACATAGCAACTTTGGACTTTAATATATTTTATTTTAATAATAATTAGAACTTAAAATTAATATTTAAATATTAACCTTAGATTCCTCTACCACTTTTATTTTTACACCATGAGCAAATTGGTTATGGAACAAAATATATGGTCCACAAACCATACACTATTTTTTCCCTTTGTTAAATTCAAATATTTGAATTCAAATGGTCTCTGTTAAACCTCAAAAATTATGATTCTATATCTTCTAATCACTTCTCATATTAAAAACATACCATCAATATTCCCCAAAATTTAAAAATTATATAAAAATTTCACTTTAACCTCTTGACTTTAATTCACATTGTATATCTATATATGTATGATCACACTCTCATTATTGATCCTTGGAAGAAGTTTGATCTTTAACTTTGCTCAACAATACAAATTAAACCATTTACACCATATTAATAATTCCTAAATTAATGGAAAAATTCACTCTGTTGATGTTTCTCTAAATTTAACTTGTGCAAAAATGACTAAGTATGGGAGCCTTGCTTATCTACCTAGAAGGTAAACTTTTCACCTCTATATCTTTTGCTTCACTCAAGTGCATGTTCTAAAATTTGGAATCTATGATATACTCACATAATATAATCGAAAAATGTGTCAATATTATCTCTTAACCCTCAATTTTTTGAGATATAATTTCATTAAAATGTCTTATCAAATGTATTTATCACATAGCCAACAATGTCAAGAATTTCCTAGAAGGCCAACTTTGCACAAGCATATCTTTTGATGTGTTTAGATAAATGATCTAAAATTTACAGAAAATCAACTAGGAAATAAAATTAATAAAACAATATGATAAAATTCCCATAAATTTTTGACACATGTGATATATACCACCATCAAAATTCCTACTCAGATTTTCTTTCTATATTACAAATTTGGCTAAGTATGGGAAAACATTGTCAAACACTTGGGAACCCAAATTTACACATGCATATATTTTGACACACTTAGGTACATGATATAAAATTTATTGAAATAAAATATGTAATAATTCTATCACAACCATATGACCAACTCCCCCTTATTCATTCACACATGGTAATGGTGATGTCAGCAAGCTACTTAGATTATCTTCCACTAGACCCAAAATGTCTAGATGAAAACAATGGAATACCTAATGAATTCCAATTATGAAAATAAGTACTCAATGAATATAAAATATATATGGACCTCTTTCACATCCTCAAATTACCATACTCATACTTGAACATCTCTAATCACACCAAAACTGAAGATCAACCAAGCTTCCTTCAAACATACTAGGATAAGCACATTGTACACTTTATCATTAACACTTAGAATATTAAGGAACTTAATCCACTCAACAAGACACCTATATAACATAATTAAGACATAATTTATAATTATTCAATATAGGACCACTCAAATTAGGAATAAAGGTATGAATCTTAACCCTTGGTTAATTATGGATTCTGGAAAATAGAGCTTGATGTTAAGATTTTGAGAAATCGGTGAGATTTAATATCTAGGTTAATTGTTCCTAAAAACTTAAACCTTATTATGATCTAAGTTTTATTTTAATAGGTAATACATATGTTGAGCTAAATTTTGAATTATTGAATCGAAGTCATGTTAACACTTAAAGAATATTATTGTCTAGGATGAGGTTTATAACCGAGGATGATTGTCTGAAGATAAAACATTTGACCAAATTATAGAACCTAGATAATTATGGTTCCCAAAATTTTATAAAAGTTAAATATAATTGTAAAAAACATAAACAAAAACTTTATTTAAAATTTTAAAACCTTCTAAGCAAAGGTGATTTTGGTAATCTCCATTAAGGCTATGGACATCTAGCTAATAATGGAACAAGGCCTTGAGTGGAGTCAAATGTATCTCTATCAGGGATATAGACACTTAGATGGTAGTAGATAAATTCCCAAGTCTTCCCTATTATAAAATCATGTTTCTTAATGAATATCTAGATATTCTATAATTCATTTTTAATGATCAAGGTCATGAAGTCTAGAAGTTATTTTATAAATTCTATGGAAATCAATTAAGGAATTAAATCACACACACAACACGACTAATTTTTTATGTTTAACCATAATTCTACATGTGTAAGACTTTTTTAAATCATGAATTAATTTTAATGAACATACTAGACCATATGGAATAAGTAGTCTAGTTATTAGTCTAAACCAAGAGTATCTAAGTTCTAACATTTTGCAATGTTCCCCTCAAAAGTCACCATGTGTTGAAGTTAACATAACCCTATTTTTTGAAAAATGAGGAACCTTATTAAATTTTACAAATTATGTTAAAAATTTTTCATCCAAATTGATAAAAAATTCATTATTAAATAAAATGGCTCTCATTCTATTATAATTGACATGTTCGCACATGGTACTTGTTTTACTTTATCTAATATTGATGATGTTGATCTTTTTTTCCATGTTGTAGGTTTAATGGCATGTCATTGGAATGAAAATTGTTTAGGGTTTTATGATTTAATGTTAAATTAACCCTTTTTTACTAAGTCTTTAGTCTTTTAGTCAATTATTTGAATCTATGTCTAAATAATTTCAAAAAACCTTAGTCTAATATGTTTTAGCCTAAGTTCATTTTGAAATAGTTATAAATTTATGTCAAATCCATATTTACACAGGAAAATTTGTACAGTTTAGACTTAGATTAACCTTTAGCCTAAGTACTAATTATATTTACTAATACAACTAAGACTTTAGTGTAAAATGTTATGCTAAGTCCTTTTTGTCCCAAAACATCACTTAGTCTATTTCATTTTTCATGGGGACTAACTAAATGTAGGGGCACTTTATTATGTTTTTAATCTTAGTTTAAAATTTATCCTAAGTCCTAATTATATTTATTAAATACAACTAAGACCTTAGTCTAAACACTTTAATCCTAAGTTTCTTTATATTACCTGAGCCCTAACTTAGTTTTTTTTTCATTACCAGCAAGAATGAATCAACACAAATATGCCAAATGGTGAGATCTCAAAGCTCAAAAGTAATATTGATGGTACATGAGAATATGCTCAAGTCAAAATTATCAAATCTCTTGAAATGGGAAATGATAATAAAAAGTGTCATAAACATGGGGAATAAGTACAAAGATATAATGACATGGGGTAAAGTTAATAGGTCAAGGTTTTACTGAGGAATCTGAGAGTGAAAAGTGTCATGATCTCAATGATTTAGCCCAAAATCAATGGTCTACATTTAGCAGGACATAAAAAGAACAAAATAGAGTGGATTGAGATTGATAGAGTGCATTAATCTATGAAAAGGAGATCCAATAGTGTGAGAAGAGGTGGAGTTTTCAAAGGGCCCCCAATAAACATGGTAGTGAAAAGTGTCATAACCATGATGAATTAAATAGAGATTGACCAATGGCATTTAATCTCTTGATTATATATCTATGATGAGTGATAGGTCATAAATTCAAAGAACTTAGATCTAATGAGAGGATCCCATATGGATAAAAGGTGTTAAGTGATGGAATGAGTTTTCAAGGTGCACAGAGAGCCCATGAAGCTGCCATATGGCACACTCTTGGGAGTTCAATGGAACATCAATGGTTCATCATAGTGTCAAGGCTAGGAAGACTTTTAATAGATCAATGGAGTAAATTAATCAAGCTTCAAGATTGCACATGAATGTGATACATTTCTAAAAATGACAAATAGTAACATTTTATAAATTAATGAGCAATATGACTGGTGATGCCACATAAGAAAAATAAGTTAGATTGAAATATCTTGTGGTCCTATAGACACAAAATTTATAAATGTGCAATATAAGGCACTAAAGCTCATTGTTTGAACTATCTATCACCATTAAAGCCTTTTATAAACATGAAAAAATACCTAAGTGTATGGATTTCCCTAATTTATCTTTAATTCCACTATATTGAGTTAATAAAATGTAAAATTATAGTTTACAACTGAATAATTCAATCAATATTTTAATAATGGTGGAACACAAGAATGTTTCAAAGGAAGAAGTCAAGATAAATTTGACAATAGTTACTAAAGGTCATGTTTTCAAGGACACTAAGTTCATTATCTTTACCTTGAACACACAAGATAGTAATTGGTAAAAATTGTTCTAGAGAGCTGAGAACTAGCCAACTACAACCAAAGAAGAGAAGAATATCTTATCTAAAAGTTTCTATGAGGACATTATGGAAATCCAGATGGATGACCTACATTATATAGCTGCAAAAATTGAGGTGCTCCATTGCATCAATATTCTTACTCCCATTTTCAAGGAAACTAAGATAGATAAGGGCACGATAATTAATGAACATCATCATAGGAAAGTGGATTATATTTATGCTATTGCATTTGAGTTCTATTATAAGTTTCCCAAACCCCAAATTGACCTAGCCTATATCAAATTTTGGGCTAAAAAACAAAATTTGATGGATGCCCTTATAATTTGGTTAGATTTTGGGAACAAAAAATTTTCACACCTCACAAAAAACATTCCTATAAACCAATTTAGACTAGGGGTTAGGATGATAATTACAATGTTGAACAAGTTGTGTGTAAATTCATGCACTACATATGTAGACTAGTATGGGTGCCCATGGTCTAATTTATTGTTGAAAAGGTAAATGTCCCTCCTTTGGGTGAAATAATCAATATCTCATCAAGTAGACACATATATGCAATTAGGCATAAGAGTAATAATGAGTTTTTCATGATGTCTTACCTCCTAGATGCCTTATAATCAATAACAAAGATTCCAAATCAGAGGGAGTGGTCTCCAATGGAACCCCAAAAGTTTCCCAATATTATTCAAGTTACACATCTATAAATATAAGGATCACATTCAATTTATATGTGATTATGTCTACCTAGCCTTGATTGAATAAATAATAGGTATCCCCATGTTAAGAATTAGTCTTTTGATCAAGAAATATATTGAAGTAATGGGGGATATATGGTTATACCCTGACTACACTATCATAAGGATTTATGGGACTCGAAATTATGCCCTCAATTTACTAGTCCATGTTCCTAGTAAGTTACTAGAGTAAGAGGTGGCCTACCAATTATTCCATTGTATGGTTGACCTTTTCAAAACTAAAATAAAAGAAATTATTCATAGATTCCCTCTGACAATTGACAAGACTACCTTAAGATAGTGGAATCACATTGAGGTATCATCTAAACATAGGTTGTCTTTTAATTTACAAATGGATGAACTTAGAGAGTTGGACCCCTATGGAAGAGTTAAAGAACATTTAAGACTCAAGGGTATTCTAAATATACCCTATGATTATGAGCCTAGTGAATTTGACCTTGTCTACACCAATGGATCCTCTTACTTTGAGGTAAATAGGAGATTGAAAGAGTACAATATTAGACCCAAGTCTAGATTATCCAGAGACCATAAGGTAGATGATATATGGTAGTTGGGCCCCAGGTAGTACCATTTGATTAGTGGTGACTTTCTAATCTTACAATACTATAATTTCAAATAAAGCATAAATTTGAGGAAAAAAGGCTAGGTGAAATAGACTCTAGTGCATCAATTACTAAATCTTCCATGGAATACAAGCATAAGTTACATCAAGAAGAGGTTCCTATGATAGCCATTGATCCTAATGAGACTATTAAGGATGTATTAAAGGTGTTATCCATATAATATGATACAAAGTTAGATGATGAAGAGATAAAGGTTGAGTAAGACAAGGAAAATAAGGGAAAATAAAAAGTATTGAACTTGGTGGTTGTCAAACCTCCAAAAAGGAAAGCTGAGACATCCACTGTCTCAAAGCTAAAGAGACCTAAAGTGACTGTCACTAATCCTTTAAGTGAAGTCTCTATTTTTAGTGAAAAAAAACATACTATATGGTCCACCTATTCTTGAGTGTTTCTTGTATGAACCTAGATTGGAGAGAGTGCCTACTATGCATCATCCTTGGGATATGATGAAATCTATTAACATTCATGTGCATCAAGAGCTTAAGTCATCAATAATTGCTTTGTAGGAAGAGGAAGTAAGGAGACTAGCCTCACCAAGTGATTCAACATCCTCATCATAAATGTAGATCCCTATCACGCATGTGATCCAACCTACATTTGGATTCAATTATGATCTAAAGATTACCCATTTACAAAGAGTAATTGAGAAGAAGGTTATCCAAGGAGGTGAAAAGATGATATATCAAAAAGTGGAACTATTGACTAGTTTGACCCAGAAGGAAAAGTAAATACTAGGAGAAGATATAATCTTTGAGGATGTTATTCTTGAGGTTATCCAATATCATTTAGAATAGCTACAAGCTTCTATCAAGGGCCTAAAAATAGAAGAATAAGAATTTGGAAGAACATTCCATCTTGTCAATACTATATGACATGACCAAGCATTTTGAAAAAATAATGTATGACTTATTTAGCTCTTTAAAAGTAGTAAAATCCAATAAAGACTTGGTAAATAAAAATGGTACTTTAGTGATAGGCTATGTTGGCCAATGTAGGATTCAAGCAGCAAGGTGAAAGACTTGATCAATATATTGGAAAAAGATCAAATTCTTATCTTTAAAATAGTTAGCTTAGCCCATTTGAACATAGATATGGCTATATTGAGATAATATCAAGGCATTAAAAAAATTATCTAAGGAAATGGTGGACCTTTATAATGATCTCAAACAATTGGATAATATGATGGTGCAGATGTTGGGAAGCTTGATCACTGATTAGGATTTCAAACATAGAACTACTCAATTAATGCATGAAGTAAAAACCAAAATCCAAGGTAAGACTGGTGAAGATAAAAAAAAGGATCATGGACATGATTTTATCAACTAAAGAGAAGATAAGAGATGGAAGAATCATCAATGAAGCTTTAGAGAGGACTAATAAAGATCTAAAGAACTTGGAAGATCAACAAAAGGACATATTCATGGAACCCATTGTCAACCTCAAGATGATTGATGTGCAACACTATATAGTGAATATCCTACAATAGAGGAAAAATATTGTAACAATATTGGAGTCCCAAATTCAAATTTGTTGACTTTAGAATATTATTTTATAACTAAATATATATTTTAACAAGAGAATATTATTTTGAAAAAGAATGTCCAAATTTTTAAGGTGTATTGCTTATAGGTCAATCCTTTATAAAGTGTCATTAATTTTAGAACATTGTAGAAGGATAGTTGTCCTAGACACTTGTAAAATTATCATTTGACATGATTGACTGACCTACCTGCTTAGTCTTCTATAATATGGTTATTGTCATTTATAAAAGACAAGGTATTTTTTTGAGTAAAAAATATTATGTAAACTTTAAGTAATTAATAAAATCAATTAATTTTTCAAATACTACCCAATATTTGTTTATGTGTTTGTTATTATGGATGCACTCTCGATTATTTGTTTAGATGTTCAAGTAAAAATTATTTTTATGGATGCTAGACATGTGCATTTGAGTGCAAAGTTGTCAATTTTTTTGTAAATTTGTAAATTATGTCATTGTTATGTCATGTAGGTGTCTTTTTTGTGTGGATTAAGTGATTTTATAAGCTAATTGACAATGATAAAGTGTGCAATGTGCTTGTCCAAGGGTGTTTGAAATTGGTTTGGTTAATATTTAGTTTTTCCTTGATTAGAGATGTTTAGGGATGATTATGGTGATTTAAAAAATTTCAATGGGTCCTATCAATGGTCACATATGATTGGAGAGCTTGTGTTCATGAGTGGAATTCATCTGGTAGTCCATAGTTTTCATCTAGATAGTTTGGGTCTAGTGGCAAAAAATCTAAGTGTGTAGTTTGTTGATATCACCATTACCACATGTAAATGATTCAAGGGGATTGGATCATATGGTTTTTATCACATTATTATATATTTTATATTCATTAAATCTCAATTCATGCACCTAAATTTATTCAAATAGATGCAATTCCAAAGTAGGGTTCCCAAGTAATTTGACATTATTTTCCCATACTTAACCAAATTTACATGAGGCAAGAAATAACCAAGTAAGTAGTTTGGTGATGGCATAGCTCACATGTGTGTATGTTTCAAAATAATATGATCATATGGTTTTGTTTATTTTTGTGCCTAGTTGATTTTTTTGACTTTCAAGTCAAGTACCCAAGCACAACAAAATATATGCATGTTCAAATTTGGCCTTCAAGATAGGTTTTTGACATAGTTGGCTCTATGGTAGAAAAATCTAAGTGAGAATTTTAATGTATTTATATCTCAGATTTTTTAAGGTTAAAATATTAGTTTGGCACATGGTTGTATTCTCTTATGTGAGGAGATCAGATGATCTAAATTTGAGAACATTTGAGTGAATGATGTAAAAGTTGTTGAGGTTCATAGTCTTACCTAGTTTATTTTGCATGAGTTAAAGATAAAAAAAATGAAGATACAATGATTCATAGGTGATTATATAATTTTTATCCAATGGTGCATGTTGAGAGAGATGTTAAGAACTAAATGATGTTTAATAGTTAAAGTGCTTAGAAGGCATGTGAGGGTGGAAAGTGTCATAATCATGGGGGTTCTAAGCAAGATTAAATGGTGAGTGCTATAAGATAAATACATGAATAATAAATAAAAATAAATGATTCATGTTGATTCAATATTTCAATATTTTACAAGATGAGGTCAACTATTTTAGGTTTAACTATGACTATTTGAATTTTTTAAAGGAAAAGACTAGTGTTTAGTTTTTATGCCATATCTTTTGATCTATGCAAAATTTAATCATGGGGTAAGAAGGGATTTTTTAGAGGATTCCAAGGCACATATATAAATATGAATTTTAACATATAATTTTATTTAAATTTAAATATATTGAGGTTTAAATTTAACTATGTGTTTGGCTATATTCTACAAATAACCTGAGAAGGGTAATTTAGCTCGCTCTGATGTTGTTTCAATATATCATGATGAATGAGCTATTTTAGTGTTATAGACTTAATTAGGATGATATATGTTTATTTTTAAGTATTTAAAAATTTTATGTAGTATGAACAAAGGATTAGAAAGTGACTGTATGTTCTCTCATCCTGACTATGTGTACATAGAGTTGTTTGAGCAAATTGTGCTTAAGCAAGAGGGTATTGTGATGGTTGTTTGCACTTAAGCAAGACCTATAGATCATGTTTAATGGGTTCATACATTTGGAAAGTGTTCTTGTGTTTTATTTTTCTTGAAGAAGTGTCAAAGAGCTAAATGGGTCTCTATAGGACCTAAAAGGTGACTTAGGCCTATTTGAAAGTTGATTATGATTAAGTGTGACCCATTTAAGATTCCTTAAGGGTGAAAGCATGTGTTTTGGATGAAAAGTAAAGTTTTTTTACTTGATAATTCATGATAGCCTTATATATAGTGATATCAAAGATAATGATTTCTAGATTTTTATAAGACTTATGAGTAAGACTTGAGCAAGGTGTTTGTGAAAGTTGTGAAGTAAAGGAAAGGTAAAGTGCTTATTTGATGAGTTAATGAGTAGAGGATATTGAGGAATATGTTTATGACTTTTATGTCATGTTTTTAATTTCAAAATAGTTCTCTTGAAATTTTAGGATATGTGAAGAAGTCTGAGTGTGCATATGAAGACCATTTGAATGAAGAAGGAGAGATTGTGGCATGCCTATGTGAGAGGCTAGTGTGAGATAGAGAGAGTTTATATAGGGATAGAAAACATAGATCCATTATCATATGTTCAAGACATTAGTTCTAAGTTGAAATTATTTAAAGGATGGTCTAAAGGACTTGATATTCCTTATGGGTAGCTGATCCTTATGAAATAGGTGTTTCACTAAAGGCCTTTGGTTAGGAAGATAGGATCAAGGCTTGTTGGTCTAAAGGATTTTATCTATCTCTCATTTGTAATTTATTATAGTATAAGTAGTCCATAGTGTTATAGGATTGAGAGTGGATTTTATTCCTCATGAGGATTTTCCACATGAACTATGTGCTATGTTTTTAATCTTGTGTATGCATTGAATGAGTGATCTCTCTTGTTAATGTTACTTCATCAAGTTGATATATGTTTTTTGTCTAATAGTTTGAAAGAATTAGAATTAAGATTTAAATATCTAGGCTCACTAATTCACCCCCACCCCCCTCAGTGATTATACCTTTAAAAAATGGTATCAAAGTAGGTCCTTTAGTAAAGGCTTGACATCTTAAAGGTGATCCAAGGTACAATATGGGTGGTCATCAAGGAGGTTTCTCTACTAAGCAAGCACCAATGTTTAATGGATCCAATTATGTATTTTGGAGTACCAGGATGAGGACATACATTATGTCCATAAGGTTTGATGTATGGAAATATGTTATGGATGGTTATATTGCTCTTATTATTCCTTCATCTAGTGTTATAGACAAGAATTTATTTGAGAAAAATTACAAGGCAATGAATGCTATTACTTGTGGTCTTTCAAAGACTGAATACACCAATGTAATCCATTTTAAATATACTAAATAAATATGGGAAAATTTTAGATCATTTATGAATGATATTCAAAGTTCAAGCTTGATAAGTTTTGACTCATAGAAATCAATTTGAAAGTCTCAAAATGAAAAAATAATATTTTTTGGCATCCTTTATACAGAGAGTTGATGAGATTATGAACATCATTAGAGGTCTTGGAGAGAACCTTGAATAAGCTACTATAGTTCAAAAGGTATTAAGGTCACTATCCCTCAGGTTTGATCCTAAAGTATCTATTTTATAAGAAATTCATGATCTTACTTAGTTGAAGTTGGATGAATTGCATGGCATCCTTACTACCTATGAGATGAGTAAGAATGATGATATAACACCAAAGAAGGAAGTAGATTTCAAGACTAAAATGAATCCAAAGAAGAATTACAAGGTATAAAACCCAAATAGGATGTCATTTATAATATATATGAGTATGAACTAATTGCTTTGATTTCAAAGAAATTGAGAACAAGCTCAGGCAAGTATAAAGGTAAACTACCCCTCAAATGCTTCAATTGTGGTAAAATGGGAAATTTTGATAACAAATGCCCTTATAAGTATAATAAGGATGATGATGAGAGAAAGATAAAAATCATGATGATGGAAAGAGATCATTCAAGTCTAATAAATTCAAAAAGGGGTTTAAAAGGTTAGACAAGAAGTACTTCAAGGATAAGAAGAGTCTATACACCAAAGAAGATTACAGCTCATCAAATGCGAGTGAAGTCAGTGACTCAAAGTATGATGATGAATATAATGGTACTATTGAATATAAATATTTTTTCATGGATAAGGAAGTTAGTTTATTACATCAAAAGGATTCTACTTGGTGTGATTTAGATGATGATGAAGATGAGGTGGACTATGAGACTATATTGATAAATGCTCATGAAGAACTAAAGATTGAGAAGAAGATAAACAAGAATATGAAATATAAACTCAATTAATTTGAGGATAAATTGAGTATGTTTGAGACAAAAATGGATGAAGACACCAAGGAGCACAAAGATATGGTCAAGCATCTCAATTTTCAATTGCAAATCCTATCTACAAACCTCAAAGCTAAAGAAGATGAATGCTCAAGGTATATAATTGAAAATGAGTCATTAAAATCAAAAATAAAGAAGATATCTAGTAGGGTAATGCCATTTTTGATATTTGAAAATAGCTAAGTGATTTAGACAACAATATGAATGATCAAAAGAATGTAAGTGATAATACTAGCCTTAGACATAAATAAGGACCAAAGACTACAACTCAAGACAAGATGAAGACTAATGTGAAAAAGGAAAATAAATATTTGAAGACAAATAATTAGACAAGGAATTGTGGTGAAAATAGATTAAATACAAATTAGATCGGATAGCTAAATGCCATGAGTTATGAAAATTTCAATGGTTATTGTTATACTTGTAATCAATCTGGGCATAGAGCTAGAGAATGTAGAAGACCTATTAAGAATGAGTTTTCATGGGACTATGATGGGGATCATTAGTCAAAAGGTGTGAGAAAGGTTGATTGATTCAGCTATCTTAATGAAGGACAATGATAATAATTTTCAAAATAAGGAAAGGCAAGGTAGGTTTTATTTCAAAAGAGTAGATTGTTTTAGTTTTCATGACATTGGACATAATGATATTTTTCATCTGAATAAGGTAAGATAGACTGAGTTTCTATAAATAAATATGGTTTGATTTAACTATCAAAATATATGTCACACTTTTAGATTCTATAATTAGAGGCCTACAAGTTACAATAGGTTCAATTAGGCTCCTAGAGTTCAAGGAAGAAGAAAAGTCAACTCATGGAAGCCAAAGGTTGTAAGTATGAGTCAAGACAAGACTAAAATTCCAAGTAATCTATTTGATTTGGTGGATAATACCCAATAAGGTGAAGAGTTCCAAAGAATCTCATTGTTTACTCATGTTGAGACTGAAGAGACCAAGCTCAAGGAGAAGACCAAGTCACTAATTAAGGATAGTTTTAAGATGTGTACAGATCTAAGTGAACATCCTACTATTTTTGAGAAAGTATTATTAAAATTACATCAATTATATATACCAAGTGATGAGGTTTCAAGCTTCAAGGTTGATTCTTAAAATGAAAAGATAGGTCAAGATTCCATAGTTACTCCATATATTTCCAATTATATCTTAGAAGAGAAGGAGAGTGATATAGAAAAGGAACCAGTTGCCATAGTTTAGACTAAATAGAATAAGAACAAGATAAATAATTATTATAGATATAAGAGGATTCTAGTGGTTACTAGGGAGAAGTGGGCCACTCCTAGATTCAATTTTTTTTTAAGTAATGTGGTACAAAGGAATTCTCTATCTATGATTCTTAAGAGACTCCTTTTAGTGGAGAAGCAAGTGTTGTTGTGGTTTTCTTCAAATGGTCTTAAAAGGCTAGAGATAAGTGTTTTCAATTAGATCAGGTATTTATAGGTGGAAGATATGTTGTGGTGATGTTGAAATGATGTCATGGTTGTATATCGTTAGTTTGTAGGGTAAGAATGGGTGTTTCTAGGTGATCTATTGAGATTGATGTAATGTCAAAAAGGAGTTTGATGCTCATAAAGGTTTGTATACTTCTTTAAGATGTGTTCTAGGTCTTGAAATTGGTTATAGGGTTTATGGATTCCCAAAGTTGTGGAATCTAAAAAATTCATCCATAAGTGTGTAATGGTTATCTCTAGGTGTTCACAAAATTTTAGAGGTGTGCATTGACCAAAAATAGGTTTGTTGACCCTATTTATTTTAAGATTCTAGGGTTTTGGGCTATGATATAAAAGTGGTTTTCCTTGTAGTTTGAGTTTTAATAATTCATAACATATTGAATGTCCCTAATGGGTTATCAAATCATACTCCATAGAGATTTGAAGGTTTGTGGTTTTAAAGTTGCTCATGTTTTTGTCAAGATGGAGGCTTAATTGACAAGTTGGTTTGTGAAGGAAGTATATTATATAGGATTAATTAGAAGTATATTATATAGGAGTAATGGGTTATAAAATCATACTCCATAGAGTCTACTAAAAGATGTAGGCTCTGTAAGTTCTAGGTAGGGCTGCAAGGAGTCTAGATAGGCCTTGTATGAAGATTTGATGTTTTTTCTTAGTGTTTATAAAATGGAAAGGTATGAGAATTTCAAGGTGATTTCTCATGATTTTTATATAGCATTTTTCCTATTTTATGTGTGGCATGAAGCTATATTGGTGGTCTGTGAGGTAGTTTGAGATAGAAGGCTAGTAAGTCTATATTGTGGTTCCTCATGATGTATGGAGATTTGAAGATGTTAAAAAGGTGAAATGGATCAAAAATATAATGGGGAGTCCCTCTAAAATGTTTTTTTGGCAATTTTTATCATATTTTAGTATTTTTGTGTGTTCCTTCTTCATTGGTTGTTGTGTTTGGTTGAAGAAGAGTGTTGGCATGGAGAAAAAGGAAGTTGTCAAGGTAAGAAGAGGTAGGATCAAGGTAAGGAGGAGTTTTTATCATATTTTTAATATGTCACTTTCCTATTTATGGTATTTTTATGTCATAAATATCATTTGGTTCCCACTTTATCATTTTTTTAAAAGGGGAGAAAGTTCTTATTGTGAGAGTGCTTGAAGAGAGAGAAGGTGAGCTAAATGATGTTTGCTGACATCAATGACAAAGAAAGATATTATTGGAGAGTTTTTAATGATTTAATGGAGGTTTTTGTGTGGGTGGATTAATTTATTTGATAGCATAATTGATAATAATGAAATGTATAATGTGCTTGTCTTAGTGTGCTTAAAGTTGTCTTGGTTAATATTTATTTTTGGCTTGATTAGAGATGTTCAAGGATGAGTATGATGATTTGAGAATGTGAAAAGGGTCTTATCAATATTCAAGGATGATTGGAGAGATTTTTTACATGATTATAATTCATCTGTTAGTCCATAGTTTTCATCTAGAGAGTTTGGGTGTAGTGGTAGAAAATTTGAGTAGGTAGTTTGTTGACATCACCATTTTCACATGTGAATGAGTCAGGGGGAGTTGGTCATATGGTTATGATAAAATTAATCCTTATTTTATATGATCTAAACTCATGTCATGAACCTAAATGTAGTGAAATATATTCAAGTGCTAATTTGGGATCCCAGGGAGTTTAACATTGTTTTCCCATACCTAGCCAAATTTACATGAGGCAGGAAATAACTGAGTAAGAAGTTTGGTGATGGAATATATTGCACATGTGTAAATTTCATAAACATATTATCATATGGTTTTTTTAATTTTTTTTCCTAGTTTATTTATGCTAACTTTTAGGTCAAGCATTGAATCGAGATAAAAGATATGCATGTTCAAAGTTGGCCTTCCAGACAAGTTTTTGACGTAGTTGGCTCTATGGTAGAAAAATATCAATGAGAATTTTATAGTCATTATATCCCAAAAATCTAAGGGTTTGAATATTATTTTCTCACATGGTTATATTCTCCTATGTGAGGAAATCATATGGTCCAAATTTGAGAACATACGAGTGAAGGAGGTAAATGTTATTAAGGTTCAAAGTTTGCTTCTTAGATAGATTGCAATGATCCCCTTATTCTATTTTGCACAAGTTAAAGATCAGGACCAAATGAAGATCTAATGGTTCATATTAATCATACAGTTTTAATCTAGTGATCCATGTTGAGCTAGATGTTAAGAAGTGCATGATGTTTAACATTTAAAGTTCTTAAAAGGCATGTAAGTGTGCCAAGTGTCATGATAACGAGGGTTCTGAGCAAGATCAACTGGTAAGTGCTATAAAATAACTAACTAACTAATACATATAAATTGATGGTGTGTGTTTATTAAATATTTAAATATTGAATGAGATGAGGTCAATTGACCAAGGTTTAACTATGACCATTTGAATTTGAATATTTGAATTTTGTAAAGGAAAAGATTAGTGTCTGGTTTTTATGCTAGATATTTCAATGTATGCATAATTTTCTCATGGTGTAAAAATAAAAGTCATAGAGGATTACAAGGTGAATCTACAAATATAAATTTAAAGGTATAATTATATATATAGTAAAATATATTGAGGTTTAAATTTGATTATGTTTGACTATGTTCAACAAGTAACCTGAGAAGGGTAATTAAGCTCGTTATGATGTTATTTTGATATATGATGATGAATTAGATATTTGGGAGTGTTTTAGACTCCATGAAGATGATATGTGTTCATTATGAAGGATTTAACAATTATACGTATTATGAACAAAGGCTTAGAAGGTGATTATGTGTTTGTTCATAATGAATGTTTGTACAGAGAGTTGTTTGAGCAAATTATGCTTAAGAAAGAGGGTATTGTGATGGTTATTGGAACTTTAAGAGGACCTATAGATCATGTTGAATAGGTTCATACATTTTTAAATTGTTCATGTGTTTTATTTTTCTAGGATAAGTGTCAAATATCTGAATGGGTCTCTATAGGACCTAAAAGGTGACTTAGGCCTATTTGAAATTAGATTGTGCTTGAGTGTGACCCATGTAAGATGCATTAAGGGTGAATGCATATTTTATTTATAATAAGGAAATATTTTGAACTTGATAATTCATGATATCTCTATATATAGTGAAATCAAAGATGACAATTTATAGATTTTTAAAAGATTTGTGCAAGGTGTTTGTGAGAGTTGTGGAGTGAAAGAGAGGTAGAGTGCCAAGTTGGTGAGTTAAAAAGTAGAGAAAATTGAGGACTATGTATATGATCTATAGGTAATATTTCTGGTGTACCAATAGTGATTTTTAATATTGAGGATATGCAAAGAGGTTTGAGTGTCCATATGAAGACAATTTGAGTGAAGGAGAGAGATTGTGGCATGCCTATATGAGAGGATAATATATGAGAGAGAGAGAGAGAGAGAGAATTTATGTAGGGGTTTTAAAATAAAGATCCATCATTAGGTGTAGAATACAATATTTATAAGTTGGAGGTGTTTAAAGGAGGGTCTAAAGGAATTGATATTCCTTAGGGGTATTTTCTCCTTGTGATACAGGTGTTTCACTAAAGGACTTTAGTCAGGAGGATGTGATTAAGGCTTGTTGGTCTAAAAGAGTTGATAAATCTCTTATTTGTAATTTATTATAGGACAAGTAGTCCATTATGTTTTAGGACTGAGAGTGGGTTTTATTCCCCATAAGGGTTTCCCATAGGAACTATGTGTTATGTGTTTGATCTTGTGTATGTATTTAATGAATAAGCTCTCTTGTTAATATTTCTTGATCAAGTTGATATATGTTCAGTGATTATACCTCTAAAAATATTATGCTTAAGCTAGATTGATTGAAATATCTTAGATTAATTTCATTTCCTTTGATTTGATTGCAGATGTACTAATGTAATTTGTCTATAAGGTAAATCTTTAAATTAAATCTGGTTCTTATTTTCATTGTTCTATTATCCTTAGATGTTTTCCTGATATATAATAGGATTTGAGACTTATATATTTCATGTCATATATTGGTTTTGATTATATGTCTTGATGAAATTTAAGCTCTGTCATAATGTCTAAATTGAAAATTAGAACTCCTTATTTCTACCCTACCCTTCCCTTTAACTTTTTTTATCAACTTACTTTAGTTTAGTTTCCATTACAAACATACATATTATATTAGATGTAGATATTAGGTTTTGATCATAATTCATTATAATTAGTTTAGATCATTTTCATCTTTCACAAGCAAGCTATTAGGCCATAGTTTCTCCTAATAACCAAATATTTACATTATAAATTTTATGAAATAGTTTATTTGTTTTATCTCTATTCCACCAAAGATATCAAGAATATCACAAGTAACTCATGCAATGGATTATTTGAATCCAAAATTGAGAAGTGTTTCTTAAAAAATCTAAACTCCAATGATACACTTTTAGGAATCAAAAATCTAGACAACTCAAGGTGAGTAGAAAATATTAAAAGCAAGTCAACTTGGGAAATCCTAGGAATGAGCAAAGTATCAAGATTAGTTTAGTTTACACTAATAAAGAGCTAAAGGAAGCCATTACCATTTTAACTAAGTTTAAAGATGTAATTTCCTAGTCATATTATGATCTTAATATATTTGATACTAGTGTGATTACTCACACTATCCTCTTGAAAGAGGCCTACAGACACTTCAAGCAAAATTAGAGGCTAGTGAATCCATTGATGGAACCAATAATTTTTAAGGAAGTGAATATATTTTTATATGTAAGGATAATCTTTCCCATATTATACTTTACATTGGATACAAATATTATGCCATTTTGAAATAAGAATGGAGAAATTAGACTTTGTGTCAATTTTAGAAACTTGAAGAGATGCTCAGAGAAGGAAAATTATCCCTTGCCATCCTTAGATGAGGTCATTCAATTGATGAGTGCATATATAATGATGTCATTTCTTGATGTATTTTTAGGATACAACCAAATCCTAATGAATGATAATGATAGAATGAAAACTACCTTCACCACCAAGTGGGGAACATTTAGGTACAAATGAATGTCATTCAGTTTGATCAATGCAAGAGAAAATTTTCAATGAGAAATGGACCATGAATTATAAATATTATTAGGTAAGTGCATTATTATTTACATGGATGACCTAATAATTTTCTCTAAAAATAAATGTAATCACATGATGCATTTGGAAAAAGTGCTAAAGAAGTATAGGAAGTATTTTATTTCTTTAAACCCCAAGAAAAATATCTTCTGTGTAACTAAAAGAAATATTATAGGACATGTAATCACTGACGAAGGTATGAATATTTACCCTCATAAGATAAACATAATTTCAAAGGTATAAATACCTAACATCAATTTTTTTTTTTTTGGAAAGATTAATTTTGTAAGAAAATTTATCTCTAGTTTTGTAGAGATCGTAAGACTACTCAACGTGATGTTAAATAAAGATACAAAGATAGAATGGACTGATGAAGCAAAGAAGGAATTTCAATACATTAATTATATTATTTTTCATGCTCCTATTCTTATAATTCATAATTTTAGAAAATACTTTTATCCATATTCTTTTGTTTTTTATCACATTATTGCCACTATCTTGATGCAGAAAGAGGATGACAAAGATCACCAAATAAAATTCATGAGCACCAAATTAAACAACTTAGAACTTTAATATACTATTCTATATAATCAATCCTATAATCTATTAAATTTCATTAAGAAGTTTAAACACTACATCCTGAGGAATAAGATGTATTCCATAGTGTCTAATCTAGCTATTAAGTTGACGCTGGTAAAAAATGATCTTGGAAGATGAAGAGGGAGTGGATGACCAAACTCCAAGAATATGACATAGAAATAAAATATTATAAATTTAGTTAGAGGCCAAGGTATAATATACATTATTGTAAATATTGATCCATACATTGACACTTTACAAGTTGAAGTAGGTTAAGTGTCTAGTGGTGATTGGCATGAGGATATTATTCACTATTTATTGCATAGAGTGTGTCCCCCACACCTTAAATGGGAACTAAAAAGAGCCCTTAGGTTTAGATAATCTCATTTTATAGTTAAAAGGGGAGTCATCTATAGGAAAAATTATGAGAGCATCTATCTAAGATGTTTTTCTAGAGCTGAAGACATAGAAATCACAAACAATTTCCATGACAAACTAGGAAGTGGTCAGCCTTTAGGGCATACCATAATGCACAAGATATTGAGAGTAGGCTACTATTGGCTAACCATATTTAAATACACCAACACTCATGTACGAACTTGTCATCAATGTTGAGTATTTGATCAATGAAAGATAAAGATAGCTATACCTTTATAACCAATGATTGAAACTAAGCCATTTACATAATGAGGCCTCGATATCGTAAGAGTGATCAATCTTAACTTAGTAGGGAATAAATTTTTACTCACTAAAATAGATTATTTCACTAGGTGGACTGAAGCAGTGGCCACTTAGAATAGTAGAGTGATTGGTACCATCACATTTCTAGAAGAAAATATCATCACTTCATTTGAGACACCCCTGTCTTTGGTATGTGTCAATGGCCTAGCCTTTAGGTTATTTGAATTCATTTAGTGGGTATATTACAATCAAATATTCATAAAGTTTTCTTCACACTATTACTCTTAGGGTAATAGAGTTTCATAATATACCAATAAAAACTTGATGAGTGCCATCAATAAATTTACAAAGAAGAAACCCAAAGAATGGTAGTCCTTTCTAAATTATGCTTTATGGGAATATGAAATGAGATAAAAATAGGCACTAAAGGAATCCTCATTCTTACTGGTCTATAGGTAGCAACCCATTTTCCCTATCACACTAAAGTTTCCCACTTCTGAGTTTATGGTTGAATATATGGAAGATGATGAAAGAGTATAGTCCCAAATACTAAACATCATCCAAATGGAAGATGATAGAAATGAAAAATTGAATAATTTTAGGAAGCATCATGATATTTTAAAGATATGGTTCAACAAATGAGCCAAATTTAAAGTGTTACACATATCATACTTGGTCCTACTATGGGACAAGGCCAACAATAAGAAGGGACAACATGACAAGTTTACTCCTCTCTATATTGGACCATATCAAGTGATAGAAATACTAGGTGAAAATACATTCATGCTCAAAGACAATGACTTAAGCTTACCAGTTAATGGGCAGTACATGAAACATTATTTCTCTATCATTCTATCAAAAAATCTAGAAGGATAGTAAGATTATTTAAGGTTAGATTAGGTAGGAGTATAGTAGTTTCCTTTCCTACTTTGATTTCATGTTGTGTTCTTTTTCACTTTTCACTTGCTATTCATTTTATGTTGTGTGTTGTAGCTTAGTAATAATTCTTTTAGACAATAATTTATTGGCTCAATATGTGTTAGTCTGGTCCTGAAAATGGGAAGAAGAGATTGTTGGTTTTAAACATTGGTCATCTAAATTTTGGAAACCTCTATTAGTGTTTCAATTCAAAAAATATAGGTGGGGTTAATTAAAATTTAGTTTTTTCATGAAAATAATAAAGTCATTTTAAGATTGTAATATAGTTTAGATGAATGAACATTTTCTTGAATGAGATTTTGAATCTATGTGGGCCATAATTCTTTCACTTAAATTTACCAAGTACATTTCTAGGATAGAACTTGATATCAAAAAATGAATTACATCTAGACTATGTCTTGATAAAGCTTTACACCTAGATAATTATAGTTTTGAACCATTCTATTTTATGAATACAGGTATATAAAAAAAATGATAAACCATGAATTAAAGTCATAAACTAATTTTAGATTCCATGAATTATGATTTAGTCAATCTATAATAGGGATATGAACACCTATCTAGTACTATATTAAGGCCTAGAGTGGAGCCAAATGTATCTCTATCAGGGCTATGGATGCTTGGCTAGCAATAGATCAATTCCCAAGTGATCCTCAACTAAGCAAAGTATAATTATATAAAACCTAAAGAATGCTTAAGTCATTTCATGTTTGATGTCTTGAAACTCTAAAGTTATCATTTATGAACCTAGTGGCAATGGTTAAGGAACCTCAAAGCACACACATAGTGTTATTTTCTACAAGGTTTAAACATTATTTCAAGCCTATACGATTTCATTTGTTCTAAAAAATGGTTTTGGTACTAAATAAATATCATAATGACATAACTTATTTTTTTATTTATATTTGAATAGAATATCTATATTCTAAAATTTTACAATGTTTCCCCATAGAGGTCACCATTTATTGATGATCAAAATTACCCTATTCTCATAATGGGGACCCTCCTTTCTTTAATTTTAAAAAGTGCCCAAGATGCTAAGCATATTAAATCATTTGAATACATGGAGAATTGATTGAGTTTACCAATACTAGTTTTTCCATAATTTTTAGTTAATCATTCATTTTGAAATAAGGACTGATACTTAGAAATATTCAAATTATTACAAGTCTTTTCAAGTTTTATTCAATAATGAATTATTGACCATGGATGGTTTAATGATATGTAGATAGGTTTTTGATAAGAAAGTGTGACTTGTCTCTTTAATAGATATAAACATAATAATCTTTATTAAGTTTCATTAAATTAACATTATGTTATGTCTAAGGTCTTTGTTTTCAAATTTTTGCTTTATTTTTTTAAAAATTTGCCTAAGATGGGCAATGCCATCTTCAAGATGATAAATTAATTTCTTGCTTGACCTCATAGGATGTCAAATTAAAGTTACAATTTATGACACTTTTTAGGACATCAAATTTCAAATTATAGCCTAAAAATATATATTTCCACCTCACTAGGCCTCATAATACCTTAAGGATTCATTGCATCATATGTCAGACACCTAGAGCAAAGATGCCTAGTTCATGATCTATGTGGCATCATCTAGAGGGATCACAAGAATCTAGCCATTATAATTCAAATCTTAAGGTTACATGTCAATATCTCATCCCCCATGAGTGAACCCAACTAATCAAATATGCCACCACATGTGTTAATAGTAACTAGCTAGACCTGAGTGGAATTCTAAGGAATTGTGTGTCCCCTTTGGTTTTATCTTAGGTTAACACATGTCCACACCACATTGTATCCATCCAAATATCATGAGATATTGTGAGGTAGACACATAGTTGTACTTGAGTCATCTGATCAAGGTTTGATGATATACAACTATTCGAGGTAACTTTTGAGAATGACACTTTGTAGAAGAAAAAATAATAGCCTATAAGAATGATGTGTGTCCCCTTTGGGACTATATGGTGATGCCATGTGTCATTCTTGCATTATTTCTATCTAAGACCCATGAGTTCACCTTTGAGAGGGACACATGTCTCCATTCAAGCCATCTAATTAGCACCAAGTTGTTGACAGTTGTCAAAAGGCCTTCTAAGAGAGACACTTGGCATGAAAAGTATTGATTTCCTAAAATAACAATGAATGGCATTCCCATGATCAATTAGAATTGAACAATATCACCCAAGAGCTCACTATGAACTGAAAGATGCCACATGGTGAGATATAGATGATTCATCATGAAAAGATGCATTCTAAGAATCCATGAGGCAATCAAAAGGTGTCACATGTCTAAATTTCAAACCAAATACGTAGCTTAGTCATATTCAGGGCATGCAAGTACTTAATTAGATCTAAGGTGGTATCTATGTGTCAAAAGGTGTCAAAATATAGCTAAGATAAAATTGATGTCAAATCAAAGATAAATTGAATTTTAGTGTAATTAATTGCTAAAATCAATAGTTTAATTTTTTTTTAAATATATTCAAGGTTGACAAGCTTTCCATTAATATGACACAAACCAGGATCACCATCAACATTGAATCAATCAAAGTGGTCATTCAAAAGGCTAAAAAATCAAGGCTATTTTTATTTACATTTAAAATCTATACATCTTTGCTTTCTCTGTTATCTATGCTCTCATAATTTGACAAAGCTTAAATTGTTAGAAAATTAAACTCCTAACCACCATTATTAGAGCTTGAAAATTGTAGAAGGATAGAAAAATATATTGATTTCTACCTAAAGTATTGTAAAAATGGGTACAATTAGATCTTTCTACTCCAAGTAAGAGCAATTCCTTTGGGAATGACTTTTTCTTTCAGACCAGTTCTTAAGTCATGTTTAAAGATATTAAATTTATTCTTGAGGCCATAACATCTGGTGACTTTCATTAAAGTGACATATTTTAATGTATAAGTAGTTATGGATGTTGATGAGAATGAAACCATGTCTCATGAAATATAACTAGCTTCTTATATCCTTGCCATTAATGAAATTAGTCTCCAAAAGGCTGTAGCTAAGCCAGAGTTCATGCCATCAACTAGCTTAGCTTATGGTTCAACTAACTTAGCTTATGGTATTTTTGGGAGGTCAAAGTGTGAAGATACATTGATTAAATCAATGTCCCAATGTACCCCTATTGGTTTCATACTAGGGTCAAGCTTCAAAAAATACTCTGACCTTCCATCATTGGTAACTAGTATGAGGATGGTATCTTGAGTTAAACTTAGGGTCCTTTATGATAAAAAGTAGTCTAGTTAATAGGGGATTCCTCTAAAATCTCCACTAGTTATTTCTTATTTTTTGGTGTAGTGTCTTTCATCTTTAGCACCACATCCAAGTCATTTTTTAGTCTCATTATAGCTAATTTTAGATTATTCTAGCCAATAATAAGGTTTGAAATGGGCATCCCAACATTATTGATCTTGTCTAAAAAACCTTGAGTTCTTTGTTGTGTTATCTTATTAAGTCTTTTAGGGAAAGGGTTAGGGTTTATTTAAGGTTGGTTTCCTCCTTGGAAGGAACATAGGTGATTTTGCATTTTTTGGTAGATGGTGGTGAAGGGATAAGCAAGAAATTGAGAGGTGTAAGATAAAGGTTGGTGGAGGGGGTGAAGGAAGCGAGGTTGGGGGAATCCTCCTCATTATCAAGAAGCTTAGGGGATTAAAAAAGAATGTATTTAGAAAGGGAGGGGTTTTATTAATAAAGGCTCACCTTTTTGGACTAATAAATAAACCAAACCATGGTAAATAATGACATTTTTATTACTCACCTAGTAGGCCAAGATAGTAATTTCCAAGTATTTTAACAAATAAAAAGGTAAACTTATTTTATACCCTTTGAAATTATTAAGGAAAAGGAAGTGGTGTGAGAAAATTATAGTAAACTTACCGTCCAAATTGAGATATTTCAACACTTGTAGATAGATTTATGGCCATCACTTTGGGAGGTTAACCTTAGGAAATCCTTTTTTGTTTGACTTCATCTCCTCATCAATTTCAAAATTTTTTTGTGTAAGCTCCAACTTTAGGATGTTGTAGCTAGAATATTTTGTCCCATTACATGTCATGTGCATTACCTCACCAATACTTTCCTCTGAGACCACAACTCTCAGACACCTCATTCTAATTATTTGATTGTTTCAAGAGAGAAAAAACATCTTTCAATATTTTTTCTTTGTGGTTGGTAATGCATTTTATCAATGAAGTTATACCCGCTTTGTTGATTTTTTTCCAAACTTTCCTTTGTTCTTAACATTCAAACAAGAAAGTGGTTCTAGTCAATCTCTTTTTTTACCCATTGTCAACTTGCTATAAGAAATGATGCTCATAAACTTAGAATTCATGTTTAAACTACTAGATAATTTGAATAAATTGTTAATTCCAATGGTATTAAATGGAAAATTGGGGTGAAAATAATTAACCAACCAATTTCACATGTTATTCATTAATGCATTACTTGGGACAAACCTAACCAAGTCAAGGTGACAAATGGATGCAATCATGATTGAGGGTGTTAATAATTTGGGATGGGATTTGATTAGGGATATCCCATATGACTAGCCTGTCATGTCCCCTTTTTAGAGGACATTGAAAGACTTCATGATTAGCCTATTATGCGACCTTCATAGGCTAATAGGATGGATAGAGGGTTATAATGGAGATTGGCTTAACTTCAATTTGCAGAATGGTTTTAGTGGGCATTCATTTGGGGTCTTTTAGACATCTTTGCTTGATGCTCCTATTATTTAGGGATATTTGACATGCAGAAGAGCACCCTTATTTTGGTATGGTCATGTGCAAAATCACTCCCTAATTCACCAGCTTCGATCGGTTCGAGGATCCGACGTATATTGAGAGAGATATTAATATTTGATTGATTTAATCAAATATTAATTATTTGGTCTAATTTTAAATTAGAAACCCTAATGCTAATTTAAGAAACCCTAATTAGGGCAATCATATCTTTTGAGGGTATAAGGGTTTCACATGGAGGCCATTATTGAGGTATGTATGAATTGATTATTGAATTGAAGACAGATTTTGCTAAGGGTTTTCCCTGAGAAGACTGAGCCAAGGCTCTAGGATTCCATTTGCAGTGGAGAACGTCAACTCTTCATTGTGTGCGATTCAAAGGCTGTGAAACATCAGCTGATCTATTGCCAAATCGAGAGATAGCTTCACCCAAAAGTTATCATAGTATTACAGGTATTTTAGAGATAAATTCACATAGAAGTTTATCACAGAGCTTTCCAGGTATTTCTTGATTTAGTTTATGTTTTGTTTTAATAAATCATACAGAGAGAGATTTGTTGTATTATATACCATAGATTTCCAGATTAGGGATCAAACAGTTAGGTTGTGCAAAATTGGCAGCAGTATGAAGTCCATATAGGTCCGTACAGATCCACGTAGATACCAATTTTGGCAGACAGAGATCCCCAGTGACCGACATCAGCCGTCTGAGGACCGACGTCGGTAGATAAGGACCTACAGAGACCGTTCTCGGCAGTATATCGACCAACGCCGATGACTTTGTGTTCGACACAACAGGCTAAGACTTCTAAATTCATATTTGTTTCCAGATTTGCACAAGATCAGGGTTTTAAAATAGTATTGTAATATTCTTTGAGGTGCATGACAAAGATCTATTGTAATAGTCTGAGTAAATAAATAAGAAATTATATTGTGGTAATTTGTTTATTTGGATTAATATTTTGCAAGTTTGTATCGAGATCAGAGCTTTTGTTGTAGGAAAAGAGCCCCTAAGTAAGGGACATTACAGTGGCATCAGAGCTTTTGTGAAGATAAAAGAGCCCCTAAGTAAGGGACATCACAGTGGTATCAGAGCCAAATTCCTGCCATCCTGTTGGACACATCAGAGCTAATGTCTTGCCATCCTGTTGGGTAGTTTTAGGGTCAATTTGATTATCAGAATGGCTCTAAAAGGGGTCAAAGATTTGGAAGAAAGCATGCACAATGCAAAGAAGAAATTAGATAATCCATGTCAGCAAGCAGAGGACATTCTAAAAACTTTGGAGGAGTTGGAAACTTATTTAAGCAAGGTTGATCAGTCAAATTCTTATGAGATGCAAACAACGCTATCTCCAGCATTTGGGTCATTGGTGAAGCCCCGTTTATTGAGACATCGTGATGAGGTGGTAAGACTTGCAACTCTCTCTTGCATTAGTGAAATCATGAGGATCATAGCTAGCTTTGATTTTAATGATGATCAGATTATGAGAGAGGTACTTCATGCCATGGTAAAAAGCTTTGAAAAGTTAGATGACATTAGAGACCCTCATTTCTCTAAGAGGGCAAGATTACTTGAACTATTTACAAGGTATGGATTTGAAAACCTTATGATGTTAGTAGGTTGTATTGGTGACATTCGCAGGATGTTTAAAATATTTTGGACTATTTTAGATGATTTTCATTCCAGTGATGTATTAGCATCAATACACTCTATCATATTCACAATCTTGTTTGAGGAGGATAAAATTTCTAAAATTTTGGCAGAAGATTTATGGTATGTCTGGACAAAAGGGAAAAATGTCTCACCTAGAGCTTGTATGTGGTTAAAGAGTTTAATTAATAGGCCTAAGGATCGTAGTGCTTTCCCTATGACATGCAACAACTTGCATGATGAGTTTGACAGTCATGCTGATCCAGTACAGGGAGATATTAACACATCTTCAGGTAATGATTTATCTACATTATCTTCACAGGTAGGAGTAGTTGAGGATGTTGTGGATGAGCTTTGTCTTAAGGTGAGTTTAACTCAGGAGTTAGATAGTGAGGATGAGTCTAATGCTTGCATTCAGAGTGTGGAGGTGTACTCAGATGTTAGTACACTGAGTGTTGGTGATGAGTATGTTTCTATAGCTGCTTATGAGGAGCATGTGGTTGAGGCTCACACACATATTCAAGACTTGGGAGTACCTAATTCTGAGGAGTTTGGGATACCAGTGGAGTCGAGTCTCTAGATTGATTCTTCTCACACATTTGATAGTGTGGTACAGTTGGTTGTGCCACCGTTACAGAGGGATCAGTTATGGGACAGATTAACACCATCTTTTGTAGATGGAATTTGCAGTTGCCAATTACATAGCCTACAGTATCGACACATCTAGGGTAGTTGTGATTTCAGAGATTGGTTGAGTTGTGTTCACCAATTTGATTATGGGTTCCTCTTTGTTCTACTACTAATGATATTGCAAGTGTTTGCTTTGATTTCCATCAGTGTAGATCATGACTACATTTGGGATCCAAGAGGATCGAGTGGTTCATTGTTCTGAGATTGCTTGGGGATAAGCAATTTCAGGAGGGGCGGATTGTCATGTCCCCTTTTTAGAGGACATTGACAGACTTCATGATTAGCCTATTATGTGACCTTCATAGGCTAATAGGATGGATAAAGGGTTATAATGGTGATTGGCTTAACTTCAATTTACAAAATGGTTTCAGTGGGTGTTCATTTGGGGTCTTTCAAACATGTTTGCTTGATGCTCCTATTATTTAGGGATATTTGACATGCAGCGGTGCACCCTTATTTTGGTATGGTCATGTGTAGAATCACTCCCTGATTCACCAGCTTTGATCGGTTCGAGGATCTGACGTATATTGAGGGAGATATTAATATTTGATTGATTTAATCAAATATTAATTATTTGGTCTAATTTTAAATCAGAAACCCTAATGCTAATTTAAGAAACCCTAATTAGGGCAAGCATATCTTTTGAGGGTATAAGGGTTTCACATGGAGGCCATTATTGAGGTATGTATGAATTGATTATTGAATTGAAGACAGATTTTGCTAATGGTTTTCCCTGAGAAGACTGAGCCAAGGCTCCAGGATTCCATTTGCAGTGGAGAATGTCAACTCTTCATTGTGTGTGATTCAGAGGCTGTGAAATATTGGTTGATCTATTACCAAATTGAGAGATAGCTTCACCCAGAAGTTATCATAGTATTACAGGTATTTGAGAGATAACTTCACACAAAAGTTTATCACAGAGCTTTCCAGGTATTTCTTGATTTAGTTTATGTTTTGTTTTAACAAATCATATACAGAGAGATCTGCTGTATTAGATACCATAGATTTCCAGATCAAGGATCAAACAGATAGGTTGTGCAAAATTGGCAGTCGTACGAAGTCAGTACAGGTCCGTACAGATCCACGCAGATACTGACTTCGGTAGATAGAGATCCCTAGTGACCGACATCGGCTGTCTGAGGACCGACGTCGGCAGTATATCGACCGACGTCGGCGACTGTGTGTTCGACACAGCAGGCTGAGACTTCCAGATTCATATTTGTTTCCAGATTTGCACAAGATCAGGGTTTTAAAATTGTATTTTAATATTCTTTGAGGTGCATGACAGAGATCTATTTTAATAGTCTGATTAAATAAATAATAAATTATATTGTGGTAATTTGTTTATTTGGATTAATATTTTGCAAGTTTGTATCCAGATCAGAGCTTTTGTTGTAGGAAAAGAGCCCCTAAGTAAGGGACATTACAGTGGCATCAGAGCTTTTGTGTAGATAAAAGAGCCCCTAAGTAAGGGACATTACATAGCCTATCAATGCTCAAACCAAATTTAGCAAGGCTATCTACCACAAAGTTTCCCTCCTGGTACACATGGATAATGGAAAATTGCTCAAATGAATGTAAAAGGTTTTGGGCATCATTAATTATATATTTTATGGTATTATATAGGATTAATATATTGTCAAGGGTATAAAGAGTATTGAGAGAGTCTCCCTCAATGATAATTTTGGTTATGTAGAGATGGGAAGTGAGTTGAATTCCCTAAAAGATAGCCATAGCCTTATCAACATGGTTGGTTTAGTGACCCAAGGGACCCACACAATCAGAAAACATCAATACAATGTCATTCCATTGGATTGGATCATAGGCTAGTCTTTTCCTTATAAATATTCTAAAAAATGAGAAAAAAATAAAATATTACATAAAATACAAAATCATTCAAATAATTCAAAATTTAAAAATTTTCAGGATTCATAGATTTTATTACGTCCATGAAATCTATGGTTTTTCTATTTATGTTAGTACATATCACATAATTTAATTCATATATACATATATGGTTGAAAAATATTTGAGTGTGATACAAACATATAGAGACACATGATTTATGCATTTCCAGATTTTGGGCCTCTCATCCACCCATATTATATAGTATATTTAGGGCATCTACTTTATTTAATCATGATTGATATAGTTACATATCATTTATGATTATGTATACATTATCATGTTTTAGTTCATTTGATAACTCTTACACATGTCTATATCTATGCTCATATCTTTCATAGTGTACTTGATATGTTATACTGTATAACATTTTTTTTCTAACATATATATGTAGGCACTATTATATTATGATTATTCTCATTGTTTATGATTCATTTATTTTTCACTTCCTTAAGTGTATTTCACTACTTTCTATTGTATTGCTTATGGAAAGTTTGAATATGTTTGTTTCCTATAGGCCCATGTGCCATTGTATGTTGTGTGGACATTTGAATATTTCATTCTATGTTAATTGGACATTTAAATATGTAATCCCTTTCAGTTATGTGGAATTTTAATATGCCCATTTTATGAGATCTCCTTGAACTATTATTTTACAATGCATTGAGTGATCTTATATGTGTGCTTGACTTTTTTCAAGATTATACTAATACACTTTAGGCATTTCCATGATCTATATCATGCATCTTTATAATTTATGTGATCACACACTATGATTGTAATATATATATCTACTTTGACATGTTATCCCTATATGTTATATGATTCATTCACAAACTATATAACTACATTATCCATTTGAGGTAATGTACCCTCCATATTCTAGTTACATCACCTCAATAGGTAGGCATATTAGTGGAGGCATGTCATATAAGCATGACCTAATATTTTTCAATTTGATCTAAGGTACCCTAAATATTCTAGTTACATCACCTCAATAGGTAGGCATATTAGTGGAGGCATGTCATATAAGCATGACCTACAAATTTTTAAAATTATTAGATCTCATCAGGGGAATGTAATAAAAACATGACCTCCATACTTATACACCTTCTTAGTATTTATATATTTTATTAGTGGCATGTTATAAAAACATGACCTATACACTTACACATTTAATAAGTATATTCAAAATTTAGTCAGGTAATGTCACAAATACATGACCTACATACTTGCACAAACTCTAGTTCAATTCCATTATCTATGTATAAACTTACATCAAAATATTATACATTGTACCAATTTTTTGTAGATTTTAAATAATTTTTTTCATATTCATGACACATATGCTCTATATCATACATATTATAGGTGAATTTTCCATGCTATTTGACCAAATATTTCAAACTTACCAATTATACTACTCATTAGTACATATTGATTACACCAGGATATACTATTATTGAATCTTTTATATTGTAAAAATTAGTTTATTTTATAGGTTTTAGTGATTAAATAATTAAAACTCATCAAATTTATAGATTAGACTAATGAAACCATTTAATCTAAACATATTTATAGGATGAGGTTATTAAATCACTCACCCTCACCATATTATATATATATATATATATATATATATATATATATTCAAACTTGAGTTGTGTGATTAAGATATAATGATCTTAATGACCATGTT
This sequence comes from Torreya grandis, assembly GCA_037957365.1. Taxonomy (NCBI): domain Eukaryota; kingdom Viridiplantae; phylum Streptophyta; class Pinopsida; order Cupressales; family Taxaceae; genus Torreya; species Torreya grandis. The sequence goes on along the minus strand of JARHVA010005221.1, from coordinate 342,097 downwards.
AGAACTAATACTTGCACCAAATTATGGGCATAATAACTTCTAATATCCCTCTTCAAATATCCAAGGTTCAGGTCTGAACCTTTTTTATCTACAATGATATAATTAAGAGGCAATATGGTCACATTTACATAGGTGTACTGCTTCTTTTATCTCTTCATTTTAAATCATTTTAATTTTGTCAAAATTTAAAATATATACATTGATTTATACTGTAACATGATATTGATTACAATACATACACTAATAAATCATTTAAAGTGGATTCATGCAAAGATAAGGTGTGTTATACACACCTAGGTATTCATTCATTTATTTTAACCTATTAATTTCATCCTTATGCATTACTAGATTAAAGGGTAAAATGTAGATACTAAAACTAAATATTTAAAGCATCTCACTCTTTTATATTTGAAAAATATCAAATAGGGATATAATATTTAATTATATACCTTTATGTCATGGAAAGGATCACATTCACCATCTCATTTTGACAAAATTCCTATATATTAGTTTGATCCATACCATTCTCATGACCTAGGTTTCTTATACTACACATAAATCTTAAAACCTGATAAACATCCTTCACTATTAGTTTTATATCCATACATATTTTCTATACCTATGGACACTACCACTGATGGTAGTGTTTAGATCCTTATATAGTGTCTAGTATCTAAAAGTCATCAAAAATTTAAAATGATTCAAAATATATGTATTTACCTATTTATCCTATTTAACTCTATTGTGAGATATTTTCAAAATTTGAGGTATAAATACAAGTTTAAGAATTTTCATTATTCATCTATAAAATACCAATAAAACACTAGCTAAATCTAAATAAATCAACTACATAAGCACTCTACTCAACCCTCTTCCTCCTCTTTTTTTAACCAAGCATAAGAGTAGTCATATCACATATAAATCATTTGAAGAGAATATTTTGAGTGATATTAAGTAATTTATAAGTTATATCATTGTATACATATTTATATGGTATATTTCACCATTGTTCAAATATATTCCCACACATAAGGGATAACTACATAACTTTGAAGACCTCCTTGGACTATTGGATATATAGGTATCACCCATTGACAAAGGGTTTTTAAAGGTAGCTCAATAATGTGATCCAACTAACACATTGTAAAATAAACTCATTCTAATTATGAATAAGGGTGAAGATATAGGGTTTAATAAATCAATGAAGGGAAAAAACATGTATCCTAAATATTCAAACATAATAAGAATGGTGATGGAAAATCCACAATAGTGAAATTGGTCACATTCAAATCTAGATATTATTTGTTATTGGACATACATGGGATAGTCAGACACTACCATTGATGGTATTGTCCATGACCACATTAATATAATTTTGAAAATGTGAAGGATGATCTAGAATATTTATCCTACATAATTTACACATGTTTTTAGTCAATATATTCCTACACAGTAAACTAAACAACTGCCATTGTTTCTTATTCATTGCAATATCTTTAAATTGTTATACTTTATTATTTTTAGCAGCGTTATTTATATAAATTAAAAATATTTTTTTATCTAAGTTTTCTATTAATTATCCTACTATAGTTTAATTTATCACACTTGTATTATAACTATTTATATATTCTTAACCTAGGATACCTCACAATCTAGATTTATGGATAAACACTTTTCAATCTTGATTACTATTTCAATGATCCATATAATGCACTTTTACTATATAGTCTTATTATAATATGGTTAATTTAATACATTTCTCATTTTTATATATATCTATACATTAAGTTTATGTACCTCACATTTAATATGTTACATACATGCTTCAATGATAGTTAAATTACTGTTATGACATACTATCTAGATGTTGACAATATTAAACATGATTATATCTTTATAACATAGTAATACTAACTCTACCTTTTATATGATTGAATTGCATACTACATCCATAATCTTAAAAGTATGGAATTATAGTGGTATTTTCTTAGATATTCATGTCTCCATTAGCACAAAAATCAAATTCTATGAAAAAAATATAGTGTTTAATTGTTTAATGTAATTCAAAAATTATATTTTATGATAAAATACATGTTT